>BLSH010170685.1:2953553-2964941 GCA_018402905.1 Glandirana rugosa
TGCGTTAATGCAAACCGGTGCGGAATGCGCAAAGCAGTACTCTGCAGTAGACTCCGATACCGATAGAAACAGGTGGAGACGGAATTCATGTGAGTAACTCAACTTTCGCTCCGACCTGAGGTAAAACTAATAAAATGAATATTTTCTATGTGATTGCCCATTCTCAAAACATATGAATATATATACTTCTCCGTAAAACTTCCACGTACCATGTTTTATGTTTAATATTAATTTATTTATCTTTTTATATTCACTGTAATATATTTATATCTTCTCACCATACGCAGGTATTGTCATTTCTCTGTTTTTGTATAAATTTCTATATTGTTATTGAGTGGAGAGTCGGTTACTAGGATGGATCCTCTTTCTACTACAATGCTATTACCTAGTTAACCACTAGGGACACACCGCCCTCAATCTTTACTGTTATGGACGCATACCACTCTTCTATATTTATATAATGTCACTTATATTTTTCTATTTATTTAATTATAATTTGTATTTTGTACCATGCACCTTCAAAATGCCTCTTCATATATATAAGTATACAAAACTCTTACCCGTTAGTGTATCTTTTATAAGTAAAATAATCAAAATGGAGTCCAGCCTCGCTTTCAACTCAATGAGTGTACTTAAGGCAGAGGTGGACAAAGATAGCCATAGCCTCAGATGACGTCTCATGACGAAACGCGTAAGGCGTGGCCAAACGTAATTGCGTCACTTCCGGTGTAGTGGTTCCACGAGGTGGAACGCAGAGCGGGTAGGAGGAAGAGGACTCATACCTTTCTCAAGTGGGAATCCACTGCCCACTCTGTCTTTTTTACACTGGAATTGGAGTGTTTTCGTTTTTAAATTGCTTTTTTACTGCTATTACAAAATAAACCTACCTAGACGTATTACACTATGTTTGGAACCCCCTTTTTTTGAACATATGGAGCCGCTGTTTTAACTGGAGGAATCGATCAACGGAGAGGATCTCCTGCGGGGATTTACCCACAGAAGCCTCAATCGTGCGGATCCCGGAATCCAGGAAGGAGGACCAAAAGACCCATTTACCAGAGGCGTGTTACCCCTGTAGGGGTGTGAAGGATTTGGTAAGTGGGGATACATGCGGGGGAGCACCAGCAGATGTCACCTGATTACGTCCAGAGGAGCACAAAAGTCACTTTTTTCAAGCTGATTTCCATATTTTGTTGACTATTATAATCCTATTTTTTACCGGAAAATCATCAAATACGTCCCATTTCCCGTTGTTGCTTTTTAGTTCCCTGTTTTATAGAAACACCTTTTTCAATATTTTTACGGACATTCACGGATACTTTCCACACCTTCTTGTGTTTGCAAACCACATCTTTGGGTCACTACCTTTTACACCTGGCAATATACATGTACACCCTTCAACCCTGTATTTTTCCACTACATTCCCATTCTTACGGGCATTAACGGACAAGGATTCATGGACATTTACGGACAGTAAAGTGGTGTATACATTTTTCTGGACTATTAGAGTTATTCTCATTTGCAATACCTAGTTTATATGTTCCTCACCTATCAATACTATTGCATAACCAAAATCACGGTACTTATCTAATATAATTTTTTTACGGACTTTTTACGGACTTTTTTATGGATTTTTACACAATTTGATATTCTAATTTCACTGTTATATTTGTTTTTTTATTATTAATCTTTACCTATTGTCACTATTGAACATCTCATCACTTGGATTGTTTGGTACATAATTTTTACGGATTTTTACGGACTTTGTACAAGATATTTATACTACATATTTGTTTCATATAACACATGTGGGTGGGTCCCCTATATTTATTTATTTATTTATATACCTGTTATACACAATATTGATAAGTATACTCTTTATTTATTCTTCACATAGAACCAGACAGCGCCATTCCTGTTTTTCTTTTACATTTACCTCCCCCCTTTTAAAGGGGTTTTCTGGAAGGCAGCAGTCTCCCCTTTTTTTACTACTTCATTATTACATTATACTTTCATCCCAGCGCGGGTTTACTTGATTATTTACTGCTAGTGGAAGGGGCATGGTCCAGCCTTTCCCAAAGCAACCAAGCAAGGCGAACCAGCCAGCGAAAGCTTCAGACAAGCTCTTCTGAAGGGGTCCCCATCCAGATTTCCCAAGTGGGAGCAGACTGTCTTACTTTGAAGAGGTCTGGGTGGAAGGTGTTTAAGATGCCTGGGTCTTGGACATCATTCAAAAAGGATATTGTGTAGAATTCAAGGAAAGACTTCCCTAGTCTCATTCTGTGGAGACCCGGATTCCTACTTGTCCAGAGAAAAGGACGTTGTTTATTAATGTATGTAAATAATTTATTGGCATCTCAAGCAATTCTGCCAGTTCTGGAGCATGAGAAGGGAGAAGGATTCTATTCTCCCCTGTTCTTGGTAACAAAATCCTCAGGAGGATTCAGGCCGGTCCTGGACTTAAAAGCCCCGAATGCCTTCATGAAAGTCCCTCCATTCAGAATGGAGTCCTTGCAAACCATCATTGTCCATTGTGAAGAAGGGAGATTTGCTAGCGTCAATAGACCTAGCGGATGCCTACCTACATGTGCCCATAAGTGCATCACATCATCGCTTCCATTTCCAATTTTGTTGTCTGCCATTCAGGTTGTGCACAGCTCCAAGAACATTTTCAAAAGTTTTGGCAGTGGTCATCGCTATCTTAAGAATCAGAGGCATTCAAATTTTTCATTATCTGGACGACATTCTCCTCCAGGTCACATCAAAGTCCCTCCTTCAACAGCACGCGCTGATAACCTGCAGCACAATCACATGTTTCGGTTGGTTAATCAACCATCACCAGAGGCGGTTGCAACCAGCTCAAGTCCTAGAGTATCTAGGAATCCAATTCGACACTACCCAAAGTCATGTATTTCTGCCTCTCAGGAAGATTGTGGAAATTCAGACCAAATCGGAAATAGTAATGACCAGGCCATTTCTGATGGCCAAGGAGTGTATGCAGTACTTAGGCCTGTTGTCTTCCACAATCCAGGTAGTACCCTGGGCCAGATGACGGAAGGGGAGTTTTCAATACAATTTTCTCCATCAATGGGATCGCCACTCGTTAACCCAGAAGATCTACCATTCAGTACCAATAAAACAATCTTTGATGTGGTGGAAGATATCTCAGAGTCTATACCGCGGGGTGCCTCTCGAACCTCCAGTTCCAGTAGTGCTGACTACAGGTGATAGCCTAGTAGACCGGGGAGCTCATTCCTTAGGCCAACAAATACAGGACAAATGAGAGGCATCTCTATCTCAGCATTCAAACCTGTTAGAATTAGAGGCTGTTCGGCACGCTCTAGTAACCTTCCAATCGATTTTGCAAAGGGGGCAGTCAAAGTCCTTTCCAACAACAAACCAAGGTAGCCTACATGGCCCGGCAAGGGGGCACCAGGAGCCTTCCACTGCTCACAGTGTGCTCACAGTGTCATGCCAGATTTTTCCCTAACAGTAGCATACCTTCCGGGTTCACAAAACAAGCTGGTGGATCAACTGAGTCAGAGATTCTTGGATCTGAACGAACGGGGCTTGAATCCCAGATATCTGTTCAAAATCTTCAAGGTCTGGGGGACATCGGTCATAGATTGGGTGGCATTGGAGGAAAACTCTCAGATTACGTGTTACTTCTACCGAAGGTGGCAGCCGCAAGCTCTAGGCCAGGATGCTCTATACATTCCAGGGGACTTTCCCCTAGTCTGTGTTTCCTCCTCTCTTGCTAATCCTCAGAGTTTTAATGGCGAATCAACAGGAGGAGGTAACAGCAATAGCGGTGTGGCCCTTCTGGCCCAGAAGACCATGGTTTTCACTAGCATAGAAAATGAAGATGTGTCAGCCAATTCCTCTGCCTTCTCATAAAGATTTTCTGCTGCAGTTTAACCCGAAGCCGGGGAACTGAAGTTGATGGCGTGGAGGTTGGGAGGAGAGCTATAGAGCATTTAGTCGAAAGAAAATTACCAATAATACTTTATTATAGAATATATAAAGCCTTTTGTCACTTCTCAGCAGGAAAGAGCTGGGATCTGAGGTCACCCTCAGTCTCTAACATAGTGGAATTTCTTCAGGAAGGTCTGGGCAAGGGTTTAGCGTATAACTCCTTAAAAGTTCAAGTCTGCCTTGGCAGCTATGTTGAACAAAGATGGGCCTTGGATCCTCTAGTGATGCAATTCTTAAAGGCATCAATAAAGATCAGGTCTCCAATAAATCTTTTTCCGGAGTGGGACCTGCCTTTAAGTTCTGAAAGCCTTATTAGCACCTCCATTTGGTCCAGTGTCATCATGCTCTGTGTCTCAGTGCAATTTTTTTGATGACAATTGCATCAGCCAGATGGGTGTCTGAACTGTGTGCTTTCTCAGCCAGGGAGCCGTAGTGCCTAATACTCCAAGATGAAATAGTACTCAGACCGGTCCCAAGCTTTCTTCCAAAAGTAGCATCAGCTTTGCATATGAATTGGGAATCAGTCTTATCAGCTTTCCCGGATAGTAAATTGGAAGACAAATGGACTAGGCTGGATCTAGTGCAGGCCTTATCAATATACCTAGAGCGAACTAAGGATTTCTGGAAACAAGATCAGCTGTTCATCTTTCCCGGTGGCTCCAGGATGGCTATGCCACCTAGAATGGTGTCTTCATAGATTGTAAAAACTATCCAAATGGCATATAGAGAGTCGGGATAGCCTCCGCCATTGGAGGTCAAAGCACATTCTATGAAAGGCATGGCAGATTCCTGTGCATCATACGCTAAGGTGTCAGCAGAAGCAGTGTGCAGGGCAGCTAGCTGGAGTGCACCTAATACTTTCATTCAGCATTACAAAGTGAATGTAACTCTGACGGCATCTGAAGCTTTTGGGTCTACTGTTCTGTCGGCGGCTGTCGGCCATTAAAATAATTGATATTTGGTTTATGATTCTGGTTATTTGTGTCTTCCCTCCCCTTATGTGGTTGATTGTTTGCTACGTCCCATAGTAGGCTGACATGAGGAGGTCCAGGAATAAGGAAAATTGTTTTCATACTTACCGTAAGGAACTCCCGAGGAACTCCCACCCTAAGTCGGTCGCGAGGTGGGTAAACTGAACACTGCATAGTGGGAGACAGCCGCCTCTTATAGGCTTGGAAAGAGGTTGTCCTGAAGGGGTCAGAGGGGGCGGAGCTGACCCATAGTAGTAGGCTGACATAAGGAGGATCCAGGAAAGGAAAATTAAGGTAAGTATGAAAACAATTTTCCTTAATTAATCCTTAATTTACTCTAATCAGCCTTAATTAACTCCTTATTCTCCTCCATTTAATTATTCTTTTCCTGCTGATTTTTTTTTCACTTCTATCTTATAAACAATTAATAACTAAAAGTTTTTTTTTGTTTGCTAATATTTTTACACCTTTAACAGATATTTACATGTTTCACATTGAAAAAAAGCGCAAAATGTAAAAATAAATAAATAAATAAATTTGTAAACCACTTATCAACGCTTTGTACCATTGCTGCCAGCTGAAGTCAGGGACTTTACAACCACTTTAAAGCTTTTCTAAGGTAACAACACTGATGAAGTACTAATTCAGTAATCTTGAAGCACTTATGCTGATATCATTAAAGAAGAATTCCAGGTATGAATATTTTATACATAGTTACATGGGTCCAGCTTGGATCAATGTAATTATGTATATATTGTATTTAGCCCATGACCCCAGAAACTGGAAATCACTGAAGTAGATATTAGGGAAGATTTACTAAACTGCAGAGGGCAAAATCGTGTGTAGCTCTGCATGGTAGCCAATCAGCTTCTAACTTCAGCTTGTTCAATTAAGCTTTGACAAAAAAAAGAAAAAAAAACCCCGGAGCTGCTCTAGATTTTATACACTCCAGTTTTAGTAAATTAACCCCATTGGATCATCACTGCCCACATCTCCACTTCATTAAATTAGAGAACACGCTGCATTCATTCAGAAGTTGCAAAGCATTCTCTGAGTGGTGCCCATATTTATAGGCCGATTTCCTGTGCTCACAATGCATCAGGGTAGTCGCTCAAGATGGAACCTGAAAGCAAACTGCATTAAGGGTCAATATGAACTTTAGTATGTTACCAACATGGGGAGACACTCATTGTTTTTGTACATCTCCGGTCGAATCCAGGGACAAAATGTTATTACTTCCAACATACAGATACGTAATATGTAAAGGATAACTGCAAATAGTGCAAGAATCATCCTTCTCTAATTTTATTAAAATCAATGTCTAACATTTAGGCCTCATACACATGGGCATTTTTTGACGCCACGTTTTTCGGTGTTATTTGCAGCTCTCCATGTTAGTCAATGGCTCCAAAAAAACGCTGACTTTTTAAGCTGCAAAATGCTCACTAACGCTCAATAACGCCGTACCAGCGTTAACCGGCATTTTTGACGCAGACTTTTTAGGTTAAAAAATATCAGAGGAATGTTTTTTTTTTAAAAACGCCTATTGATGCTGATTTTTCCCTGACTTTTGCCCGACGTTTTGCTTATTTTTTTACATACGCCCGTGTATATGAGGCCTTAAAACTGGAAACACTATTATGATACATCTAACAGCAGTCACATAAAACAGACAACCCTTTTTACACAAAAGGAGTAACAGAATGACATCAGATGCACAAACTCCATCCTACATATTTTGCCCCTGAGGATGCCTCACCCAGCGAAACATGTAGGGTAGAGCTTGCGCATCTGACATAATTTGGTTTCTACATTTGAATAATTGGTAGCACTTGTCTGTTTTATGCAGCTGCCATTATATTATAATGGTGTGTCCAGTTTTTAAAATTTTAACTTACAATTGGTTATGGATGATTCTTGCACTGTTTGCAATTATCAGTTATATGTATCCTATCCGTATGTTGTAATATAATTTTTTCCCTGGATTTGACTGAAGATGTAGAAAATTGATGAGTGTTTTATCCATGTTGGCAACTTACCAAAAAGTGTACTGTCCTCTAATATGCAGTTTGAGGTTTAACCATGTAGTAAGTCTTCACTCTTTATCATGGTGGAGGACGTCCTGTGCACCAGGTGGAGCAATTATATTGGCATAAGTGCTGCAAGAATTCTGAATTACTATTTGCTTCAGATGTGTATGCTTATCTGATATTGCTATCAGCTGTTGCCATCATTCACCATTAGTTAAGCATTGTACACACAATGAGAATATTGTTTTTCCATGTTTTTTTCTGCATGTTAGTCTCATATTATAAATTAAGAGATTACTAAAGTTACATAAATACAGAATGCAATGTTGGAAGTGATGTAATGTGTTGTATTGTATTGTAATGGATTCTTTCATTTCTAAACATGCATGGCCTTGGTCTTCTGATTTTTTTTTTCAGAGGAATACTGTACTGATTAAATGAAAATCATTCGTTCTGGTATTGCACGAAAAAAAAATTGTGTTTGTCCCTTCGGATAATGTTGCATGAACTGCCCTGCCCGGCTCTCGAAGGCTGTGTACTAACGATCAGATTAACGTACGATCGCTTCGAAAGCAGTATTTTCTGTCCGATTTTCTGATCCTGTGTACTAGGCATTAAGGACGGAGCGTAATTCTCTGATGTGGTGGCTGCATTTGTCTTCTTTTGTTGCAACTACAGAAAAATACTTGTTAACCCAGCGAAAACAACTGTGTCTTTAAAGTGGGAGTAAATCCTCCTATTGTTTTCCGCCAAGGAAGCTGACATCTTAGCCTCTGTTTAATCTGCAACTGCCATGATGCTGCACATGTGATCCATTATGACACCAGCCATTGGATGGTTTGACGGTTTGGTTGAGAGCACAACCAAGGAGACAGCTAGCATTTCCAGCATGCCGGGAATATTAACTCTTCTTTGACACTATCAAATTGATGGGTTTACCTCCTCTTTAAAATGCCCTGTGTATGGAACCGACATCCCAAACATTTCACCAGTTCTTCTCTGCAAATAAACAGCACCTCCCCTTTATGTTGGAGATTAGAAGGATGGGGGTGGTGTTTGTAGTCCAAACGCAGGGGAGCAGCCTAGCGGTGACTACTTTGCTTCTCCATAGATACAGTCTAGTTCAGCCTTTCTCAACCTTTTCAACACTGAGGAACCCTTGAAATGATTCTCCGGTCTCAGGGAACCCCTGCTAAAAATTAAAAATCTACAACTCATGATACATTAGTGTGATGGTCAATGGGAAGAATGCTCCTTACACTTGTGGTCGTTGGGAAGAATTACCCCCTTACAGATGGCTAAAAAGACCCATGGTATCATTGGGAATTTATATGAGAGGTAGAAATTGACCATTGCTCAAGGAACCCCTAGCAACCTCTGGAGGAACCCTAGGGTTCCACGGAACTCTGGTTGAGAAACCCTGCTCTAGTATTATCAACCTAGGACAGTAAATGTGTTACTGGCAGGATCAACATGTGAAATTAACGATAAAGAAGGCTGAAAAAAGATCAGCTCTCAAATTAGGCAATATCTGTAAATAATGTAGCTTCAATAAAGGCCTTTTTTTGGTTATTGTGAGTGTGATCTGTCTGTGTCGTCTTGCAAACCTTACTGTTCCTTCTTTGGACACACAGTATCTCTTTCCTACACAGGTTCCCTGCTTTCTGGCTGTTGTATAAAATTATATAACTTAATGTATTATTTAACTTTCAAGTTTGTTATGTTGGCCATTTAATGACCATGTTAACTGTCAAATGTTTATTTCAGTTTTTTAACTTTCTACAAAAATGTGACTGAATTGTGTAGCTACGGGTAGCACTACTATTTTATAAAGTACGTCAACCAAAGTAAAGTGTTGTTCTTCCTTAAAGCGGAGGTCCGAGGGCTAAAAAAAAAATTAAAAGTCAGCAGCTACACATACAGTAGCTGCTGACTTTTAATATTAGGACACTTACCTGTCCTGGAGTCCAGCGATGTCGGCACCCGCCGCCGATCTTCGGATCGGGGGACGGGTGCAGCCGCCTCCTTCGCGGGTAAGGGAACCCGGACGTGTAAGCAGTACAGCTTCACGCCGGGCACCTTACGGCGCATGCGCGAGCTCTGCCACGCTCTGCTACTGGCCAGGCGGCCAGAAGCAGAGCGAGCAGGGAGGAGGGAGCCGGGCTGCTGACGTCAGCGGCCGCGTCAGCCGGCTAGAGCTCCCGGATGTGTGGAAAAGGACACCTGTCTAAAGACAGGTGTCCTCTTCCCCCTCCCCCCCGAAAGGTGCCAAATGTGACACCTGAGGGGAGGTGGAATCCAACCAGCGGAAGTTCCACTTTAGGGTGGAACTCCGCTTTAAGATGCCTTTTTACTGATCAACATAGGTGATTGTGAAAGTACAGACTTGTATTTTTAAGATTAGAGGGAGTCCTTGGATATATAAAGCTCTTGGAGATATATTCATAAAAACATCTCAACATGAAAAAGCAAACTTAAAAGAGATGTATGGGTTTTTTTTTAGAATCATACTTACCTAGGTGGATACAACATAGGTCCGATGCTGTATCCCCCCCCCCCCCCCCCCGGGCCTCTGCACTGAGAACCGAGCGATTGGACACCACCGGGGATGTGGAGGGGGCGGGAGCAGACGGCTCAGGCTCTCTGAGAAGCTGAGCCGGGTACCGGTCCAGGCATGTAGGCGGATCCAACTCCGTTGTCGCGATCTTGTCCAAGACTGGACCGTCTCTGTGACGTCAGCCAACAGTGGGCTTCAGCCTGCTGTCTGCTGAAAATGTGTTACAAGGGTTGCAGAACGAAAACGGCTGTACTTCTACTAATTGTAAAAGATAACCTTTTAAAACTCGATGTCCTCCGGCAACCCGCGATCGCCATGTACAGAGGCAGAACGGGGATCTGCCTATGTAAACAAGGCGCATCCCCATTCTGCCAGATGACATGGCATAGATCTTCTGTTCCCAGTGATCTCTGTCATGTCCCAGTAAGCCCACCCCCCCTACAGTTAGAACACACCCAGGGAACACACTTAACCCCTTGATCGCCCCCCTAGTGTTAACCCCTTCCCTGCCAATGTCATGTTTGCATTAATCAGTGCATTTTTATAGCACTGATCAATGTAATAATGTCACTGGTGCCCAAAAAGTGTCATTTGGGGTCAGGTTTGTCTGCCGCAATGTTGCAGTCCTGCTAAAAAAAAAATCAGAGATCGCCGGCATTACCAGTAAAAACAATAAAAAAAGTAAAAGTCCCTAAATCTACCGCATAGTTTGTAGACGCGATAACTTTTGCACAAATCAATATATGCCTATTGCAATTTATTTGACCAAAAATATGCAGAAGAATATTTATCAGCCTAAACTGATGAATAAAAGACAGCTCTATTTGTGGGGAAAAAAGCACTTCAATTTTGTTTGGGTACAACGTCGCACTACTGGGCAATTGTCAGTTAAAGCGGCGCAGTGCCGTATCGCAAAAAATGGCCTGGTCATTAAGGGGGAAATCCTGCTGGTCCTTAAGTCATTAAAAGAGAGGTTTGGGTTTTCAAAAAAGCAAAACCTCTTTGCTGCATCAGTGTGATACTGCAGCTGTCCCTCATCAGCTGTAAGACCGAAAACTCAGCAATCAAGTGACCGCTGATCGCTCAGTTCTCAGTCCGCTCTATGCCGAGAGCAGTGACTGTCACTCACTGCACTTTGCTCTGCTGCTCCAGCGCTCACTGGAGCGTCAGTCAGAAGAGTGGCGGAATCGGCTTGCTCTGGTTCTCAGCCGCGCACTTAGAGCCGAAGTCAGCTGTCAAACAGACAGCTGGTTGGATCTTGACAATATTGTCAGGATCCTTCCAGAGCCTGGACTGTCTATACCACATCAGCTGAAAGCGTGCAATAGCTGACTCTGGATTAATGGATTGCATGACCAAAAAAGCTTTGGCTATAATTCTCTTTTAACAAGCTGCTTAACACTTTGCAAGTTTTGTCACCCCAAGTCAAGGCAGCTTTTGTTAAAGTGATTATAATAATGTCTTGCTTTTTTTAAAAAAACAAATAAGAAACATGTTATACTCACCTCCTCTGTGCAGTTGGTTTTGCACAGAGCAGCCTGGATCCTCCTCGTCTCGGGTGCCTCTTTGCTGCTCCTGGCCCCTCCCTCCTATCCAGTGCCCCCACAGCCAGCAGCTTTCTATGGGGGCGCCCGAGCTGAGTCAGAGCTCCGTGTATTCAGACACGGAGCCCCGACCCGACCCCGCCACCTCTCTCCCATGATTGGCTGACTGACTTTGATTGACAGCTGCAGGAGCCAATTGCACCGCTGCTGTGTCTCAGCCAATCAGAAGGAGTGTCCCGGGCAGCTTAGACATTTGTGGACAATGCTGGAGAGAGATAGGGCTCAGGTAAGTAATTAGGGGGGGCTGGGTG
>BLSH010170685.1:2973749-2990765 GCA_018402905.1 Glandirana rugosa
GTATGTTACGTCGTAGTGGACACGGGTCATTACGTCGGAGTGGATACGGGTCTTTACTTCGGATCTGACACGGGTCGTTACGTCGGAGTGGACACGGATCTTTACGTCGGATTGGCACTGGTGAGGCTGCATTTCTAGGCACAGGTGAGGCTGCATTGCTGGGCACAGTCTAGGCTTCATTTCTGGGCATAGGTGAGGCTGCATTACTGGGCACAGGTGATGCTGCATTGTATGGGCACTGGTGAGGCTGCGTTGTATGGGCTCTGGTGAGGCTTCATTGTGTGGGCACTGGTGAGGCTGCATTGGATGGGCACAGGTATGGCTGCATAGATGGGCACTGGTGAGGTTGCATTGCTGGGCACTGGTGAGGCTGCACTGCTGGGCACTGGTGAGGCTGCATTCCTGTGCACTGGTGAGGCTGCATTCCTGGGCACTGGCGAGGCCACATTGCTGGGCACTGATGAGGCTGCATTGCTGGGCACAGGTGAGACTGAATTGCTGGGCACTGGGGAGGCTGCATTGCTGACCACAGGTGAGGCTGCATTGAATGGGCACTGGTGAGGCTGCATTTCTGGGCACTGGTAAGGCTGCATTGCTGGGCACAGGTGAGGCGGCATTGGATAGGCAGTAGTTCACAGGTGTGCAGCGCTCAACAGAGATGTGCCGAATACCATATCCTCCCATGAGAGCTGGGATCCAAATGTACGGGTGCTCTAGCCAGGGTGTCCTCTCCACCACATCCACAAAATAGGTACAAGAGGTGGCACTCCGAAAATGATGCTGAATAATTTATTAATGGTAGCGGTGCAAAGTATACAAAAAAGCAGACGTGTTTCGGTGGGAAACCGCCTTGGCCACAGCATTGGATAGGCACTGGTGAGGCTGCATTGCTGGGCACTGGTTAGGCTGCATTGCTGGGCACAGGTGAGGCTGCATTGAATTGGCACAGGTGAGGCTGCATAGATGGGCACTGGTGAGGCTGCATTGCTGGGCACTGGTGATGCTGCATTGCTGGGCACTTGAGAGGTTGTATAGATGGGCACTGGTGAGGCTGCATAGATGGGCACTGGTGAGGCTGCATTGCTGGGCACTGGTGACGCTGCATTGCTAGGCACTGGTGAGGCTGCATTGTTGGGCACTGGTGAGGCTGCATAGATGGGCACTGGTGAGGCTGCATAGATGGGCACTGGTGAGGCAGCATAGATGGGCACTGGTCAGGCTGCATAGATGGGCACTGCTCAGGCTGCATAGATGGGCACAGCTGAGCTCTGCATTCTTTATGTAGTGCATTCCTGAACTCTGAAATCTTTATGAAACGCATTCCTGAACTCTACACTCTGTTTTTTTCTGTTTTTCTTGGTAGTCCTATCTCAAACAAAAATTGTGAATTTGTTGTAAGTCGGAAGAGGTACATTTTTTAAGTGTAGCTTCAGCCAAAAAAATATTTTTTTAATTTTTGGATAGCATAGGGAAGGGTTAACATCCCTGTAATGTTTGTTTTGCTGTCTATATTTCTGTTCAGAAGATTTCAGCTCACTTCCTGACCCAATGATAATTGGATTTTGAAGAATTTGGGTTGTTGTGGAAACAAACCTTGGTAATAAAGCATCAGTGGAGACATCTTTTTCCCATAATAACTCTTACAGGAGTGAATTTACCTTCCTATGGGTAGATTTATTTCACTTCCTGTTGTCTCCCTCCGCTTGTAAGTAGGAGTCGTTTGTAAGTCGGATGTTTGTAACTAGGGGACCGCCTGTATATCATACAATCATTCCATAGACCCATAGCACATACACTGCATATATCGTTTGAAGACAATACTGCTTATAAAACCGTTTACCATTTGCCAATAAAAAAAATATATATATATATATATATATATGTGATCGGATTTAATTTTACAAATCTGGTTACCTTAACATAAGGATGAATGTAAGATGCTTGTCATCACAGTCAGGAAGGGGTCTTGTCCAGAAGGGGCTTCAGTGAACAGGAACACTGGCAGGAGAGACACCTGTAGTAACTGGGAAGATAGCAAGTGGGTGCCATTCTAAATGCAGTGGGTAAGGGAAGTAAAATTACACAAAGCAGGTGGCAGTTCACTTGGATAGTGTAAAGATCGCTTGTATGTAGTCTTATAAAGTTTTGGTCCCGGTTAGTCCACCGTTGCAGTTTCAGGATCCAAGGGGTTAACACCGCTGCTGGGAAGTAATGGTATTGTGTCCTAGGACAGTGGTTCTCAACCCTGTCCTCAAGTACCCCCAACAGGCCATGTTTTTGGAATTTCTCTTAGATAAAATAGGTGTCCAAAATACTAAGCCATTGACTCTGATTTAAAGTACCTGTGCAAGATAAAGGAAAACCTGAAAACATGGCCTGTTGGGGGTACATGAGGACAGGGTACAGAACCACTGTCCTAAGAGACCAGGCAGCCTTGGGGAGGAACCCAAAAACCTTCCTAGGACTACCTACACTATCCGAGTGAGTTGTCAATTGCTTTGTGTGAATTTACTTCCCTTACCCACTGCACTTAGATTGGCGCCCTCTTGCCATCTTCCCAGTTACTGCAGGTGTCTCTCTTGCAAATGTTCCTACTCAACCTCCTTCTGGACAAGACCCCTTTCTGACTGTGATGACAAGCATTTTGCATCCCTCTGTGTGTTGCTAATTGTCATTGTTTTTATTAAATTTTAAATACTAAAACATCTACTACATTAGTCTGCACACTACTGTGTTTGCTCTCTATTTTAGAGAATCCTTCAGTCTCTTAGGGCTCATGCACACTGTAGCTGATAAACTACCGTTTTTGGAAGTTTGGGCGTTTTTTTTTAACAGCCCAAAAAAGCCCCTTTATGTTATCCTATATGTCCATTCACACATGAACATTAATTGCCGTTTAACAGCAGTGGCGTTTTTGGGCTGTTATCTGAGCGCCCTGAATTGGCGTTCAAACGTCGTTCTTCTGACCACAAAAAACGCTAGACGCAGATAAACGCTGATGGATGCTCATAAATGCTGGTAAACGGCCGTTTATCGGCGTCCAACGTTTTTTGTAGTCAATGGAAGCTAATGAAGTAAAAAAAATGCAGATAAACGCTGCAAAAGAACGTTTTCTAAGCAGCGTCTCCTGCCCAACGCCCAGAGAGCCCAGAGAGCGTCCAGTGTGCATGGAGCCTCAGAGATGCTACGTAAAGTGTGCTGGATTTACGACACCATGGACATTCTAAGAACTTGCCCAGAGACCTGTTTTTTAGTAACTTTCTGCCCCTATCTATTGAGTCCTTCGCTTCCCAACTAGACTTCTGAGCCATATTACTAACAATTTTCTGAAAAACTTGCTGTAAAGCTTTTTTGCTCTTGAGTAGATGGGTATTTTACAAAACTCTACCTTTGTTAAAAATCAGTCAAAAGAAATCCACTAAAGATGTTGAAAGACGTGTTAAACCTCATCATTGATTGTTGCCTACACGTGTTCTGAAGATAATACAAACAACTTTTTTCCTCCCATTGGCAGCTGTGGGTGTTTTTTCAAAATGAGAACAAAGCCAATGGTCCTGCAAGCAGGGTAGCATTATCAGTTCAGTCGTTTTGTGTTTAAGGCTCAACTTTAAGTTCCCTTGAGCACCCCCCAGCAGTATGCTATGGTTTGTCTAATTTATACTTACCTTTTTTTCTGGGGTCTTCTGACCAGTCTAGTGATAAATTGCGCTCTCTTTGGTGGTCCTGGATGATGCAGAGATAATACTATATATATCACATCAATGCTGCTCCCAGTATTTACAAAGGGTGCCATTGTGACACATACTCAGATACAGTGTTTGCACTGGCTTCTTGTACTTTATATGGGCACTTTGTGTACACCTGACCATCAAATCTACCTAGTATTAATCAAAGTATATGGACCGCTTCCCCAAATTATTCAGTTCAGGTATCTTGCATATAGGGTACTGGTAAAGCAATAGCATACAATAACATTTTAGGCAATTGTGCAGTTCTAAGTTCATAGCAACAGTTTGTGGAAGGCCCTGACCTCAACCCCACTGAACACCTTTAGCGTCAGGAACCTTGTGCTGGCTATATTCATTTTAGTGTGCATATGCAGATCCTGGCACACAGCAAGTCTGCCTAGCCTTATTGCTGCATTGTCTTCAGCTCTGATCCTTGTGTTCTGTATTCCTGAAAACCTGCTGATCTTGCTACTGACCTGGCTACGTCTAATGCTTCTCTTCTGACTGCCCTTGCCCGTTATGCCTGGCGCTCATCTGTGTTATCAAACCCTGACCACTACTCTGCCTCCTGACTTTGTACATCGTTGCAGCCAGCCTACTCCTACCTGTCCCCGATCTGAAACCTGATCGGGATTCTGAACCTATCTGCTTGGTTGCTACTGAACCCAGCTTGCCACCTGGCTCCATATTTCCACTCGATGGACCCCTATGCCTCCAAACTAAAGTTCAATGCTTCAGCTTCCTGGCACCTGCACCCTTTCGCTGCATTAGCAGTCCCTGTCTCCACTAGCAAGGATGTTTGGACAGGAACTGCACAAGAGACCACCCTTGTCACCTCGAGTTCCACAGCCAGATACATGGCTTTTAGAATGGACTTGTGAGCCAGATCTTCTTGTCCAACATCAGTACCTGACTTCACACATGATCTTTTGACTAAATCGGCACAAAATCCCACAGACTCACTTCAAAATCTGGTGGAAAGCCTTTCCAGAAGAGCTGAGGCTGTTTTAGCCTCAATAGGGTGGTCAACGCCATATTAACGTCCATGGATTTTGAATGGGTTGTCCAACAAGCTTATAAAGGTGTGATGTCAGATGTCCATGGCCATATATATTGTATCACTTGGATAGTTTAAAAGGTAGTTTTCTCTGTCCACCTTTGTGTGTTCCAACTCCTCCTGCTACATTTTATATACAAAATAAATACAAATCCAGCAAGCATGGTGGGAGTAGTTTAACGCCCCCAGACTCTACCAAAGCCTGCAATATCAGTTCTGGTTGGACTTAGATTTTAGAATGTCAAATGTGAGATGAGGGTTGTTATTCCAACGTCTGTGCTCAGACTATGAATACGCCTAATTACACTTCTGGGAAATAGAGAGAATCCCACTTCCACCGTGGATCTATCAAAACAAAAATGCGATATTTTTCTATATATAGAAAGCTGGCTGACAAATCTTATCAGCTAATATGAATATTTCAGAGAAAATTACTCATAAATGAATAATCAGAAGACTAATGTCTGGTAGGCAGCCACACACTTTTCCCATGACGTTCTCACCCACGTTTGGAGCTGAATCACAACTACTCTTCACTGGATAAACACTTAATGCTGTGCTTGGTAAAGAGGACCTGTTGCCTTCTTTTAAGAGAATCAGTTGTAAGAGAAATGGGTAGGCTACCATTGTCAATCTAAAGCCTCATACACACGGTGCGACGGTCGAACGACCGAGCGGCCCAAATTGTATGTTGGCTGTTGTATCTCGCGTACTGACATGCACTAAGCGATCGTACGACCAAGCCGAACGTAGTGATGTGTTACGAGCATATAAAGATGAAGTTCAGGTGCATGTGATTTGTGAATTAGGAACATAGGTTTGCACAAACGGACACTTCTGAGTGTTCCTGACTTCTGCACATGCCTGTTTTGCACAATACAACTTGTTGAACCAACTTCTCTGTACACACGATACAACGGTAGTATGACTGCTTGTTGTACAACCAAAGTTTTCTAGTATGCTCATCCAACTTCTGTTGTATGACCGTCGCACATCGGCTGTTCTAATCGCATGTCCTAAGGTCGGATGATCTTACAACAAGCGGTTGTTTTCATACGACCGTCGCACCTTGTGCACAGGCCTTTACAAGCTGCGCAGATTTCATGCTGATCCTTTGCTTCACTTGCTGCATGCTATTTCATGGTCAGTAACTCATAAACAATTGAATTGAAGAACACTCAGGCAACTAGCATTTTCAGCAGGAGATCGGCAATAGCAGGACATGTATTTCTCCCATGACAGATGCTTTTAAAAGCAGCTTGGCCCCCTTCAGCTGCCAACACTAAATGGTGACATTTAGGCAGAGCCAACCAATTGCTGGCACTGCCTGAACTCAGCTTTTTCACAGCAACTGGGTGTTCTCAGATGTTGGCAGGTAGAGGAAGCCAGTAGCTGCAGACAAGAAAGTATTACACAGTTTTTTGTAGGACTTCGGTGATAGGCCGTGAGGTAGAGAGTGGGGTATATCATGGTTTAAAATTTATCCCTGCTTTGTGAACCTGTGTTTTGCCAGTGCAAAGTAAAGCAAGTTTAAATAACTGCCCCCACCATCTGCACATACTGTACTTACTATTCTTTTTCTCTAGTGCCATTTCATTCAGCTGCTGGTAGTTAAGAGGAGGAACCCTTTGTAAGCTCCAGAAATTTTCCCAAAAGCACTTTTTTCTTTCACTGGATGTCCTCAGTCTGATAGCCAGCACCATATAACCCACTTCCTCCACTAACTCCACTCTCCTGTACATACTGCACCCATCATACCCTCCGCACTCCTCTCCTTTAAATACTGCCCCCATTATACCCTCCGCACTCCTCTCCTGTACATACTGCCCCCATTATACCCTCGCACTTCTCTCCTGTACATACTGCCCCCATCATACCCTCTGCACTCCTCTCCTGTACATACTGCACACATCATTCCCTCTGCACTCCTCTCCTGTACATACTGCACCCATCATACCCTCCGCACTTTTCTCCTGTACATACTGCACCCATCATACCCTCCGCACTCCTCTCCTGTACATTCTGCCCCCATTATACCCTCCATACTCCTACCCTGTACATACTGCACCCATCATACCCTCCGCACTCCTCTCCTGTACATACTGCCCCCATCATACCCTCCGCACTTTCCTCCTGTACATATTGCCCCCATCATACCCTCTGCACTCCTCTCCTGTACATACTGTCCCCATTACAATTAATTTAATGTACTACAAAAAAAAAATTTGCCATGCGTTACTAATGTGTTCGGGTTTGACTTGAAGAAAAGGGGGCAACCCTAATGGGAACATGGAAGACGTGGGGAGCGTCTAACTAGAACTAAACTAACTAGCACTAATCAGGAGGGGATTACAGAGGAAGATACCGACATCACATTGTAAACGAGTTGTAGTGTACATGAAAGTGGGGCAGAACACAGTTGCTGTCATTCATCTCAGTTCCTTTTCACATGTTTACCTGTCTATCCTTATCTGCCTTGAAAAAAGCACTTCTTGTTTACAGGTATCAATAGCTCAAGCTAAAATTTACACAGAGATTTAATGAGTTGGTGACTTCCCCCCCCATCCCTCCTGCTCTCCTCAGACATCTCCATCCAAATAGGTAAAGTCTGTAAGGAAGCAGTTCTCTCTTTAGCAATCCCATAGTACGATGGGAATCCGTTTTCAGGGGCACACCTTGTATTAAAAGTTTATTTATACAACAAAGATTTTATATTGTAAAAAAAAAACATTAAAACATCAATTTAAGAAAATTATAATGACATTGATTCGAAAATGTTTCTCCTAAATCCTTATGGATAGAATCCATCCGGTCAGACTACGGACATGAAGCAGTTACTACATGACAGGTCAGCTTTAACAAGCTATTTAGCACAATCTGCTAAAAGAATTCTTCTTTGATTTCCCATGACCATCAATAAGGCCATTAGCTGTATTGTAAAAACACTGCAGTCAATAGCTGGCACAGTTCTCTACTAAGGGATATCTACTTGTTGCAACACATGGAACATTAAAAACTCAAGGCAGCTAGCCAACAGCATGTCTCACCACTTAGAGAATGAGAGGTGTCACAGGCTGTCACATTAAGTCATCACAAGGGAGAACAAACAAAAAACTGGACTGCAGCTGGAAACGAGGCATGCGTTCCAATTCCATTAATGCTCTGCGGATGCCACACTGCAGCAGGTTGGCATCTAAAGAGGAGGGGGTGTCCATGTTTACATTTTTTATAACATGTCAAAAAACCTCCAATGCTGAGCTAGTTTCAGCACTGGACAGCTCACCGCTTAAATCTGACAAATATTCATGCAGTAGAGCTGTCATGCTCATTGAATTC
Source organism: Glandirana rugosa (assembly GCA_018402905.1). Lineage (NCBI taxonomy): Eukaryota > Metazoa > Chordata > Amphibia > Anura > Ranidae > Glandirana > Glandirana rugosa. Next base: position 2,981,871 of record BLSH010170685.1, read on the forward strand.
AAAGCAAGGTGGCCAGATAGGCAAGCCAGGCAAAGAGCATTTTCAGATAGGTTTCTTTTAAGCTTGGGTAATGATTAAATTCATAGTCCACCTTTTGCAAACATGTAATAAATTCACCCAGATTATTAATATAAAAAACATGTGTAGCACCCTCTAGTGTGCTAAAATAGGTAGTGTTAGGTTTTTTTTTTCTGTTAGAGTAGGTAAAATGTTTAGGCTTTCAATACCCCTAATAAAAACACAAAAACAAAGCTGCAAGGACTGTTTTCTGACTCAAGAGTGTTGTGGAAAATTCTGTGTGCCTGGCAATGCAGGGGGATCTCTTATTTACCAGCAGCTCCTGCGGGAGTAGCGCTAGACGTGCATTGGTTACATTTTTCACTGGAGCCTGAAGAGCGTTGCAACTGCAATCAGCAGGGCCGAATTAATGTAGGAGCTATTGGAGCTGCAGCTCCAGGCCCCTACCATAATATCGCCAAATACAGACACAATTAGCAACAGCCGGCTGCTACATTGCCTTTCAGAAGTTGCAGATGCCAGACAGCTGAATTATAGGCCTGCTGGCCCAATACAGACAGTGTGCCGGCCGGTGGCCACTATATACATTACCTTGCTGTTTCTGAGAACGATGTGCTGCATAGCCTCTGTACCAGTGCACTGAGGCTGAGCGCACTCCTCCCCTTGGAGTCCAGCACACTTCCCTGTCGGGTGGAGCTTGATGTCCCGGCCGGCATGATGTCATCCAGAGTGCGGGTGTTGCTGCTGCAAGCAAGGAGGAGGAAGCGCTGTACAAAAAGTACATCAACTACAAGTAAGCTCTGCCTCTGCATGGGGCTGGGGAAGTCAGGCAGATAAGTTGCTATCCTTTTCTGCAGCTCAGTGTACTGGCTGAAGTGGGTTAACTCTTTGGGAGGTGGGGGGAGCTATCAGTAAAGCTCATCAGTGCCTCTTAGGCCTATCAGTGCCCATTAGAGCAGCTCATCAGTGCCACCTATCAGTGCCAGTGCCCATCAGTGCAGCTCATCAGTGCCACCTGTCAGTGCCACCTATCAGTGCCCATCAGTGTCCATCAGTGCAGCCCATCAGTGCCACATATTAGTGCTGCCTCATCAGTGCCGCATATTAGTGCTGACTCATCAGTGCCCATCAGTGTCACATATCAGTGCCCATCAGTGCTGCCTATCAGTGCAGCTCATCATTGCCGCCTATCTGTGCAGCTCATCAGTGCCGCCTATCATTGCTACCTATCAGTGTCCATCAATGCAGCTCATCAGTGTCCCCTATCAGTGCCCCCCATCAGTGCTGCCTATCAGTGCCCATCAGTGCAGCACAGCTTTTCCCATCAGTGCTGCCTATAAGTGACCATCAGTGCCGCATATTAGTGCTGCCTCATCAGAGCCACCTTATCAGTGCCCATCAGTGCCGCCTATCAGTGCAGCTCATCAGGGCCCATCAGTGCAGGTAATCAGTGCTGCATATCAGTGCGGCCTCATCAGTGCCCATCAGCGCTGCCTCATCAGTGCAGCCCATTAGTGCTGCCTCATCAGTGCCGCCTATCAGTGTAGCATCATCAGTGCACATCAGTGAAGAAGAAAAATTACTTATGTGCAAAATGTTATAATAAACGAAGATTTTTTTTTTAAAAAATTGTCCGTCTTTTTTTGATGTCTAGCAAAAAATAAAAAAACTCAGTGGTGTTTAACCACTTCGGCCCAGGGAGGATTTCCCACGTTAGGACCAGAGCACTTTTTGCGATTCGGCACTGCGTAGCTTTAACTGACAATTGCGCCGTCGTACCAAAACGAATGTTGTGCTCAAACGAAATTTGCATCCTTTTTTTCCCACAAATAGAGCTTTCTTTTAATCACCTCTGTGTCATTTCTGATCACCGCTATAAACAAAAAAGAGCGACAACTTTGCAAAAAAAAAATATTTCTTACTTTTTGCTAAAATACAAATCCAAAAAAAATATATATAAAAAAACGAATTTATTCATGAGTTTTGGCCAATTTATATTCTTCCTCATATTTTTGGTAGAAAAAAATTTGCAATCTGCGTTTATTGATTGGTTTTCCGCATTTACAAACCATGAGAATTAATTTCTGGCGTTTTTATAAATTTTTTTTTTTTTTACTAGTAATGGCGATCTGTGATTTTTATCGAGGCTGCGATATTGGGTTGGACATGTCGGATATTTTTGACACTTTTTTGGGACCAATGACATTTATACAGCAATCAGAAATTTAAATATCCACTGATTACTGTGTAAATGTCATTGGCAGTGAAGGGGTTAACCTTCAGGGGGAGATTTAGGGGTTAACTGTGTTCCCTAGGCGTGTTCTAACTATAAGGAGGCTGGGCTACCAGGGGCATTGGAGATCTAACTGATTCCAGTGACAGGGATCTGTAGATCTTCTAAATGCCCACTGGCAGAGCGGGGAACCACAGTGTTTACATCGGCGGTTCCCCATTCTTCCTCTCTGCCAGGCAATCGCGGCTCGTGCAATGCACAGGCTTCTGCATTGTTTAGATCAGCCTTCCTCAGCCTTTTCAACACTGAGGAACCCTTGAAATAATTCTCCGGTCTCGTGGAACCCCTGCTAAAAATTACAAATCTACAACTCATGATACATTAGTGTGATGGTCAATGGGAAGAATGCTCCTTACACTTGTGGTCATTGGGAAGAATTACCCCCTTACAGATAGCTAAAAAGATCAATGGTATCATTGGGAATTTATCAAGAGGTAGAAATTGACCATTGCTCAAGGAACCCCTAGCAACCTCTGGAACCCTGTTTGAGAAACCCTGGTTTAGATCCTAACCCCATGTCCATACAGAAGTAATACACCTACTGTTTTGGGGATGAAGGAAGGAAACAATGAAGTACAAAGGTGGTAAAATCATCACCCTTGTGCCGACGCCATCTACAAATCCCCCTGCCGCGGTGGCAGATATGACTTAGAATCTTTCCATTCAGAGATCTCTGTGAATGAATAATATGACTGTGCAGGTAGAGCCATGCTAAATTCGAAAAGAATGCTTGAGAAAGAAGTGCCTATGATTAGGTAAGTAGTAGGGTGCAGTTTGAGGGTGGGGGCTGAAGAATGCGACCATGTTTCATGTTACACGCTAATTATGGGTCTAACAATAAACACAGTCCCAAAGGTAAATTAAACCTTTAACCCTTTCGCTGCCAGGTCCCCCCCATCCCCACCCCCACATATACACACATACGAATGTAAATTTACTAGTCGGGCGCCCATGAAATGTAACATTGCTATACACATGTTACAAATCACTGGGCACGCTGGAGTTAAAGCAATATTTCTAGCACTAGACCTCCTCCGTAACGCTAAGCTGATGACCCAAAGGGGGCTTTTAAAGCTTCGCCTATGGAGAATATAGAGTGCTGAAGTTTTCCACCATTTCACGGGCACACTCAAATTTGATAGTGATAATAAAGTCTCTTTTTTTTTTTTTGTTTAAAAATAACAAACATGTTATACTTACCTGCTCTGTGCAATGGTTTTGCACAGAGCAGCCTAGATCCTCCTCTTCTTGGGTTCCCTGCCGGCGCTCCTGGCCCCTCCCTCCTGCCGAGCCGCTGCTCTATGTGTCCTTTCAGACATGGAGCCGTGCTCGGCCCCCACCCCCTCTCTCTCCTTATTGGCTCACTGACTTTGATTGACAGCAGCGGGAGCCAATGGTGCCCACTGCTGTGTCTCAGCCTGTCAGGAAGGAGAGGCCCAGACAGCCGAGGCTCTTGCGCACATCGCTGGATAGAGATGGGGCTCAGGTAAGTTTTAGGGATGCTGAGGGGGGCTGCTGCACACAGAAGGTTTTGTATCTTAATGCATAAAGATAAAAAAAACTTCTTTAGAACCATTTTAAGGTTTGACATGTTAAACCATGTTATCCATTTACTTGGCGCAACCTCGTCTATTATATTTTACCAAGAGATGCTGGAAGATTAGTTCCTCTTGATATAAGGCCACCCCCCAAACTACGCCTCCCAAGAGCCCCTTTACTGCACACAGCATGAGGCTCTTGAGCATTGTTTTGCTGGGAAAAATCAATACAGGTATATGTATGTGGAATTGGTCAGCGAGGGGTAAGGACAGGTGGAGTGTTGTTGTCCAGCAGGCAGGGCTGACAACGCTGGGCATGGAGACATGATGTTGTCAGCCCATACAGGAAGTTTACTGGATTTCTGGCAGACTAATGGTATTTTTCTATACTTGCTACATTGTACAAGAGATAAAACACGGGGAGATGTGCAACACTAATTGGTAGTCAGTTCACAGCACTACCAACATTTGATGCTTCAAGTCTACCAAATTGTTGGGCTACATTTTAGGACACACACATTTTTAACAATTCAGGTAATTACATGGCATTTCTTTAATATAGAAAGATTCTGTGGTTTTCTTTTAGTTTTTCTCACCTGAAGATCTGGAAAGTAGGTGTAAACATCTCTATTGAACGTCATCTTTCCTGACAGCTAAGAGTAATAGGAGTGCCTGTTAATAAGATTAGTTGTTTTCTGAACAAGCAAAAAGAAAAAACTCTTGATATGTTGACATAAACCATTTTGTGTTGATTGCATCTGAGACTGGAGGGAAGGTTAATTGCTGCTATAAGACATGCTGCCTATAGGATTACGTTATCCAATTAGGCCTCAGAGCTGGCAAGTGTGATTGCATTACATTCATTACTCGAGAGAGCGAAAACCCTGCAAACACAGGCAGCTAACATCTGCTGTAGAGAGGGATCAAATAGGAATGTCACTGTTTAAACACGAGGAAAGAATTAGTCTGATATACTTACCACTGTACGATATTCAGTGACACAACATGGTGTTTGCACAATCCAGCTGCATTGGGTGACTATCATTGGCTTTGGATGCTCCCACCCAGACATGGCCAGCTAGCCATTGTCAATGGGAACAACTGCCTAGACAAGTTAGAAAACATATCTTGATTAAAGCAGAACTCCAATCAATCAACTTAATGCATAGATGAAATACATATAAGAGAGTTATTTTATACGCCATAGAATTTGTATTACCATAGCTCCCAACTGTCCCTGATTCCGAGGGACTGTCCCTGATTTGGAACAAAGTCCCTCTGTCCCTCTTCCTTCTCATTTGTCCCTCATTTTGGTCTGATCTATATAGTTGTATATAAGATGCACTTTTATCTTTAAAAAAGTGTTTCCCAGTGCTAAACCTTTCATCCAATTTCTAAATTGCTGCATTTGTAAATGCTAAGAGCCAATATAAAGGAAAAGTAGTGGTAAAAAAAAAGCACTTGCGGGTTTAACTAATCATTTGTTTTGTAGAATTCTCCTTTAAGGGGGCATGACAGGGGGTGTGTCCTGTGCCTACATACTTTTCCTAATAGGTGTCCCTCATTCCCATCTCAAAAAGTTGGGAGGTATCTATTACTGTCCAACCAGCTATTCCACACAGCACAGCCCTGACTATCAGGGGAGAGACAGATATTTTCACTTTTGCTTACTATATATCCCAATCCCCACCCTGTGCCTGGACAGTAAGAGACCTTTCACACTGAGCGGATCCGCTCAGAGGGGTCCGCCAGCTCAGCGGGAGATCGCTCCGATGATGACAGCTCCGTCTCTGAACTCTGTGCAGGGATGGACCTGTCAGTTCCCCACTCTCCTCTATGGGGAGATCGGTTGGAAACGGATCCGCCTGTTCATTTTCATTCGATCCCATCCAATCCGATCCGCTAGACGGATGGGTGAACGTATCACCCATATGTCTATTTTGAGAGGATCATGTCGGATCGGATGTCAGCAGACACATCTCCGCTGACATCCGACTGCCCATAGAGGTCTATGGGTGGCCTGCTCGGATCCATCTGAAAAACTGACAGACGTATTTGAGTGGTCCGATCGTGTGAAAGGGGTCTTAGAAAAGAAGCAGCAGGCTGATGAGATCATCTCTCTTACTGTGCTCTCTTCACCTATCAGAATGCTCCTTGCACTGCAGCACACCTGATGCACCCCTTATGCTGCTACTTCTTCTTGCTCCCTGCTACACAGGCTGTACAGTAGACTGCAAAAGGCCGATACCAGGTTAAATTTGGGTATGTATTAAGATTACAGAGCTGCATTCATTTGTATCTTTTATACAGTATCTGCTAAGAGTTCAGCCTTTTAAAAGGCAGGTCCATCTTTCTGACCAAAATTTAGGGTGTAACATGAAACATAGTCTACAGCCCCCACCTACAGACCATCTCCCCCTTACTGAGTTTGGGGTTCTACTCCCTGGAGCGCCCTGTGTATTTTTGAACTTGGCACGGCTGTGCACGGCTACACTCGCACAGCCAGATCATTCATTCTCAGAATCTGTGGATGAAAAAAGTCCTATCTGGCACCGCGGATGTGGGTACATTTCTTTATTTTTTCAAAAGGTGGAATTAGTTCTTCCCAATCAACCAGAATCAGCACAACTCTCTCTGTTTCTCGCCTCTTTCCTTTCCCTTTAGCAGTGTAATCAACCAATGGACCCACTTCAAGCCCCACTTGTGATGATTCTGCCCCCCATGCTCACTTCTTGAATGGAGATAATAATCCCTTACAGTAACCAGCAAAGGGCGTCATTGCACAAAACCATTTTCCCATTCATTGGAAAATCTCCATGGATGTAGCTCTGTTGATAATGGCTGAATACTAAGGCACGTCTCATTGCTCTACCCACTTGCCCAAGCAGAAGCAGACTTCATCTGCCTACCTCTTCTTGTCAATGGCAAAGCTTGCAGACAGCTGATCAGTTTTGAGTTAATCAACCTATTGGTACGTTATTGAATTTTGGGTGCCAAACTTGATCAATCAGTGAAACCCAGTACATTGAACCCAGGACTACAGCACTGTTCTTTATAGACAAAGATAAAGCCACTGGGTGGCCAAAGCTATCTCATCTGGGAGGACCATAACCCTAGTCACAATCAATGAAACTGTCAATTGGGCAGGATAGAAAACCCACCCTGATCACAATTTTCCCCCACCACTCTAACATCATCAACATCTGTTCTTACTATGTATCTCCTCTATGCTCCCATCTATGTTTACTTAACTGTCAAAGCTAAACTGAAGGTAGACCTGCTATTTGATGGGGGTGTTTGCAAAGGATATATTATGCATGCATGTATAACAGCTCTTGGAGATTATCATGTTACACATGCATTGTTTTTTGTTTGCTTTTAAACAATTTTGTCCTTGTCCTTGCCCTGTAGCTAGGGGATGCTCTATATAGTTTTTTTTTTTTACATTATAAATTTTTATTGAAAGGTAAGAAGATTACTTACAGCATATAGTATCACAATGGTAATAGCAACCATGTTGTAGCTAACAATCATATACAACTTTTTTTTTCAGCTCATAAAAATTAAACATAGCATATCTATATACTGTATATTTAGGCATAGAGCGGTGTTTAATCACATTACGAAATTAACGTGAAACAAAAGGGAATAAAGGTAAGTGGGATAAAAATAAAATAGAACAAAAAATGATAATACAATATGGGGGATACAGAAATTAGTTATTTATCAGTACAACCACCAGTGGTATCATCTATAACAGTGAATTCTATTAGGAGATTCTATTTTCACTGATCAGAGGGTAATTGACCATGGCCTATCCAGGAGTGGAGAAAGACATTAACAGGGCCCATCAGGAGGGCAGAATTCACCCGTTATCCAGGTTTATATATTTGTCAGAGTATTTGAAGGCCAACCAGGGGGACCATAGCTTGCGAAATCGCGAGGATTCGCCAGCCATAGCCACAGTTTCCTCCATGTCATAAATCTCTTCTATAGAGCGTAGCCATTCCGGTATCGTGGGGGCTCATTTTGGCTTCCAGTGGCTGGGGATGAGAATTTTTGCTGCATTGAGTAAGTGCCTTGTCAGGGACCTCTTTTATCACCCTATGGAGCAATCGGCTATGTGTAGTAAGCAGCAAGAGACAGATCAAAGCGTACCAGTGTGTTAATAGTTTGTATGGCATTTCTTGGTACCTTGTACCAATTGAACATTTGTGTGCAAAGATCAAGGCTCTGTTCCATTGTTCATCAGTGCACTTGAGTTGAAGAGTTTTTTCCCACAGTCCCTGGAACCATCACTTCTGGAGACCTGAAGCCATGAGTACATCAATGAAGTAGCTTTAGGTACGGGATCTGCAGCAAGGCACAGTGATTCAAACGACTTCATTGGCCTGAGTAGGTCAGGTTTTGCAGGTGATGTTTGTATGTAGTTATGCTTTTGCCGGTAAGTCCAGAAGGAAGGGAGAGTTTGATGGCCTAAGTCTTGTTTAATGGAATCAAAAGATTTGTTTTTGGTTGGCGACACAATGTACCATAAGAAGGGGAATGTTGGAGTCACAGACTGTTCTCTGACTCTGCAGTGCCTGTGAATATTTAGTGTGCTTGGGCGTGGCCAGCAGCGAGCCAGGAAGGACGCATCTGAAGCGAGCTCCGACTGCCCGGGGAGGAATCCAGAGGAATCCGCAAGATCCACGGCTGGGTGAGACTTTAACCACCTTGCCCCAACTCCCCTAACACCAGTGCACCTTTCGGCCGAGAAAAAAAAATCAAATCGCGGACCGCGGACGCCGCGAAGCCGCGGAGCCCCAAATCGAGCCCGAGGCTTTGCGGCCTACACGGGCGGTCACCGCAGCGGTTACCAAATAGACTTTTCACCCCACTCTCAGATACCGGGGACGCACACCACCTAACCACACAGCTGGGGCACCAAAAAGGGACTCTGGAAGCACTGCAACCCCAAATTATAAGCTAGAAACGACTGAGGCCTAGCGCGGCCGCCATCTTGGAAGGCCCCACAACAGGACCAGGAGCACACAGGGATCAGGG
>BLSH010170685.1:2995330-3020693 GCA_018402905.1 Glandirana rugosa
AAAAAAAAAAAAAAAAAAACTAGTAATTTAAAAATAACTTTCTAACATCAATGTTGTACAATTGTTCTCATTGTCGTAAGTAATATACAACAAATGTATTATATGACCCTATAGGCCCGAGGGTACGTCATATGGAGATCTAATAGCATATTACTTCTTTATCTTTTACATTGTATTGTCTAATGGTTTCCATAACATCTCTTTTTTTTTTTTTTTTAAACATAGGGGTCCCCCCTAATTGAATTGTCTCAATAGTCAATCCCACCACTTGGATCTCAGTCAACGTTTAGATCACGTGAAACGGTCGAAGAGACTGGAGGAGTAAAGAAACGAGTAACGATGCAGAACAAGAAATCACTACCCCCTTAACACACTAGAAATGTTCCTATTGAGGAGTCCGGGAAGTGGGGAATAGGACCAAGCCCGCATTAACATGCCCAGACAGCATACTCACAATTCCCCCATCACTAAAGAACAAGACGTAGCAATGAGCAAAGAAATGAGGAGGTCAGAGAAGCTGGCAAAGTGCACTAGATTTGCAACTGACTCTAGGTTCACCACCCTAACTGATAACTCTGTTAAGTTAATCCCCCCTGGGGATACAAATTTTTTTTTTTTTTTTCTCTACAATACCTTTGGTAATCTGTTATGTTACATTTTCTATTTCTTCATTATACGATAATCTAGAGGTATACTGCATGGGAGCCCGGATATCCCAGTATATTATGTAAACAACATATAATGAATGCTGTTACTCTTGTTAACATGTTGTAACTACAATCTTTCAATAAAAATTTAATGATCAAAAAAAAAAAAAAAAAAAATATTTAGTGTGCTTGGCTGTGCAGGGTGGGGATCCCAATTCATCTGTGGCTCCTAAAGGGATGCGCTACAGTTGATACTCACCTGCCTGGCCTCATTTTCTACTACTGTGAGTTCATTATGAGAATTGCAGATTCTAAGAATGATACAAGTTTCTCCTTTGGGGGGTCCAAACCTCTCAGCCCAAATGCTCACGCATTTCACAGAGACAGAAGTCCAGTGTCTGAAAAGGACTGATATTCTACCTGAACCTACTACAGCCCCAAAAAAAGGACTGATCACAACACGAAAATTGAGAACCCAAATTGGCAATGTCCCATACATAATAAACCACAAAGACTTAGGTATTGTATTGGCATCAGAAAGAAACTTTTGAAAGAACGCAAAGAGTTTTTAAAGACATTTGGGGTTTGCTGCACTTCCACAGAACACCATGCTAAAACTGTAAAGCTATTATTAAGTGCAAAAAATGTGATAGAGATGATAACTTCACTTCATCTAACTGTCCCTCTCTGTAAAGGTAATCCTCCTGAGGTAAAGCATGGTGAGGAGAATGCACACCAAACACCACAACACACCATCTATTCTAGATGATTGGAGTAAGAGTAACAAGTCTCTTGCAAGTTCAAATCTTGCTGACCTGTTGAAAACAACAGGAGATGCCTTAACATATACCCTGGGTACTTTTGCTGCCATTACAGAAGTCTCAGGCAGGAGAGCCACTGGTCTTGTAGTAGCTCCTGTAAATGACAATATAGAAATACCATTGCCCACTCTCAGCAAGTGCAACCAGATTCCAACCAACAGAGAAGAGATCCCTACTTCTGCAGCTACCTCTCACCACTCTTACTTGAGAGGCATGGCTGACCACATACCAGCTCTTGACAGAAATGCTGCTATTCTTCATCCCAAGGGTAGACAAGGCTTGCCAACAAATCAAAGGACTGCATGATGCACCATATGCCCAATGCCTGGATGGCTGGGTCATCACAGGGAACGTCTGTCTGGGTAATGTCAGAAGGTCTTCTACAGTTTTTTCTTTAAAGATACATTTTCTTTTAAATGGTCGTTATTTGTTTGAATAATGCCCACATCACTACCTTATCAATAGGTAGACATTGACATTGCAGTAAAGGCATGCAACAGTTCTTCACACAAGGCAATAACATGGCCCTTAATTTCTGGGATAATAATTCCAGCACCACAGTGCTTGATGTAATGACTAAAGATAAGGAGCTGGCAGCTACCATGGAAGACAGGGAGTTCCTAAAAACAATGAGTAAAAAACTTTATCAGGACGATTCCAACAGCTGGGTGGCACAACTACCATTTCATGCCTCAAAAATAAACTACCAAATAATGTTCAACATTCAGAAGCATGATTTATTTCTTTACAATGCACCCTGAACAAAAAAACTGAGATGAAAAAACCCTTTGTTGACTTTATGCAGAAGTTGTTGGTGAGAGATCGTGCTGAGCCTGCCCCACCTCTCAAAGAAGGAGAGGAATGTTGGTACCTCCCATGCTTTGGCGTGTACCATCCTTGCAAGCCAGATTAGATCAGAGTGGTCTTTGACTCAAGTGCTCAATATGATGTTTTTTTCCCTCAGTGATGTCTTTCTCACGCGGCCTAATCTGAACATCAACCTTAGAGGAGTTTTGCTCTGCTTCAAACAAGAACCAGTTGCTCTTATGGCTGACCTTCAGCAAATGCTCCACTACTTCACTGCTTGAGAAGACAACAGAAACTTCCTTAGGTTCTAATAGTATTGCAAGAGCGATGTCAGTGATTATGTCAACTGAATGAAAGTACATGTTTTTGGTAATAGCCCTTCTCCTGCTGTAGTAATTTATGGGCTCAGAAGAACAGGTCAAGAAGGTGAAAAAGAATTCAGATCTGACTCACGTGAATTTGTGGAAAATAATTTCTACATAGATGACGGGCTCAAATCTCTGCCTACAGAAGAAAAGGCAATTGATCTTCTCAAGAGAACTCAGAATATGCTTGCCCCTGCCAACCTCAGGCTTCACAAAATTGTCTCTAACAGTGATAAGGTAAAGAAAGCTGTTCTTTCGAATGACCTTGCTTTTAGTGTAAAGGAATTCATGCTGGGAATGGATCTTTCCTTTATGCAATGTAGCCTCAGATTGCTTTGACATGTCAAACAAGGCACATTCACCTTTCAAGTCAATTTGTGACATGCCCTTCACAATGTTTTGTATATTGTGATTGTGAACAGTATCTACGATCCTCTGGGTTGCATAGCACCTTTTACCGTTCAGGGTAAGATACCTCTCAGACAGCTTACTTCTGAAAACACAGATTGGGACACCCCATTACCCAGAGAAGAGAGAAGATGGAAATAATTGAAAGCAGTGGAGGCTGGTGCTCCATTTTTTTGGGGGGACGGCAAAGATTCCCCCCCGCACTTACCCCATCCATGGTCATGGCAGTCCACTGATCGCACATTTCTTAACTGCCCAGCACCCGTGCCAGATGAGACCGCTTCTCCACCAGCATTGCATGGTTCTTAAGCTCTTGCAGGATCCTCACCACCATCGTCAGTAGCAGAACCCCAGGCAGGAGCAGCCCCAGCAGGGCATTCTCTCATGCATGCACGGCTCCCTGGACTCCTCCATTTTCTCCTGTGTACAGCGGAGTGTGCAATGTGGGTGAGGGAAGAACAGCCAAGCCCCAGGCATCCTGCTTGAGGGAATGCTCGCCATAGTGGCCGACCTCGCTCTACTCTCTCCTATTGGTACACAGCAACTCTGCCTTTGTACTGCATAGGCACTGCCAGAGCTCATTGGCTGCCGCCAGCTCCTCCGCCTCCTCCTCCTCACCTTTACTCCTCCTCTCCGCTCCAACCATCGTCACACACATCACACTAGTGGGTGGGCTCAGGGGCCCACCCTTTTTGAAGTCAATTAGAGCGTCAGACTCTAATCGTGTGCTTCAAAAAAAAAAACCCCATTGCGCCCAGCCCCTAATCTCCATGCAGGGCGCCGTGGATTAGAGGAGTGGAGCCCCTGCGCCCCTAATGAGCAGGCTGCCACTGTTGGAAAGAGTTCCTGAAAGCACTAGAACAGCTTCAGACACTGCACTGTTATATTCCTGCATCCCTAATGAGTGCCGCCAGAAGAGAGATCCATGTTTTCTCATGTTTTTCCATAGAAGCAATAGCTACCTCAAGGTTATAGATCCAAGAGACAAAGTAAGTGTGGGTTTCGTCCCAGTCACAGTGCAGCTTACCACGTGATGCCCTATCCCATATTGCACCTGCATCTCCCTTGTCCCCCGCCGTGAATCCCCGCCAGGGATCTGTGAGAGCTGCCAGGAGGAAAGCTGTCCTTGTGAACACTCCATGTGACAGTGGGGAGCCCTGGGTACGAGGGCCACATGGAATGGCCTGGAGGGCTGGATTTGGCCTGTGTTTGATGCATGTATTCTAAGCCAATGACTTCATTCAAAGGGAGGTAAGAAGGACTGATGCGTGTTACCGCCCTTCCTTCTGAAGATACACTCATAAACTGTCCACCTTAAAAACACCAGTTTTGTGTTGTTGTTTGTTTGCCTTTTCTCACTCCATAGCTAGAGTATGCTATATGTATTTAGCAACACTCCTCATACTTTGGCTCCCATTCATCATATTTGCTGTATTCTGCTGGAGCTAAACACACTAGGATTTTTTTTACATATCTGATGTTCATCTGTGAAGATCTGAACAAGTTTTTGACTAAATCTTTCTATGATCTGCAGGATGCCATTTGGGTTTTTTAATTATTTTCCTTTAGATTTACCTTCAACTACATAGTGCAGGGGCCTGCCTGACTGCATACAAATTGAAAGTGTTTAGGTTTGACTTCATGTTATATTGTTTTGGTAAAACTAAAGGGAAATTGAACAAGAAAATGATTTGTATAATGCATGGCCACCCTTAAAGCTTACACAAAACTGAAGACTGTCTCCCAGCCCCAGTGTGGCAGTGTTGGGTGCCTGAATGGCCAATCTCCAAGCACCAGAGCAGTTTCATGGAAGGGAGAGAGTCACACACTGTACTATACCCAGAAATAGTCTTTTTTTTCTTTGCCCCCATTGGTTGGGAAGAGAGCAAATGGAAGGCAAATGCCTGCTACTGGTGGGGCCAACAGTAAAAAGGTTATTTTCATTTTGAATAAAGTAGGAAAAGGTGAAACCCCTGTTAGGTTTTTCTTGCAATCTGTGTCCCATTGGGGACATTTCCCTTCACTTCCTGTCCTATAGAGGAAATGTATCCAAATTAAGGGAAATCTCCTCTTTAGACAATTTTCACAGGAACATGTGTCCATATTACAATATTTCCCCTGTATAACTAAACAGGTGAAAACTCAAATTTCTGTATTTTGCTTCACTTCTTGGTGATAATGGTCAGCTGGACAAATAGAATAAATCTCCGCAGCTGGGACACAGACAGCAATAAAAAAACCTGGCAGTGGTTCTAATCCCTCTGTTAAACAACAAGTATATACAATTACAGTGGTTTGTTTTCTTTTTCTTTGCCATGTTCATGATTCCACTGTTTTAGTCCAGTGGTTGTCAAGTTATGAAGTATATAAGGGTTTAACTGTGGCATCTAATTTCACCAAAGGTCCACACACAATTTTCAGTGTATGTATTGCTACAGAAGACTGTCAAAGACTGCAGATTTACTAGAGGGATCAGCTGGAGACATGGTGTAGGAGACAGTCAGAGACTGGGAACATGTTAGAGATCACTATAGACATGTAGTAAGATGTCACTGCTCCAAGCCTATCTGAAAAATCTCCTGGCTCTGAAACCCTGGGTGACAAAGGGAGCACAACCATGTTCTACAAAGTCAATGGGAAATGTGGAAGTCAGGCACTAATTGCATCAGATCCCATCCAAATTTATTAGACCTAGTGCACTCTAGCACTGCCCCTCTCTAACCTTTTACCCAATATTGGCTTCATCACAGTGATAAGACATTGGGTGAAATGTTAGAGAGGAATCCTGGAGGTGGGAGGAAGTATGCTGTATGCCATATCCATATCTAATGATGTTGTATGTGATCTGACATCTTTGTTGAGGGAGTTTCTGCTTTCCTATTGTGCTAGAGATCACTGTCATTATATTCCCTTTACTCCCAATGCTAACTCCTGAGGTATAAGGGCCACATGGCTAGCTCCAAAAGACTTCAGGTTGAGCACCAGGATCCATACCATTCCAGCATGCCTGCAATTTCCTATGCTTCACCCTCAGTGGTGTGACGCATCACTTCTAGAACTCCATTAAGTGAAAATTTAGGAGAAATAAGCTGGCAGCAATAATTAGGTCTTCAATCTGCTATATAACATAAAATACAATTAGCGATTCCAATGGGTTTAAGATAATAAAAATGGAAAAAAATACAATAATGTAGCAGGTAGATAACCGTTTATTACATATATTGATCATTGTATTGTGTATTTTTTGCAATGGATGATTTGTGAAAATCCCATTTAGGTGGAAAAAAATGTCATTAGCTCGTAATAGGTAGCGCTGACACAAAGAGAGGTATAAATCAGATTTACTTTGTAATGTAAGAGTGAAAAAAATAGAGTGATGTGTTCATTAAAGCTTTCATTCGAGCTGTCTTTTCCTATTCACCTCTTGGGACCAGATGCCTCAGGCGCAGAAATTGATGGAAAAAAACCTTGTTTCAAGTTTACTGTAATTCATGGGATTCTCAAAGAAATAAACGGTGTGATATGTATGTGAGTTAATTAAGAATACCAATGAACAGCCATTTAATATTCCTCAATCCATCCGATGGGACTTCTACAAGCTAAATACTCTTAGAATGTATGGATGGGAGAGAAAGCTGGACTCATTGATCTCAGTCTTCATTTACATAAACATATTGGGCCTAATTTACAAATAGAGAACACTATTCCACTCGCTTTTGCTGTGTTGGAAGCAATCTGTCCATTACTGCAGTCTTGAACTTAAAAATAGAGGATTCACTGTTTTATAGGGACCATCTAGAAATTAATTTTACCTAAGGAGTGCCCTGAAAAATGTATCATTTGTCTTGAATTCCTGTTGAGAAGTAACAGTGCACATCCTGACTTGTGACTGTTCCTAGAAAATTTTGTTCTGTAGCCTCATATCTGTATATCTACTGTGTGAGATTATCCAAGGCACTGTTGTTTCTGACTCCTATTCTTTTGAGAATTGGAGTCAGGTTTGGTGATGGCACTACTGTACTGCTCACTGTTCTTCTTGCAGGAGAGGAAGCTGTATCTGGGGACCTGCAGTGCAAGGGTCTCTGCTAAATTCATTATGTGGCTCTCTGATTTCAGTATCATTTCTTCTGTTTCTTGATTATTACTCCTCAATCATTGGGATAAGCAAAGCCATGCTCCTCTACCCAGTTGCTCACCTCCACATAGTGGAACATGATAAATCAGTAATGGGGAAAACAGTTTAGCTGCCGGAAATCTGCAGGCAATACTGGTGAATAGTCCTTTTCCCTCCACTTGCCTTTTTTTGGCACAGCTTCTTCAGTAGAAGACCTCTTTAAATGTGATTAAGAGAATAAAGCCTTTTAGATACAACAATCTATGAAGAATCTTTCAACCTAAACTTATTTTTAAGAGTTAGCTCGATGTTTGAGCTATGTACTGGCTTTTATACCTTAGGGACCTGTGGGTGAGTTGTCTTCACCTGAGTTCCCAGAACCATGAATCAACTGTGTCCATAATAGGGGGTTCTTACTCGTGCCAAGAATACTCAAGTTATAGGAAGCCAGTGAATCATTCAAACCATTGTGGTCCACCTGCAACTAAAACATCATTCCTGAGTGGACTTCTATATTCCTAAAGCTCTACAAATTCCAATTTGAAGTTTTTGCAGGTTATGCTTTGTATTTTTTTTATATTTCTTTAATTTCGTTCTTACTTTATATATTTTTTTACAAACATCCTGTACAGGGCAAAGGCAAAAATAAATTGGATCTCTGGGCAAAAAGGTAAATACATGTCCGAAACATATATATGTAAATCCTGTCATTCATCCGACTCTGTCCCATTCATAGAACATGCTGCATTTTGTGAAAACAATACAAGGATTTTTTTGAATGGAGGACAGAATGGTGGCTGTCAGGGCTTTTTCAGTGAACTGCAATCTTAAAGTCAAGAAAGTCAACCTCATAGGACCAGAAGTTCAATGGTATGAAGAGGAACTGTCAAATCTATGTATCTAACAAAAACTATGTAATAAGTCACTGTTTCGCTTCCACAGACCCCCAGAACCTGTATGCCCCTGTCATGTTCCAAGGTTCTGCTATCCCAGCTAGCTAGTAAGAACCCAGAAACAACAAAAATGTCACCACTTCTGGCTCCTGCTGTTACTTTCCCTGACAGCTGTGGCTGGAGAATAAGCAATAAAATGAAAGTGAAAAACAAGTATAAAAAATTAGAAGTATACTCAAGCACTTAAGCCCCCCCCAAAAGCCCACTACCTACACATGCATGCACAGGTGGGGTTGCCTATGTACAAAATCACCTATTGCACTACATGTTACATATTGCTGTGCATGCTAGAGTGAGAACAATCATTTTAGGGCCATTATTCGAGGTTAACCCTAAACTGATAACCTGTAAGAGCTTCACCTATGGAAAAATCTGCTACCAAAGTTTGTTACCATTGCTCAGGTGCATACAGTTTTAAACCATGACATGCTTGGTATCTATTTACTTAGCATAACCTCATATTTTACCACAAATGTGGGTAATATATTCCTATTTTGTGCACTAAAATTAACATTTGCTATTGAAATATGCTTGCTAAAGGTTTGCACCAATTTCATGTAACATTTACCTTTGGAACTATCATTTTATTCTTCAGACCATTTTATTCTTCAGGGTTTCTGCTTTCAGAAAATAAATAATATTTTGGGGCATTCATTAATTTTTAGGCCTAACATGCACTTTAACATGTGTGCAAAAATAAAAATGCAAAAATGATCTGGCACTTAAAGGGGTAAAACTACATTTCCATTTTACAATACCCTTCCTACAGGGTGACAACACTGAAGCGATTTCACTGCAGAATGAACAGCAGATCTACTGGCAGGTAATCAAACTATTGTTAATACTATTGACTGCATCATATATGTCATTTTTGCTTACGTTCATAATTGTACTTTAAGCATGCACATGTGTGTTCCAGAATATGTGAACATTCACCTTCTATGTTCTGCCATCAAAAGTGACAGTGTGCCATGTCAGCTGCAATCTAGCCGGAGTTGTGGTTTGCACACAAGAGTAACCAAGCATAAAATGACATGCAATGCTAGAAGTCATCTCAAACAGTTATGACCAAAAGCATAAAAACATTTCAGCATGATTTAAGCCTGCTGAGTGCCCATAAACACGAGAGGTCACATATATAAAATATCTGCGTCATTAATCTGAACGGAGAGCTATTAAAGGTGCGCTGGAGACTATTTATGACCATCCCTTGGCTGCGAAACTGGGACGGAATCCATAGAAAATATGTGTACAGCATTAATCACACCGAGAAATGCTTCTGGCTCTAATGGGATTCATTATTTTTAATAGATATAGTTTTGTTTTTGGAATGGCTATCGAACAACGAAACCAGCCATAATCCCAGGATTCCTTCGAGTCCCTTTCTGGGGATTTGAACTGAAAATGTCATACTCTGGAGCTGCAAAGGCTCTTAATTGACGTCCAACAACACTGTAAAGCAAGACTGGAGGTCTGCAGAGGGATTATCTATATGTTTTCTGTGATATCTGGCTTAAACCTGATGGTAGCAATAGTATACATTGCTGATACAACTGCTAAATTAGACAGATATTGATAATTAGCTAAGTCCTTGCAGGGTCGAGATAAAAGGCAACTCTGAGCAAAAAGTTAAGTATGCAGTTGAAAGAAATATGTAATGTGTGTGTGCCATGAATCTATCCAGTTCTGCTGTGCTATATGGTGGATGGAGGGTGATAACACAAAATTTATTTTTGCAGCCACTGCCCCGCGTCTTTGCTTTCCTAAAAGTATACATCCCCACACTGAACATCACCAATACTGTTTCCTGCTGGCTCACCTTAGAACCTCTCTCCTTTCCACTTATCACCTTACAGATTCACAATGAACCTTCTGCATATTGAAATATATGCTTAAATAGACCCTGTCTCTTTGCCCATGTGGGGTGGTACTGCTCACTTGGGGTTGCTCAGCTCAGACTCCATTATAACATTTGTGGCAGGTATGGGACTTTAAATGCTGATATCCCACATCTAGAGTCCCGGAGCCACATAAGCATCTACAAGGTGGTTTAACTTTTCAGCATCTATTGAACACAGAAAATACTGAACACATCTGCCCAATGGGTTCACACGCACTTAACAAAAATGTTTTCTATTCTCTTCTCTATCAAAAACATGAAAAAACGTTTTTGGATTTATTCTGAGTTCCAGGTATGGAAAATTAACATTTTGGTTTAGCTTGGATAAATGTAACTATACCTGTGGGATCCCCGTGGAAGCTGGAAATCAGTGTAGCAGGCCATGCCACCACAGTGATACCCCTTAGTTTCCAGGTGCAGTGTTTAGCAGTTTCCCTGCTGTATTTTGAACACAGGAGGCTTCTCGCTTGACATTCAGGGAACACTTTGCATTTTCTCAATGAATGCAAAGCATTCTCTGATTGGATGAGGTGAAGAGGTGGAGTGGTGGCATGGCATGGTCAGGGGTCAGGCACGGAGACCAGAATCTATAGCAGTCAAGAAGCTCCCACCAACCAGTAGGATAAGAACACAAGCAGATCACCCTAGCAGATGACGTGGGCTCAACTGAGGTGCGAGGTCTAAGCACTACATAGTAGGTAAGGTTGAATAAAGACAATACAATAATCTATCCAGTTCACTAACTGATATTCACCAGAGCTTTTGTTTGTGGAGATGGGTTTTGCTGCTTACTAGTGCCAAGTTGTGATCCTCAGGATCACTGCACCAGGTGGTGAACAAGCTGGGGTCCAGGAGCAAATATAGCAGGTAGTGATCAAGCAGAAGCATAGTCAGTAACAAGCCTCACGTCGGTAACAAATGGTTGCAGGTTGGGATCAAGTGAATGCATAGTCGAGCAACAAGCCAAGTCAGTAAGGACTGATAGTGAAGATATGGACAGCAGCAGGAGCGAAAGGAGCAATGTATTGGCTGTATATGACAAACAGGTAGTGCAGAAGCATGGCTTAAATAGTAAGTTCATGGGAGGACAAGGAGTTCAAGGTTCACCAGAAACAAGATAGATAGCTATGCTGTCTTGCATCTCAGGTGGCTCAGCAAGACGATCTACTGCCAGATGCAGCAGATGTCGTGGGTTCAGATCCTGGTCCTGACATGACGTCACAATCTCCACCTTGTCCAATCAGAAAACACTTTGCTTTCATGAGAAAATGGAAAGTGTTCTGAATGGTGCCCATGTCTGGAAGCTTGTAAATGTTACTGTAGTAGTGGTGCCTACTATAGTGATTTCCAGCTTCCATGGGGACCCACAGGTATGGTATATACAAAGTTACATTGGTCCATGGTGGACCAATGGAACTAGAGTATGTAGAAATTGCCATATCTACAATTAATTTTTAAGTTTAACCACCATCATGGAAATGACAGCAGTTGGTAATAAAAACCTGGCAAAAACCCACTTTTGCCTAAGGCTTTAATATTGGATAGAGTAAGTGAAGTAAATGTCTGTGGAGTACAGTCAAATTTCAGTTGATATTCCAGGCCAACAAATGTCAGTAACCTCTGTTGGCCTTGTTTAATTTTTTTGGCTATAATTCCTCCCATCTCCAAAAAAAGAGTGTTGTTACACATATACAAGTCATGATGTCTATGCACACATCTGCATAAAAATGATTTGGTGGTCAGATCATTTGCAGAGGTCTTGCTGCTGCCAAGTCAATTGTAAGCTTTAAAATTGAGTGTATTTGCAGACAATTGACAATATTCTTGTCCTGTGCTCAAACAAGCCTACAGAGCCCACTTTATTGGCTCATTGGCTTTGTATCAGTACAACGCAAACCGCATTGTCTTCAGTACACGTACACAGTCTCTTTCATCTCAGCTCCTTCTCCCAGGAGTCTGTTGAAGATGTTCCCTCATTACTGGTGTTGTACAGTTTTCCCCCAGGTGTCCTCTTTGTCTTTCCTGACATAACATACTTTTGCCATTCCAATAAAATAGCACATCTCTTTCATTTCTCTTCGGCTTTTACAAAGGAAACTGAGGATATAGTCATAGGCAAGGAGCTGCAAGCACAGCATAAGCGGAAGGCCTACATGACTGGGTTTGAACAGTCAGGCTGCAGCAAGGTTAGGGTTAATAGAAAGTTCTGGAATAACAGAATATAAGAAAATTACCTTATTGGTCGAGGATAGGGTGGGGTAGGGTGGGGCAGGGTATGGTCCCAAGGGTCACTTGGTGGGAGGCACCCATCTTGTAGCACTTGGACCAGAGGACAGCATCAGACAAGGTTCTCCCGCCCTAATGTTTGCTATATAGAAGGGTGGTGTGATAGTTATGTCTTTTCATATTATTCTTTCAGGGGATTGGGGATGTCGTAGCAGCTGACAGAGGTCGTAGGGTTTTTGAAGACGGGGATGGTACATTCTTTGGAGAACGATGGGTTGGGCCCATCTATGGTATGGGTGTACCGGCCCTAAGAAAGTAAAAAGTAACAGGTCTTGGGTAGTTGGCTGTATCGGCTGGAGAAGTTGCCTAACAATTGTTCCAAAGCCGGTGTAAGTTGCAGCTAGGGACCATGGAAAGGCAAGGTGGTGCCAGATACAGCTACTTGGTTAAGTCAAGGGTGCCTTCAAAGATCCTATGACATATTCAGTATTAGAGGGGTATGTTGCAGTTAATTACCTCGCATATTATGTAACTGTATTTTGTTATGGTTGTTTGTTGTAATAAAGGGGCTGCTATGGCCATTTTTAACCCAAAAGTAGATCTGGTCTGAATTATTGAACAGGTTCTAAGGAGGGAGTATGGGGTAAAATTGGTAAGTGGCTTGACAGCAGGCATTTAGGCAATACCCCAGTAATGCCCTCTTTCTGCCTAAGGAACACAAACATTTAGAATTATGCTGTGCCGTGTGGGAAATGATGCATCAATTATATTGCAGTAATGGACACAGGTACACACAATGGCTCCTATAAAAGTCCATTCCTGGTTGGGATGTTATTGTTTCAACTTTTAAATTTTCAGAACCAAAGTGAGACTAAATTATGGGCTTCTTACCTACGGTTCTTCAAAGCGGAATCTCACCTGCCTAGTGGAAAATCAGCAACGACAAGTGCTGTAGCTACTGACTTTTAAGAAACACATACTGTAATTCCTAGCCCAGCCCATGAAGTTCAACACTGTCTTCCATCATATCTCCCAACTGTCCCTGATTTGGAACAAAGTCCCTGCGTTCCTCTTTCTTCCTCATTTGTCCCTCATTTTGGTCTGATCTATATAGTTGTATATAAAATGCACTTTTTATCTATCAAAAAGTGTTTCCCAGTGCTAAAACCCTTCATCCAATTTCTAAATTGCTGCATTTGTAAATTTCAAAAGCCAATATAAATGAATAGTTGTGGTAAAGAAAGCACTTGTGGGTTTTAACTAATCATTTTTATTTTTATAATTCTCACTTCAGCTCCAGAAGGTTTTACCCCCTTCCTGACCAGGCCATTTTTTGCGATACTGCACTGCGTTGCTTTAACTGACAATTGCCCAGTCGTGCGATGCTGTACCCAAATAAAGTTGATGTCCTTTTTTTTCCACAAATAGAGCTTTCTTTTGGTGGTATTTGATCACCTCTGCGGTTTTTATTTTTTGCGCTATAAGCAAAAAAAGACCGAAAATTTTAAAAAAAGAAAACAATATTTTTTACTTTCTGCTAATAAAAAAATGTAAAAAAATCGAACTTCTTCATCAGTTTAGGCCAATATATATTCTGCTAAATGTTTTTGGTTAAAAAAAATACCAATAAGCGTATATTGATTGGTTTGTGCTAAAGTTATAGGGTCTACAAACTATGGGATACATTTATCGACCTTTTAAATTGTTTTTACTAGTAATGGCGGCGATCAGCGATTTTTACTGCAACATTGCGGCGGACAAATCTGACACTAAGTGGCACTTTTTGGGGATCAGTGACACCAATACAGGGATCAGTGCTAAAAAATGCACTGTCACTGTATAAATGACACTGGCAGGGAAGGGGGGGGAATGCTATGACTGGAGTAAAACAGAGATCCGTGTTTCTGCTTAGGCTGCTTATCAGAAACAAAAGATCTCCATCTTCCTCCCTCACAGAACAGCGATTTGCCTTGTTTACATTGGCAGACCGCTGTTCTGCCTCGCCTGTGTCCAATCACAGCAGGAGTGGAGCCGAAGAGAGGAATCACGTACAGGTACATGATTTTGCACTTTAGGGCCGCCCTGCCGCAATATATGTATGTGGGGTGATCCTTAAGTGGTTAAGGGGGTCTAATAATTTTGCTAATAGGCGTCCCTCGTCCCATCTCAAAAAGTTGGGAGGTATGGTCTTCCAAGCAGCCGTATCTTCTCAGGGCTACTGATCTTCCGCACCACTATCTTGCATTTGGGACCCTACTGTCACTTTGTGGTGACTCACAGCCACTTCCCTACTACACATGCAGTATGCATGATCTGGACTGCAGGGAAACTGGTCCTGTAGCCTCCTGGGATGTGTGACATTATCCCCGGAAGATGCTGGGGGAAGGGAATGCAGACAGACAGCCAATCATCCTTGCCTAGATGAGCTATGGGGAAGTGGGAACGAGCACCACCAAAGAAAGTACCTGCTACCTCCCAAAAATGTTTTATTGTATATGTAGCCATTGCCCCCTTAGGGGTTGCTGAATGTAGTAGTTCCACCCTTTACATTGCCCTTAGTCACACTTTCCTCCCATCCGGAGTTACAGAACAGGCTGGTACTTTGTTTTGTTTTTTGTTTTTTGTTAGGGGATTAAACTTGGATGGGGAAAGGGGTAGTTATGGGATGCCCAGAGAATTGAGTCCAACTTGATTCCGACCATCTATTTACACTTCCAGTATATACACTCCTTCTGTTCCACCAGCACAAACTCTTGCTGCACAGTTACTCCTTGTTCCTCTCTTCAGCACAAACTTGGTTCCAGCCTAGCTAGCACATGGCGAGGCCTACTGTAGTTGTAGCATGACCTCCAGGCCGCCCATTACAGGCAGGAACCCCAGGCCCCTTAAGTACATGTGTGCTAGCTAGTTTGATGGACTACTGCTCCCAGCCCATCCTCTTCCAGGCCCTGCCAGCCTTTCCAGCTGCAAAGGCCCTCTTCACTGTCACAGTGACACCACAGTCCCAACTGGCTCTTGTACCTGTCTCTCACCCCAATCTGCTGCTCCGGTGTACCCTTTTAGCTTTTCAGGGAGTGCATCACTCACTGGCTTCTGTCACTTGTAGTTCCTCTCCTGGAAATCTCTCCGATAGTGCTCTATCCTGCTGTCCTTTCCGCTCTGCTTCTCCAGAATCTCACTCCTCCTGGCTGCACCCGAGCACTCCAGGCCTGAGGTCACCCCCCCAAACTGGGCCCCTACCTAGGCCGCAACAGCCTTCACACTATTCCATCTCCAGCTCTTCACCCGAACTCTCCTCCCTGACTGGGCTGACCCCATGTATTTAAGGAGGCCTGCCCCTGCCAATCTAGGTTAGGGAATGGTCATAGCTCCTTAACATACCTCAGGAAGCTTAACCTCTTCTTCCCCACCCTTTCTTCCAGAACTTTCTGACCCAGAAAGGAGGGGTTACCAAGGGGTGTCACTAGCTGTAGTCACTGGTCACTCCCTAGGACACTCCCCGACCCAGAATCAAAACAATTAGACCTGCTCTCTGTCAGGCCTGACTAAATTTACCTCTCCTAAAGTATCACTTAGCACCTACCTATGGTAGAGGGCGCTACATATAAGTTTCACTTTAACTTTTGTATATTGCAAGGACATTTTGTCACTCACATAGGCAGTAAAGTTGCCATACTTGTGGGCAACAAGAGAGCACTCCTGTGAGCCAGAATCAGCTGACAGCAGACATGACATCACGGAACTGCCCAGGCCCTAGAAGGATCCCTACCATATTGTCGGGATCCACCCAGATGCCTGATTGACAGCTGACTCCAGCTCTCAGTGCCCAAAGCAGAGCCAAAGCCAGCTGAATCTGCCCTGTCTCATGCCTGGTGCTCCAATGACCACTGGAGAGGCAGAGTGGAGAGCGTTGACAGTGATTGCTCAGTTCTATGTCTTAGAACCGACGGGGAACAGCTGCAGCATCACAGCAATACCGCAGCATAAAGATAAGCATGTACGTTTGCTTTTTTTTTTAGCTATCCCAAACTTCTCCTTTAAAAGTCCCTACTGACCTCTGTAGCTGCAGGCCATGTGGGATTATTCATCTGCACTGTTTATAATGAAAAAAAACGATGTAACTGATACAAAGCATGACAAGGTTATTTATAAAGATAATGGAATTGTTTTGCAAAAGTCAGAACTAAAGTCAAATGTGTCTGTCAAAGCTAATGTTCCTAGGATTAATCACTCTGCCTGGCCAGCCGACCTAATTCACCAAAGTAGTCAACAGCAGTGCACACTGCATCTCCTCTGGTCACCTAACAGCATTAAATAAGGATAATACTAAAAAAGCAGGGCAGTTACCCTGTAACAAAAAAGCACTGACCAGGGCCGTCTTAATACCACCATGGGCCCCTGGGCAAAGTAAGGCAATAGGGCCCCTGCCAGCCTGCCCCATTTTATGCACCTGCTCTCAAGAATTTAAGTATAAATAATTGATGGAATTAATAATATATTCATTACCACATTCAATAAAATCAATTTTAAAACATGCCATAAATCAAAAGACTAATCAACACAAGGGGGGGGGGGGCAGAAGCACACAGTACAGGGGGGTTTAGGAGTGCACAATACAGGTTCCAGGATGCTGACTGGGATATCCTGGGACAGTTTAGTAAAAAGCATGACTGTCCTGGCCAATCCGGGACAGTTGGTAAGTATGATGTAATGAGAGATTATCATGGGGCCACCATGTACCTGGGGCCCCTGGGCAGTGCCTAGGATTGCCCATGTATTAAGACAGCCCTGGCACTGCCATGTCTCTAATGTGTGAAGTGTGTACAGTGCACAGTATTGGGTATTCGATCCAAGAAGCACTGCTTGTTGCAATGCCATCCTTTGCGTTACAGTCCTGCCTGCCACTTGAGTTGTTGTAAACTTTAAACATGAAATATGAACAAAGCATATCCCTCTATAGTGTGTACTTGTCTCAGCTAAGAGCATGTAATCTCTGTCTGCTGCTTCATTCCTCTGCTATCAGTGTGAATCACTTTTGACAAATTTTCCTGACACCAAAAGAAAAAAAGGTATGATTGACAGCCTCAGCTCTGTTTCTAATCATCCCTCAGAGTTCTCCTTACTGAGCACTGCAGAGTGTAACTTCAGGTCTCCGCCCCCTTTTTCCTAGCAGCTCAGGTATGATTTATGAATTCTGGACTTTAAACGACTGTAGAGAAGAGAAGATAGATAAACAGGTACAACTTATGTAGGAGGATTTGCTTTACATCTGTGAATTACATGAGGCTAGTCATTTCACTGGGTATATGTAAGGGTTTACACCCAATTTAAAGCTACAATTCAAAGGAAGGCATTTTCTCCAGAGAGAGAGTGTAGTGCCAACAATATCCTGATCAGGTACACATATAATATGTATGTATGTATGCCTGGCCCCCCTCACATGCAGACTAGTGCCAGTGGATGCATGGGCCTGGCTTTTTCTCAAAAGTCCCTACAAACCATTCCAAATAATAATGGGTATTTATAAAACCTTTTTTAGTATGCAGTCTAAAGGTCTGAAGGACGAGGGGCACAGGTGTTTATTGCTTATAAATCAATGGCCGATACTGGAGCTGGATGCTTGTTAAGCTGGTCATAGATAATGCAACCCAATGGTTGCAGGAAAGAAAATTGCTCGATTCTGACTTTGTTGATAGTGGAATCTCTCCCGTGGAACTATTGTGTTCTCCCAGTGGGGGGCCATCCCTGCAGGGGGAACGCAGTGATTATTGCTAGTGGCCATAGCCGCTGGCAATAATCGCATGCCGAAAATCTGACAAGCTGGATGTACCCAAGTCGATCGATGGATCGACTTGGGTATAATCAGCCTGCCCATAGATGATTTGAATCTCAGCTGGTGCCTGCTGAACCGGTCGAAATTTCAACCATCTATGGCTGGCTTAGCTGTTCATGAGAGGTAACATGCGATCAACACCTCTGACCTTGCCAGGACACAGATGAGTTGCAGCCAGGGTCGCCAGCTCTAGATACTGCTAGATACCTATTGTGTATGCTCCCATATAATAGAGTGGAGTGGAGTCTTTTAAAAAGGAAGCCCAACTTGTGATCTTGCACACATGCCCACTACATTAAGAAAACACCCCTGGCAAATGATACACATTTGTTTTTTAGATGCTCTACACCAAGGGTGTGAAACTCAATTTCATTGCGGGCCCCATCAGCACTATGGTTGCCCTCAGAGGGTCGGTTGTATCTGGAGTGCGCTATGTACAGAGTACAGAGTTCAGGACTGTGTTATGTACAGAGTTCAGGATTACGATATGTACAGAGTGCAGGGTTTAGGAGTGCAGAGATCAGTGGTGTGCTGTGTACAGAGTGCCGAGTTTAGGGGTGTGCCATGCACAGGGTGCAACCCAAACCCCCCGCCCCCAAAGGTTCCTGACATCTCTCTCGCCTACCTAGCCTGGCTCTAGTTCTCCCCTGTGTAGGTGGCTCTACTACCCGTGTATTTGGCTCTAGTACCTCCCTGTGTAGGCAGCTCTGCCTTGCCTTGCAGGGAGATCATTCTCTCTCAGATTCTGGAGATCTGTCCCCACCATACCCTGCTGTGAGTGTGTGCAGGGATCTGTTAGATGTTGTCCCTTGTAAACACATTAGGCTTCTGTATTTACAAGTGACAATGAGGAGCGGGAGCAAAGGGTGAGGGCCGGAGAATGGAGTTCTGCTATGTTCCTGCAGCAAAACTGGGTGTGAGGGCCACATGACAAAGCCTGGTGGTCCAGATTCGGTTTGTGTTTGACGTATGAGCTCTACATTATGCACATATTCAAATATACAAAGTGAGTACATATGGTATGTTTGCATTAACCCTGTAGGTGAAGTAACTAGTTTAATGTCTTACTTGCAAGAGAAAGCAACATGTGTGTTTGCAAAATCCTATGTATGCCTATTAGGCCTCATTCACACCTAGTGTTTTACAAATACTTGTCTTTTTTGAGCATTTTTCACTCGACACGCATAGGACAGCCCATTTATTTCAATGAGCTGCCCTACATTTGACAAACGCAGCAAAGTAAATCCTGGAGCATTTTTCCGCATTCAATTTTTCATGTTTTTTTATTGCGTGTTTTGCTGCTTTTATTGAGCGTTTTTGCGTGCAGCAAAACACATGCCTTTTTGCCACTTATGGGATGCCATTAACAATGCATGGCATTGCAAATGCATGCATGTTTTTAGTGCATTTTGTAAACAAAACATGCAGGTGTCCAGGAAGCCTTAGAGAGCAAAGTTTCCTAATTAAATGCATCAGGAGTGTGGTTGTGGCAGCTGGTGTGGCCCTTTATTGACCAGCATGCTTGTCATATTTTGAGTTACAACTTTTTTTGTTCTTTGTCTGCATCTGTCTGTGGTAATGAAATACAAACTTGCCCTGGAAAATGAGAGTCGACATTCTAACGTATGAATTTAATTAGTTGCTTTGGTGAATTAGCTTTTATTATTAGTACTTTGAGAAATAAAGGTAAACTAATTTAAAAAAAATGTACATCACATACACATTAACGTATAAACATTTATTAAAAAGTCCATCTCCAAGGTGGTAACCACATTCAGGGCTTATTGGAGGATGGTAAAATTGTACAGTAGTATGGCATTTAAGGAGCAGCACTGCAGGCGCCAAGGCTGTAGGTGTGTGACATATATAAATCCAGCTACAGTGCTTGTAAAATGTATTGCACTATTTATGGGATGTCCCTTAAGGACCACTATAGTGTAAAATATTGTATTCTGGTAACTGTATGAGGATTAATACCAGTAATAATAGTATTCAGTATATGAACTCTTTTTTATTTCATAAGATCTTTTTATATTTTTCTATAGTCACAGACAAAGCTGTCCAGCAAAAGTGACAGTTGCACGGATGGAATAAACCATATAACACTGTAAGGGGTGCTTACAACAGTCAGCTTTTATTTCTATGAATTTACCAAAAGTAAGTGTAGCACCCTCTAGTGTGCTAGGGTGGGATTGTACATAGGCTGGGGTGAATCAGGGTCAGGGTGAGTGACTCAGGGAGGCTGAATGACTCTGCCACCTCTGGTACCTCCCCCTACTTGCTGGAACCTTGTAGAAGCTTCCAGAAGAATGGGAGGGAGGTTAGGAGGAGCTGCCATGAATATTGATGAGGGCCCCAGCCAATCCCAATGGGCTGGCAGGGGGTGGGCACCTCTTAAATACTCTGAGTCATGCTAGCAGGGGGCAGTCAGGTGGAATCTGTAGATGTAGTGCTGAGGTGGCTGTCGATTGCCCTTGAGGATAACCCCTAGTCTGGGGAGGGGGTGACCTCGGGCTTGGGTGCTGGAGGGATCCTCTTACATCACATAGTGGAGTCCTGTCCAAGAGGCACAGGAGCAAGAGTGAGGACAGCAGGAGCCAGCGAGCACATCCAGGAGATCTCCAGGGAAAGACAGCCGGGTGGCTGGTGAGTGTGACAGTCTGGGAGGACTGTGGGAAGTACCCAGGATAGCTAGTGAAAGACCCAGCTGCAACCATGCCGGCTGGCAGTGCCTGAAGAGGTGGTGCTGGGATCAGTAGCCACAGAAATGGAGGCTGGACATTGAATTTTGCTATACAACCAAAGGGGCCCGGGGTCCCTGCCTGTAAAGGCCTTTGCCTCTTTGTCAGATTTACTAATAGTGTCCAGCTGAGTCTGGGTTCGTTTTCTGCAAACACGTGAGTGCTGGAGGAAGAGAGAGGAGTGTATATAGTGTATAAATATAGAATCACGCTAAATAGTCAAAAATAAAACTAGCATATGAAGAACCAAATGTTCTTAAAAATTCCTATATATATATATATATATATATATATATATATCCTTATATGTTTTTCCACCAGTGGCCTCTTGCAACAATCCAAATTCCTTTGGGTGACAACCATTGGCAGCTCGCCCTCCATCAGTCGGGGGGGGGGGGTTTAGCAGACGAATCTGACCACGGACCCTCCCCCCTCGCACACCATACCCCCACCCACACCCCCCCGTCGCCAGGTCACTTACCCTGAGCTGACAGTTGGAGATGGCGGTGGCTTGTACCCTCCGTGTCCTGGCTCCATAGTCTCCTCCTTCCTCCCTCCTCCTCGGTGGCCAATAGGATGGCCTATCCTTTCGGCCAATCGGGAAACGGGTTTCACGACCGGGAGGACATTCAGTGTGAAAATAGCAAATATTTATTTGCTATTGTCCAGTGGCGGCCCGTGCATTAAGGGCGCACGGGTGCCACCCCCCCATCACTGCCGCCACCCCCCCCGACCCATGCGCACGGCCCCTTTCAGGACTCGGGGTGCATGGATTCCTATGGCGGAGTGGGTGGGGGTGTCAGAGGGGGCCAGACGCATGGATGGAAGGGTGGCACCCATGCGCCCCTAATGGACAGGCCACCACTGGTGACAACACTGCTGCATGACTTCACAGCAGAACAAACAGCATTATCACCCTATAAAAGTAGAAAGTAGAAAATGAATGCATTTACTGGTAGGATCAATGGGTAGTAAAACTTTTGCCCGCTTTTGCCCATAGTTTTACTTAGTGATCTAGTTTGAAGTTGGTTATGATGATTTACAGTAGGCAATAAATGGCCTCTGTTCTTCCCTGCCAAAAATATGACTTTTTTTTCTACTTTTGTGCCTCCTAATCTCACAGCACTATAGCAGTGAAAAAAAGTTTTTTCATTATTTATACAACAGTTTGCTTAGCTTTACACCTAAAGTAGTATTAAACCCAAAAGCAAATATTTATTATATTCCAGCTTACCAATTCCTAGATGTGGTGGCTGCATTTGTTTTCTTTTCTAGGCTTTATATCCTTTATTTTCACCTGGTGATCTAACCAATAAGCCTCTTGTTTTTTTTAACAGAACAGGCTGCCCTGCAGACGTAGCAATTATATGGTTGAGTCAAACCATTTACCACTGACAGGGGTGCTTACAATGATCATCTTTTTATTTATTTATATAAAACCTTTATCCCAAAGGAGAAAAAAAACATCTGTAACTGCTTAAAAAGTGTGAGTTGGAGTTTAGCTTCAGTTTGTTAGTGTATCTAAATCTGTTAAAGCAACAATTGAAATTGTGGCACAAAGAAATGCTAATGCACCATCCACATGAGTTAGCCTCTACCCTCCTAGATAAATGTAACGATATGCTTGTGTAGCACAGGTAGTTCATAAAAATCCCATAGACAGGAACAAATCTCTGAAATTAAAAAAAAGGAACATACGGGGGCACCAGTTAAAGCGGTAGTAAACCCATGCATTTAACAGGTTAAAAACCAGTCACATTTCCGGCACGTGCCGGAAATGTAACACTCCCATTGGTTGTGCTCTAAACCAAACTGTCAAACAATCCAATGGCTGGTGTCATAGCTGATCACATGTGCAGCACCATGGCAGTTGTAGATTAAACAGAGGCAAAGATGGCAGCTTCCTTGGCTGAAAATGATAGGAGAGTTTACTACCACTTTAAGTGCAGAATCAATCGATTTATTACAATTAAAAAGCCAAATGCAAACTCACAGAAATATAACTGATGTTGCACTTAGCTGGCGCCCCCTTGTGTTTCTTTTTATCTAAATCGGCTACCCTGTTTCCCAGAAAATAAGCCCTACCCTGAAAACAAGACCTAGCGTGATTTTCGGGATGGCTGCAATATAAGTCCTACCTCGAAAATAAGCCTTAGCTAAAGTCCTTGTAAGAACATGCAATCCATTTTGTCAAAAGATTATATAATGTGCAGTGTATCTCTTTGTGTAACTTTATTGTGGAAAATATCTAATTTGCAGCATTGCTGGGCACTCACGCGACCCGCCAGACATCTTCTCCTCTCCTCCCGCATGACGTCAGCAGCCGCTCCCTCTGCAGTGCTCGGAGCGGGTTGACGTCAGTAGGGGTCGGAGCGGGGAAGAAGAGCTCCGGCGGGTCACGTGAGCGCCCAGCGGAGCTGTAAATAAGGTATTTTCCACAATAAAATTACACAGGGAGACACACTGCACATTATACAATCTTTTTACAAAACGGATTACATGTTCTTACAAGGACTTTAACCAAGGATTTGGAAATACAGAATTTCATAATGCTGATTCCTGAGCTAACAGGGGAAGAGGAGTAGGAAAGACAGGGGACACAGGAACTTTTTTAAAAACATTTTATTATTTTATTCCAGGTTTTTTTTAGAACATAGAGAGGGGTAAATGACACAGCACAAGCACAGCGCTGTCTATCATGCTTTAAAGGATCAGGATAAATATTATTTTTTAGAATAAGATGACATGATTGTATTTGAATAAATGTAGATTATCGTACATACTGTAAATAAATAAGACATCCCCTGAATATAAGCCCTAGTGTGTAATTTCTAGCCAAAAGTAATATACGACTCTTATTTGCGGGGAAACATGGTAGTACATCTAACACTCTTCTCCCCCAAGACTGACAATGCTGCTGTCTAAAGGTGTCTCCGTTGCTCCTTCATCCAGAGTGGAGGCACTCTAATGCTGGAGGTGTGTTAATGGCCAGATTATCAGGTGAAAACATAGGGGAAAAAGCCTGAAAAAAGGAAAACGAATGCAGTCACCACATCTAATGATTGGTAAGCTACAAAATATTACATTTTTGGTTTTGGGTTTAATTCCGCTTTAAGAAAATTAATGAGAAAATAATTTGAATTTAAAACACAAATGCTTCTCCTTCGTCTTTCACTTGTCAGGCAAACTCTTTATAGCAGAAACCAAACAGGCATTATCTCTTTCACCACATAAAGGGCAAGTAGGAAGCCATTTAATCACCTTTAAGCTAGCATAGCAGGTAAACAAGAGACATAATTCACCAAGTGCACTATACAAAATATCAAATTCCCCAGCAATCAGCCATCCTGCAGATAAGATCTATTAAACCCATTTCTAACTTGTAATAAAAACTGCATTGTAAGACGCCCACACATATTTGCAAAATATGCAAATAAGATTGCTGTCTTTTTTTATTATGAATTAACCCCCTGTATCCCTCCTATGAACCAGAGCAAATTTATAAATCTAGCTATGGGACTAATGTTTATGATACCAAAGAAGTATTTATAAAAAAAAAACAAAAAAAAAAACAAAGTACAGTGGAACCTCGGATTACGAGCATAATCCGTTCCAGGAGAATGCTTGTAATCCAAAGCACTCGTATATCAAAGCATGTTTTCCCCATAGGAAACAATGGAAACTCAGATAATTCGTTCCACCGTGACTGCTTGTCTATGCAGTACTGTATGGGGCCAGAGGTGCGGGGGTGCTGGTGTATGCAATACCATATGTGGCCAGAGGTGCGGGGGCGCTGGTGAGGCTCAGAGATGCTCGGAAACGCTCAGGAACTGTTGACACTTTCGGTATTTCCGAGCCTCACCAGCGTCCCTGCACCTCTGGCCACATACGGTATTGCATGCACAGAGGCTTGAATCTTGCTCGTTTTGTGAGACAGCGCTCACAAACCAAATCAGGATTTTTTTAAAAAAAAATGCTCGTATTGTGAAACGCTCGTATACTGCGTTACTCGCAATCCGAGCTTCCAATGTATATTCTATTTGCAGCATATTCTTACAAATTTTTTTGTTTTCCTGTATAGTCTAAAGACAAAAAGTTGTAACTAGAGTTGAGCGAACACCTGGAAGTTCGGGTTCTGCTGGTCCGTCCGAACTTCGGGACAAAGTCCGGGTCCGGGTCCGGACGGAACCCGAACGATCGCACGGACAACGAACCCCATTGAAATCAATGGGGACCCGAACTTTTAGGCACAAAAATGGCTGTAGGAAAGTCCTGGAAAGCCCCAGAGGGCTGCAAAAGGAAGTAAAATGGGGGTAAGGGTAGGGCAAGCGCCCTACAAAAAAATGGGGACAGGGAAATAACTTTAAATATTTTTAAAAAAATAAAAACATAAAAAATGCAAAAATGGAGATGAATGTGGTTCATCTTCAAACTGTGTCTGAAAAGTATTAATTAACGGTAGAAGCCATATAACTGTTCTAAAATCATCTTCAAACTAGGGCAAGTGCCCTACAAATAAATGGGGATAGGGAAAATAAATTAAAATCA
>BLSH010170685.1:3032497-3059498 GCA_018402905.1 Glandirana rugosa
GAGAGTAGAGGGGGTAAGGAGGGGCAGACGTACTCTCGTAAAGGAGGGGTGGGGAGGTGGAAGATAAGGCGACGTATTACGTCGTGTAAAGTTACATACATTATTATAGGTCGGTATTGGTTTTGACATACACAAACAATCTGTGGAGTCGACATGCTAGTCCGCTAGGGGACACGACCGGCCCGGAGCTAGATACCTTTCATGCAAATGTCGAAGTTCTACTAAGTCTAATTGGTGAAGTCGGGGCCTTCCTAAAGGTCGAAATCCTGGCCTCGGGAAAAACGTTAAACCGTGAAGCGGCGAAGACTGCATTGCATGACCGCGCAATTACCATTTGAAGCGGCGAAGTGCCAAATTGCAAAAAGGGCTCCGGTCCTAAAGCTGGAAATCCTTCCGGGGCTGAAGTGGTTAATCTGAATCATCTTGAAGCTGTAAACGTACTTTCCATAGATCGAGGCCCGGCCAGCACAGGGGATCGCCTGATCGTACAGCTGAGGTGTCTAACAAACACATACAGTTTTGGTTATGGCTGGATATTATTACATACATTGAAATGTGCTGCATTATGCAGCGGAATAGAAGGTGGAGGGGTGGGGAGGAAATGCTCTCATGCAGACGGGGAGGAATGGGGGAGATGAGAGTAGTCCAGTACAGTACAGCGTCATCATATGATTGGTGTGGGGGTGATCAGGGATACTGACTGGTGTCAGAATGTAAAATAAATAAACAAATACATTATTTTTTATTCATTTTTTTAGAAAAAAAAAAATCTTTTTTTTAAGGTACTTTTTTTACACTTTTTTTTTACATACTCTATATGTATGTACATTTATAGGTAAAGTTTATCCAGGGAATATCCAATTGCCTCTTGGGGGATCAGGAAGGATTTTTTTCCCCTGCTGGAGAAAATTGGATCATGCTTTCCTGGGGTTTTTTTTGCCTTCCTCTGGATCAGCTGTGGGTATAGGATTGTGCATATGGGATTGTATATATACAGTATCTCAAAAAAGTGAGTACACCCTCACATTTTTGTTAATATTTTATTAGAATGACACAACAAAAGTGAGTACACCTCTAAGTGAAAATGTCCAAATTTGGCCCAATTAGCCAGTGTCATGTGACTCGTTAGTGTTACAAGGTCTCAGGTGTGAATGGGGAGCAGGTGTGTTAAATTTGGTGTTGTCACTCTCACTCTCTCATACTGGTCACTGGAAGTTTAATATGGCACCTCATGGCAAAGAACTCTCTGAGGATCTGAAAAAAAGAATTGTTGCTCTACATAAAGATGGCCTAGGCCAGGGGTAGGCAACCTGCGGCCCTCCAGCTGTTGCAGAACTACAAGTCCCATAATGCCTCTGGAAGTAATTGTAACTGCCAGCCTTGTAATGCCTCATGGGAAATGTAGTTCCACAACAGCTGGAGGGCCACAGGTTGCCTACCTCTGGCCTAGGCTATAAGAAGATTGCCAAGACCCTGAAACAGAGCTGCAGCACAGTGGCCAAGACCATACAGCGTTTAACAGGTAAGGTTTCACTCAGAACAGGCCTCGCCATGGTCGTGGACATGCTCATCGTCATATCTAGAGGCTGTCTTTGAGAAATGTATGCATGAGTGCTGCCAGCATTGCTGCAGAGGTTGAAGGGGTGGGGGGGTCAGCCTGTCAGTGCTCAGACCATACGCCACACACTGCATCAAATTGGTCTGCATGGCTGTCATCCCAGAAGAAAGCCTCTTCTTAAGATGATGCACAAGAAAGCCTGCAAACAGTTTGCTGAAGACAAGCAGACTAAGGACAAGTGTGTCTTGCCTACAGTCAAGCATGGTGGTGGGAGTGTCATGGTCTGGGGCTGGATGAGTGCTGCCGACACCGAAGAGCTACAGTTCATTGAGGGAACCATGAATGCCAACATGAACTGTGACATACTGAAGCAGAGCATGATCCCCTCCCTTCAGAGACTGGGCCGCAGGGCAGTATTCCAACATGATAACGACCCCAAACACCTCTAAGATGACCACTGCCTTGCTAAAGAAGCTGAGGGTAAAGGTTATGGACTGGCCAAGCATGTCTCCAGACCTAAACCCTATTGAGCATCTGTGGGGCCTCCTCAAATGGAAGGTGGAGGAGCACAAGGTCTCTAACATCCACCAGCTCTGTGATGTCATCATGGAGGAGTGGTAGAAGGACTCCAGTGGCAACCTGTGAAGCTCTGGTGAACTCCATGCCCAAGAGGGTTAAGGCAGTGCTGGAAAATAATGGTGGCCACACAAAATATTGACACTTTGGGCCCAATTTGGACATTTTCACTTAGGGGTGTACTCACTTTTGTTGCCAGCGGTTTAGACATTAATGGCTGTGTGTTGAGTTATTTTGAGGGTACAGCAAATTTACACTGTTATACAAGCTGCACACTCACTACTTTACATTGTAGCAAAGTGTCATTTCTTCAGTGTTGTCACATGAAAAGATATAATAAAATATTTACAAAACTGTGATGGGAGATACTGTATATATATATATAATTTTTCTTTTCCCTTTCTATAGGTTGAACTAGACAGACTTGTGTCTTTTCTTCAACCTGACTAACTATGTAACTGTGTCCTCTCATCAGAGCAGTTCAGTGTCACCATAGTGGGGGGGTGATCAGGAAGTTTCTTTTTTCTTCTTTTACACTGCGATAGCTTGTTACAGTGATGATCACAACAGCAATCATTTCAAATGTCATGAATGGCTTTCATTCATGACTCACAATGAGTGTGTCACAGCTATCACATGGTGCATGGTGCTGTGTTTGGCCTACGTACCATGTGATCACTGGTGACCAATCACAGATCACACACAGTAGTAAATAGTGATGTCATGAATGGATTTGATACATGACTGTTGTTTACTAGGTGTCATGTGATTAGACAGTGATCATGTGGTATCTGGGCGTGCTGTGTGCCCCAGGGGGTGCCAGTGCACATGATTGGGGACACATACAGGTACATCACTGTGCCTGCTCAAGCCACCAGACAGTATTAAAATTACTGTTGGGCGGTCAGCAAGTGGTTAAGGTTTAATAAGGGGTAAAAAGGGGGTTAAAAAAGAAAAATAGATTCCAGGGACTGACATGTGTTGAGGACATTTAAAGAGGAAGTAAACCCAGATGGGGTTTACTTTCCTTTACATTCCCCTGTAAAGTAGAATCATAATGGGCTACTATGCAACGCATAGTAGCCCATTATGTGCCACTTACCTGCAAACGAAGCCTGCAACGTCCAGCGCTGTCCCCTGTGCTGGCCTCGTCCATCTTCTGCCCCTCTTCTTCCGGGGCTGCGTCTCCAGCGCTGTGACTGGCCGGAGTGGCGTGACGTCACTCCTGCACATGCGCACGGGAGCCGCCAGTCACGGCACGGTCACAGTGGAGGAGCTGCGCATGTGCCGACATGACGTCGGCACAGCTACAACACTGTATATCTCCTGAACCGTACAGGTTTGGGAGATATGCAGGGCACCTACATGTAAGCCTTATCATAGGCGTACCGGTAGGTTAAAGTGGTTGTCACAAGTTGACAACCACTTTAATTGATCTGCATATAAAAGTACTAATGAAAATACATAGCAAAGACATGCTGGTAGGTTAATTGGCTCCTAGTATATGTATGAATGTGAGTTAGAGACCTAGATTGTAAGCTCCTTGAGGGCAGGGACTGATCTTTATGTACAATACATATATAAAGTGCTGTGTAAATTGATGGCATACCTATGCCTATAATAAACGAAATAATATAATAATACTGTTACAGTGTATTTCAAATGGAGCCTGGAAACATTGGAACGTTGCTTATAGACTTTATTCACATAGTGTGCACTTCTGATATGCAGGACAGTACCTGCTGTTAGACTAATAGAGAGAAGATGTCCTAGATATATAAGATACTGCCAATGTATTTGGATGAAGTTTTGTGGGCATATCTCATACAAACAAGGTGTTTAACTTATTACAATGCGCTAGGTACTCTTTGCTGTCTAATGTGGTTTGATTTTGCTTTTTTTCAGTATCTTGTTTCCAAAGGACTAGCTCTCGCTAGAGTTAATTGTATATATTTCAGCCTGAGATTTCCCACTACAGGAAATCGATCCAAAGATACTTTCAGGTAGAAGCTGCCACTCTGTGACTTCCAGGCAGCATGCCAGTTGTGGGGAAGTGAAGATCAACCTACCCACTCAGCTTCACTGTGAGTGATATCATTGCATTAGAACTAATACTATGCAGTCTAAGGGCCTGTTCACAGTGGCCCTTTGGGTTACATTGGGTTGTGTTGCCCAATGCAGCCTCAGTGCATAGATAAGACATTTACCTTATGTCCTGTTGTTTCAGATTACAGCAATGCACTTTGTTAGTGTGCCCTAAAGAAAAATTGGACAGTCTGCATTTTTTGGTCCTACCTGTGGTATCTTTTGTCCTGGGAAGGGTTGAGCTCTGGTATAGTGCCCTTGTGCCCAACCTGCAGCCATTAGACCACATGCGGCCCTAAAGGAAATATCAAATGTGGCACAAGTAATTTTTTAAGGGGGTTGTAGGTAGCAAAAATGTGGAATCTGTAACAGTAGTGATTTCTAGCAGTCTCATGTAATGGATCAGCAGTCTATGACTGACGTTTGAAGCATGTCCTCAGTATCCAATAACTCCTATAGCAGGGATATGCAATTAGCGGACCTCCAGCTGTTGCAGAACTACAGGTCCCATGAGGCATAGCAAGACTCTGACAGCCACAAGCATGACAACCAGAGGCATGATGGGACTTGTAGTTTTGCAACAGCTGGAGGTCCGCTAATTGCTTATCCCTGTCCTATAGCATTATAGAAAAATGAATGTCAGCGCTTAATGGCATATATAGCTGCTAGCAATAAGTGCCGATATACAAACATTTGTGTAACCAGTGACAAAGAAAAATTGCAGCACTAAATAACAATATCAAAAGAAACTCAAAAACATAAAGTGTTATACTTGTGTGTCCATGACGTGAGAATATATTCAAATAATTTATGTAAGAAAAAGTTAAAATAAACCCTCATGAAGAAATGTCAGGTGATGTATTTCAAGTGATCTCTCTCCTTCAGTGTGACAAACACCCAAAGGGTATAGGATAGAGATCACTTTAAATATATCACCAGACATTTCTTCATGAGAATCTATTTTAACTTTTTCTTACTTTGATTATTGGAATATACACTGCCTTGAAAAAGTATTCATACCCCTTGACATTTTGCACATTTTGTCATGTTGCAACCAAAATCATATGTATTTTATTGGGATTTTATGTGATAGACCAACACAAAGTGGCACATAATTGTGAAGTGGAAGGAAAATAAGTGTTTTTCAAATTTTATTACAAATAAATATGTGAAAAGTGTGGGTGGCATTTATATTTAGCCCCCCTGAGTCAATACTTTGTAGAACCACCTTTCACTGCAATTACAGTTACAAGTCTTTTTGGGGATGTCTCTACCAGCTTTGCACATCTAGAGACTGACATTTTTGCCCATTCTTCTTTGCAAAATAGCTCAAACTCTGTCAGATTGGATGGAGAACGTCTGTGAACAGCAATTTTCAAGTCTTGCCACACATTCTGAATTGGATTTAGGTCTGGACTTTGACTGGACCATTCTAACACATGAATATGCTTTGAACTAAACCATTCCATTGTAGCTCTGGCTGTATGTTTAGGGTCGTTGTCCTGCTGAAAGGTGAACCTCCGCCCCAGTCTCAAGTCTTTTGCAGACTCAAACAGGTTTCTTCTAAGATTGCCCTGTATTTGGCTCCATCCCTCTTCCCATTAACACTGACCAGCTTCCCTGTCCCTGCTGGAGAAAAGCATCCCCACAACATGATACTGCCACCACCATGTTTCACGATGGGGATGGTGTGTTCAGGGTGATGTGCAGTGTTCGTTTTCTGCCACACATACGCTTTGCTTTTAGGCCAAAAAGTTCAATTTTGGTCTCATCTGACCAGGGCACCTTCTTCCACGTTTGCTGTGTCCCCCACATGACTTCTCACAAACTGCAAATGTGACTTCTTATGTCTTTCTTTCAACAATGGCTTTTTTCTTGCCACTCTTCCATAAAGGCCAGATTTGTGGAGTGCATGACTAATAGTTGTCCTGTGGACAGATTCTCTCACCTGAGCTGTGGATCTCTGCAGCTCCTCCAGAGTTGTCATGGGCCTCTTGGCTGTTCTCTGATTAATGCTCTCCTTGCCCAGCCTCTCAGTTTAGGTGGAGGGCCATGCCTTGGTAAGTTTGCAGTTGTGCCATACTCTTTCCATTTTCAGATGATGGATTGAACCATGCTCTGTGAGATGTACAAAGCTTGGGATATTTTTTTTATAACCTAATCCTGCTTTAAACTTCTCCAAAACTTTATCCCTGACCTGTCTGGTGTGTTCCTTGGCCTTCATGATGCTGTTTGTTCCCTAAGGTTCTCTAAAAAACCTCTGAGGGTTTCACAGAAAAGCTGTATTTATACTGAGATTAAATTACACACAGGTGGGCTCTATTTACTAATTAGGTGACATCTGAAGGCAATTGGTTCCACTAGATTTTAGTTAGGAGTATCAGAGTAAGGCTGGGTTCACACTAGTCCAATTCTCGAACCGACATTAGGAGCGCAAGTGGCATTACATCACAAAAACAATGATTCCCTATAAGAACCGTCTTAACTGGTCCGACTTCTGTTTTTCAAAGTCGGACCGACTTTGAAAAAGGTTCCTGTACTACTTTTGTCCGACTTTAGCCCATTGAAAGGCATTGAAGTCGGATCAAAGTCGGATCAGTGTCTTCACTGATCCGACTTTGGCATGCAAATTATGCTGTGGGGATCTTGAAGGGGAACTCCACGCCAAATTTAAAAAAAAAATGGCATGGGGTCCCCCTCCAGGAGCATACCAGGCCCCAAATCCATGCCAGACTCTTATCCAAGCACACAGCCCGGCAGGCCAGGAAAGGGGGTGGGGACACATCCTGGGGCGGAGCTGTGACATCATCCGAGTGATGTCAGCGGATGGCCCCGCCCCATGCCAATATAAGGCACAGCACACAGCAGAGAGGGCATTCGTGAAGGAGATCGCATCGTGTCAACATGGGAAGAAGAAGAGAGGAAGAACAGGGGGACGAGGACAGCGGAGAAGACCGGCAAAAGAGCAGAAGACGTCGCAGAGAAGGAGAAGAAAGAAGACCCCCTCAGAAGATAGAAGACCCCGCAAAAGAGCAGAAGAAAGAAGAGCCAGAGAGGGGAGGAGAAGCTGGAGCGGATTTAATAAAAGATTTTAAAAATCTGTGTAGAGTGTTTTTTACTTTACACTTTTTTTTTTCAGGTGAATGGGTAAGGATACAATGTACCCCATACTCATTCACATAGGGTGGGGGGCTGGGACCTGCCCCAAAGCACCCATACTCTCCATGTTGGGGGCAAACGGCCTGGTATGGTTGGGGGGGGGGGGCGCTCGCTCATCCCCACCCCATTTCCTTGCCTGCTGGGCTGTGTGCTTGAATAAGAGTCTGGTGTGGATTTTGGGGGGACCCCACGCCGGTTTTTCGGCATGGGGGTTCCCCTTAAAATTCGTACCAGACCAAAGGGCCTGGTATGCTCCTGGAGAGGGACCCCATGCCATTTTTTTTAAATTTGGCATGGAGTTCCCCTTTAAGATCCCCAGAGCACAAGGGCCTGGTATTGTCGGGATCAAAGTCGGATCCCTGTTCACAGGAAAAAGGTCCGACTTTGACCCCACGTAGGACCGTAAATTGCACAGCAAAGTAGGATCAAAGTTGGACCGTTTTTTTGTCGGATAGTGTGAACCCAGCCTCAAGGGGTCTGAATACAAATGCACGCCTTCAGATATTTATTTTTAAAACAATTTGAAAACAATTTATAATTTTCCTTCTACTTCACAATTACAGTATATGCCACTTTGTGTTGGTCTATCACATAAAATCCCAATAAAATACATTTACGTTTTTGGTTATAACATGACAAAATGTGGAAAACTTCAAGGGGTATGAATACTTTTCAAGGCACTGTAAACCAGTAAGTCTGTCAGATGTTATTAAATTTCCAATCTCAGCATGCACCACCAACCCAGTCTCCAGTCTAATTAAACCAGATTGTGATCAGTTATTGATCTGCTCTGCGTTTGATAACAGTATAAGAGTTATGCATATAGCTTACATTCATATTCAGCGTATGCAGTCCTCGACCGGTAGTTCATATTTCCATTCTAAATACGATTTTAATCTAATCTTTATAACTCAATTTCAATAATCAATTTCCTTTGGATGCCAATTCCCTCATAAAGTTCTGAATAAGATAAAGTCAGTAGGGTGATGAACGAGCTGGTCAGTTTTATGACATTATTTTATGACTGTACATATCCTGTAAATCAACTGAGGTCTAGCAATATGAGATGAAATATGTCACTGGCAGTGTCTTGCTTAAAGGGGAATCATCATTTGTGTTTCGGTATTAGATTGTACTGTAATTGTATTATATATTGGAGTGGTTTTCCAATTGTATAGGCATGCTTTGTGATATTTTCATGTTTTGTGCAGACTTTTAGATTTTCCTCCTACTCCCTCTAGTGGCTGATAAGACAATGCGCAGAACATCTTTGCTGATTGCCTGCTGTGTGAAAATCGAGGAAATGTAGAGAAATTGGACAATAGACATTTAGCTAAAGTCTAGGTTCAAAGCTCTGTATACATTGAAAATTTAATAAAAAGACATTAAAAAAAAAAGCTCTGTATATAGATTTGTATTGGAATAAAAGAGAAGTATGGCATACAGTAGTAGTATAGATGTATGTATATCAAATGAACCAATAGTGCTCTCTGCATGCACATACATAGTTTGAAGCTGAACTCCATGTAAACAGTTAAATACACAGGAGAAACACATATATTGGAAATGTTTTTCACTGTTCAAAAGGATATCCATAAATGTAAAAAAAAACCCCCACAGATCTGCAATACAGTACAGCCAAGAATAAGACAGCACTTACAAAGTGGCACAAAAAAAAAAAAATCTATTCAAGTACATATTCTTAACTCCGAAAGTATTTTCTATTACGTTCAGACTCCTTTGAATCTCCAAATTCCCTTTTTTTTTTTTTTTAGTTGCTGTGATCTGACTTCCTGTTAGAGGGTGACTGCTACGGTTGCCACCTTTGCGGGATTCACCCGGACAGTTCGGGTTTTGAATCATGCGTCCGGGTTTTAGACTG
This sequence comes from Glandirana rugosa, assembly GCA_018402905.1. Classification (NCBI taxonomy): domain Eukaryota; kingdom Metazoa; phylum Chordata; class Amphibia; order Anura; family Ranidae; genus Glandirana; species Glandirana rugosa. The sequence continues at coordinate 3,041,758 of BLSH010170685.1, forward strand.
CCTGAAACCCGGACACATAATATTTGGACCGGACTATGGCTTCCCAGCAGGGTTGTTGGCTGCAGTTGTCTAAGCTGAGAGGGTCTGTTAGACTCTCTGTCACACTGCTCAAAGCCGGCACTAACAGTTCTCCCCCCCCCAAACACACACAGACGGGAGAGGAGAAAAGGGAGGGGTTCGGAAATTTGAAGCCCAGCAGCCGCAGATACATCTGGAAGAGAAGTGCTGACTGCAAAGGGGTGAGTGAGCTCACCATCCATCCCTGTCTGTGACTGAAGTCTCTCCCCTCCCTCTTCCCTCTCCTGCCTCTGAGTGAATACACTAAGGTAAATCAGGGTTCTCAGAGCACCCCTTTACACCAGAGGCCACAGCGTCCCCCCTTACATCAGAGTCCTCTCCTTACATCAGAGTTCTCATTGTTCCCCCTTAAATTAGGGTTCCCAGAGCATCCCTTATGTCAGAGTCTGCAGAGTCCTCCCTTACAGTGTAAGGGAGCTCTGCGAGATCAGATGTAAAAGGGGAACTCTGTGGACTCTGATGTTAGGGGGGGGCTCTTGTGATTACCTTCATATGATTAGAAATGTTATTTAATAACAAAATATATGTATAGGTTATGCTATAAGAAAAACACTAAGCAGGAGAGCACACCATGGTCAGTTCTCTAGCTGTGCTGGGAAGTCAGCCTGCTCTCCTCCAATGATCAGACTTGTCCTGACACCCCCCCCCCCGCCTCCTCCTGCTGCACAGCCATTCACTCAGTGTGCTGGTGCTTCTCCTCCCCCCAGCTTTTACACAGATGAAAACAGAGGGAGGGTACTCACTTATAAAAAAGGGAGAAAAAGTAGGGTGCGGGGAGCGGCGGCTCCGGTGTCCGCTCCTCTGTCTCCTACTGTTCTCTTCCTGTACCTAAACACCAGGCATCCAATAAGATCGCCTGATGCTTAGGCCAATCGGGAAACAGGCCTCGCAGACTTGGCTCCTGGTTGGAGGGGAGGAACGGTAGTGTGAAAATAGGGAAAATTAATTTGCTACGGTCACACAATTGGGTGGGATCGGGGCGCACTCTCTGCGCCCCGAGCCAACCCTATTTTGAAATCTATTAGAGCCTTGAGCTCTAATCAGGCGCTTCAAAAAAAAAATACTCCCTCCCGCCTCCTCCATAGGAATCCATGTGCCCGGCGTCTTGAAAGGGGCCGGACGCATGGATAGGGGGGAGGCGGTAGGGATAGGGGGGGGGTGGCACCCATGCATGCACGGCCGCCACTGCTGTTTTGCCTTTAATTTCTATTTTAAACGTAATGGGTTGTTTTACAAGGTTACTGTTCACATTAACTTTTTGTTCCTGTTGAGATGTTTTAATGAATATACACTATATACCAAAAGTATTGGTACACCTGCCTTTACACGCACCTGAACTTTAATGGCATCCCAGTCTTAGGCTGGATTCACACCAATGCATTTTTAGTGCTTTTTGCATTTTGCAGATTTGCACTGCAGTCCATTTAGCATGGTTTCCTATGGAACACGTTCTGTAGTGCCAATATGCAAAATGCAAAAAGCACTAAAAATGCATAGGTGTGAATCCAGCCTTAGTCCGTAGGGTTCAATATTGAGTTGGCCCACTCTCTGCAGCTATTTCTATTTTGAATGGGTTGTTTTACAAGGTGATTGTTTACAATCCCTTTAAAGCAACCATTTTTTTCCATTTAGGAAATATTTTACACAAACAAATAAAAGCTGGTCATTGCAAGCACCCCTGTAAGTGGTAAATGGCGCATCTCAATCTTCTAACTGCTACATCTGCAGGACAGCATGTTCTGTTGAAAAACAACAGACTTACTGGCAGGATCAACAGGTGAAAAGAAAACAAATGCAGCCATTACATCTAGGAATTGGATAGCTGCAATATAATACATGTTTGCATTTAGGGTTTAGGCTGGATTCACACCTATGCATTTTTAGTGCTTTTTTCATTTTGCAGATTTGCACTACAGAAGGTATTCCATAGGAAACCATGTTATATGGACTGTAATGCAAATCTGCAAAATGCAAAAAGCACTAAAAATGCATAGGTGTGAATCATACGCGTGCACAGGGGGTGTGCCAGGTGTGCCTGGGCATACCCTAATCACTACAGTGCAGTGCAGATTCCCCCTACTGCCTGGGCTGTTGGGCCCCAGTCCCACAGTGATGCTGGCTTCCCTCCTCTTCAGCGCGCCTTGCTTTTCTAAATGAGCACACTCACTCACTGTGTTCATTCATAGATGAAGCATAGTAAATTGTGTTTACTATGCTTCCGTTTATGGATGAATAGGAAGCCGCTCAGCACACTGTCCAGTGCAGCTGAGGCTGCAGAGAAAGGCATGTATGTTTGAGTTTTGGGGTGCACACCCTAATGCAATAGGCTGCACACACTTATGGTGTGAATCAAGCCTTAATCTATACAGTTGCAACCTCTCTCCACTCCAGCCTGATGACTAGACAGCTAAAGGGACTAATAAAATCTGCTCTCTCTCAGCTTGTTTCTTATCAAGACATTTGCATGCAGCGCACATTGGCTCTTAGAACTGCCCCCTCCCAGTCTGAGCTATGTTGTATAGGAGATTGCAAGAAGCCGATACTAATTCAAATTCAAGTATTTACACTGCTGCATTTTAGGAATGCATTCCATTATTTGATAATTGAGCTGCATTCATTTGTGCCTTTTATACTTACCTGAATTTCAGCTTTAAAATAAAGAGAAACAATGTTGTTGTAATATTTACACATTGCTAACATTTTTTACATTAAAGAGAACTTATAGTGATTTGCATATATTTTCTTTCTTATTATGGTCAGGACTAAAACATAAAAATATCAAAAATATATATTTTCATTTCGTTAAATAATAACAATCGCACGGAAATATTTGATATTTTGATTTTCAAGGCAGTGTATAGGAATGTTTAGTTTAGTTTAGCTCATTCCCTTTCCACTCACTGTTTTCAGTTCATAATATTTCAATTAGAGATAGAGAGGGAAAACAGCAATTGCTGTGCTGTCTCCATAGAAAATGAATTGTACTCTGGGAATCCTTTGTCATAAGTCCACCCAGTATTAACTATTTGTAAGACAATGATGTTATATTAGCAGTCAAAAAGGCGTGTGGGTTATGTGTAGGTCTCATAGGTATTGATGGATGTGATCTTGTTCATTTTATTTGCATGGTAATATACTGAGAAAATTAATAAAGAGAATACATTTTAAAAAGGCAACCAATCCTTAAAATATAATTGAGCTAAAACCATTTTAGCAGAGATATTTTGACATGTGCCTCTAAAATAAAGCTTTTCTTCTAGGGCAGCCTTTCTCAACCTTTGCAACACCGAGGAACCCTTGAAAAAATTCTTTGGTCTTGGGGAACCCCTGCTACAAATTACAAATCTACAACTCATAACACATATTAGTGTGATGGCCAATGGGAAGAATGCTCCTTACACTTGTGGTCATTGGGAAGAATTACCCCTAAGGCTGCGTTCACACTGCTCCGATCTCAGAGATCGCATATGATTTTGCACCGCACTGCAGTGTGAGCCATATGCGATCTCTGTGCGATGCAAAATCAGCCATAGAGATTGTATGGCTGAATTCACATCGCAATCGGAGCAAACTCGCACAGGACCCTTTTTTTTCGCAGGGTCAGAATCGGATCGCATGGTGGTTCACACCATGTGATCCGATTCCTGTGCGAGTTTGCAGTTTGCGCTGCGATATGTGTACTGATTTGGGGGTGTCATTAAAGCGGTAGTAAACCCAGGCATTTAACAGGTTAAAAACCAGTCACATTTCCGGCATGTGCCGGAAATGTAACACTCCCATTGGTTGTGCTCTAAACCAAACTGTCAAACCATCCAATGGCTGATGTAATAGCTGATCACATGTGCAGCATCATGGCAGTTGTAGATTAAACAGAGGCCAAGATGGCAGCTTCCTTGGCTGAAAATGATAGGAGGGTTTACTACCACTTTAACATTGTATTGACACTCCCCAGAGTTTGCTTATGGCAGTGTGAACTGCCGTCCAGAGACATGCGATGCGGGAACTCGCAGTGAATTCGTGTGAACCGAGGTTTACAGATAAATAAAAAGATCATTGGTGTCATTGGGAATTTATCTGAGAGGTAGAAATTGACCAGGGAACCCCTAGCAACCTCTGGAGGAACCCTGTTCTAGGGTACTGTCTTCCAAGACATATCATGTTCTCTATATTTTAAAGGCAAGTAAAAAATATTAAATCATTTTTGTCCCAGCACTGAAATAAAATGTCAAAATAAAATAAATAAATAAAATAAAATCCTCCCTACTCTATCCAAAATGAAAAAAGGATTTTGGAATTAAGCTTTAGCATGGTTATGTTCTACACATGTCACATTTCTATTGTATGGACTCTGCATCAGCAATGAACTAACAGAAAGATGAAGATGGTTAAAAATCCATTTAATCTGCCCCTTTGACACTCCCTTACGCACATGAAAAATTCTCCAATAATCACTGTCACATCATAACTCTAAAGATGATACCCTGGGATGGCTTTGGAGGTGTATCGAGTGTTATTATATTGCCTATTTCCACAGGTGGATTACTAAACCTCTTACATGGAGGTCATAAATTCTCCTATTGTAATCCTCACCCTGAAGTATGGCTATACAGGGCATCATGTTCCATAGAGAATTCCTCTCCATCTAGTATGTGCAGCTAGCAGTGCACATATTGATAAAGGTCTTATAGCTCAAAGCAGTGAATTGCTACACTTTGCTATGGTGTCATTATGTTAGAAGATTTACCATGTTAATGCAATTTCAAAAGTCATTCTTATTTTTTTTTCTTTTAATGCAGCTATATAAAAAAAATAAATCCTGTTGATCCTGCCATGAAGGTCCTCCTTCAGGCACTTCCTGTTATAGGGGGACAATGGGGTTGATTTACTAAAACTGGAAAGTGCAAAAAAATCTTGTGCAGCTCTACATAGAAACCAATCAGCTACTAACTTCAACTTGTTCAATTAAAGTGGAAGTCCATGCTAAAACTAAAATCCCTGCATCTATAGCCACCCACACTAACCTCTCTAACCCTATGAAGAAAAAAATCAGTATACATACCTTTTCTGCAGGTGATCCGACCCGATCCCAAACTGAGCTGTCAGCCGCATCATCCCTGTGTTGGCGGGTGCAGAGGACACAGCCGACAGCGGAAGCCTCATAGTAAGTCTATGGGTGACGTCACTCCCCATTAATTTCACAGCTTTTGTCGGCTGTGTTCTCTGCAGAGATTCCGCCGCTGGAGATCGGATTGCCTGCAGAAAAGGTATGTATGCTGATTTCTTCTTCACAGGGTTAGATAGGTTAGTCTTAGATTGTGGGTGGCTATAGATGAAGGGATTTTAGTTTTAGCATGGACTTACACTTCCAATAAAACCTGGAAGTTGATTGGTTTCTATGGAGAGCTGCACCAGATTTTGCACTCTCCAGTTTTAAACCCCATACACACTATTAGATTTTCTGCAGATTTTTGTCTTCAGATTTACCAAAACCATGTAATATGAGGTCAAACCTTAAGAGTTTCAATTTCTATGCAATCAGGCAGGCCCGTGCACTACATGGTTTTGGTAAATCTGAAGACAAAAATCTGCAGAAAATCTAATAGTGTGTATGGGGTCTTATAAGTAAATCAACTCCAATGTTCTGTCTCTGTCTCCCAGTTGCATTGGCACCCTGTCACATGGGCTTCCAATAGAAGCTACAAGTGGCCGCTTTAACACACATTACACAGTCGTGGCCCATTGTTATCACCATCACAAGATCTGCCCTGAAAAATACTATGCAGCCATCGCTACAGGGCTTGTAGAAAAGTGACTGTAAAGAGGCTGAAGGGGATCAGAAGCACTGAGATACAACCAAGGATAAAAAAAATTTTTTTAAAAATCGAAAACAAGTATTTTATTTTAAAATGGCAACTTTTATGATACACAGTCGATGTCAGTCAATTAGGGTTTATGTCTTTGTTAATTCATACAACAGCATTAATCAATACTCCTATCGATGACTAATTTGAAAGACCTATATGACAATAATCTAAACAATATCCAGTGGACTGTACTACATTCCCCAGGACATAAGGAAATGGCTCAATGCATAGTTGAATTACATCTATGTACACTTTGCCAAATCTAACAGACAGTACATCTAGGCATGGGCGTCCGCAGGTAGGGGCAAGGGGGGGGGGCAATTGCCCCCCCCTGGAATCAGGGATCAGATCAGGGGTTCCCCACTAGGTCCTTATCCTCTTGAGCCATGTATGCAGTTTCTGACAGTCGCTTGGACCATGTATGCAGTCTCTGACCATTTCCTGTACCATGTCCGCAGTCTCTGACTGTCTCCTGTGCTATGTCTGCAGTCTCTGACTGTCTCCTGTGCTATGTATGCAGTCTCTGACCATATCCTGTACTATGTCTGCAGTCTATGACCATCTCCTGTATCATGTCCGCAGTCTCTGACTGTCTCCTGTATCACGTCTGCAGTCTCTGACCATCTCCTGGATCATGTCTGCAGTCTCTGACCATCTCCTGTATCACGTCTGCAGTCTCTGACCGTGATAATGTAATTATGACATTGTCAAAAAGGGGCAGAGCATGGATGACCTTGAAATTATGCCCCCCCCCTGGAAAAAGTTCTGCGGACGCCCATGGATCTAGGTGAGTGACTCAACTTTATTCATATGGATTAAGGAACACAGAGAGGTCACCTCCTTGCCTGCTGATTGAACAATGAAGGAACAGCAAAACGCTACTAGTCATCCCTACTCACTCTGTTTTCTCCACCTGTCAGCACAAGCACATACAGCAAAGCCTGATTGGATCTTAGCACTGCCCCTCCTTCTCCTAGTCGGATATATGGGGCTGACATCAGGGCGGCACAGTGGTGTAGTGGTTAATACTTTCCCCTAGTAGCAAAAGGGTCGCTGTTTCAAATCCCAACCACGACATTACCTGCCTGGAGTTTGCATGTTCTCCCTGTGCCTGCGTGGGTTTCCTCCGGGTACTCCGGTTTCCTCCCACACTCCAAAGCTGGTAGGTAAATTAGATCCTGTCTAAATTGGCCCTAGTATATGTATGTATGTGAGTTAGGGACCTTAGATTGTAAGCTCCTTGAGGGTAGGGACTGATGTGAATGGACAATGTATATGTAAAGCGCTGTGTAAATTGATGGTGCTATATAAGTACCTGAAATAAAATAATAGATGAAAGATTTAGGTGATTATCCTAGTTAACCAGAAGAGTCACCAAGACAGTGCACTCTAATGGATCGTACACACTATAAGAAAATATGGAGAGTTTTCGTATAGGGTGTACACCACTTTCGACAGCCGATTCTGAATTTTGGTACGAAAATTACCAAAATTTTTCTCGTACGGGAACAGAACAAACAATTTTCGTTTAATGTGTACCATTTTCAAACGATTTTCGTACAAGACAATCAGAAAAGAAAGACTGCACATGATCAAAAATCATAAATAACAAAAAGCCTTTCTCGTACGAATTTTCGTTCATCGGTTCCGATTTGCTGTGAAACAACGTGAACAATCGGATGATCGTTCGTACGATTTTCTGATAGTGTGTACCCCACTTAAAGTGATTGTAAAGCTTCTTTTTATTTTTATTTTTTTTAAATGAAACAAACATGTCATACTTACCCTCCTCTGTACAGTGGTTTTTCACAGAGTGGCCCCGAACCTCCTCTTCTGGGGTCCCACAGTGGCGCTCCTGGGACCTCCTCCGCATCCAGTGACCCGTCAGGGAAAGCTCCCTTGGGGTCACACGTGCGGGCGTGCTCCCGTGTCCTGCTGTTTGCGTGTATTCGCACAAACAGCGGGACTCATCCACGGCCCCCACGTCACTGGACCTGATTGACAGCAGCGGGAGTCAATGGCTCCCCTGCTATCAATCCAGCCAATGAGGACCCATGAGACCGGCTGGAGTGGATTGCTCGTGGCCGCCGCAGGAATGAACAGGCTCAGGTAAGTAAAAGGGGGGCTCTGGGGGGTCACTGTTGAGAAAAGGTTTTTCACCTTAATGCATTAGGGCGAAAAACCATTTGACTTTACAACCACTTTAAGTCTAAATCTTGTAAGCCAAATCCTCTTTTTTACTGTACATTTACATTATGAGAATTATAATACTATAACTTTATTTGATAAATATGCTTATTTCTTATCTCATAACATTTATGGGACAACTTGTGATTTTAATCATTGGGCACTTAACCCCCCTACCTTATACATTTTTAGCTTCTCTCCTTTTTCTTCTCTTCTTCCCCAATTAATCATGTTGTGGTTACATGCTTTTTTCAAGTGAGATCATGGCTTCTTAGGCCCCGATCATACTTGAGCAACGTTACAGCATTGCGTTTTTGGGGTGTTCTTTTTGTGCTTTTCTTAGAGCGTTTTTGGAGAGGTGCCATTCATTTGAGTCTCCCTCTGCTCCAAAAATTAACTCATGTAGCAAATTTTGGCTTTCTCTGGTGGAGCCAGGAGCACCAGCGCGGGACCCAAAAAGAAGAGGATGCACAGAGCAAGTAAGTAGAACATGTTTGTTATTTAAAAAAACAAAACAAAACAAAGCTTTAATGCCATTTTCAGGCTGGGTTCACACTGGTGTGAACACAGACATCGCATGTACTTTGCACCGCATTGCTGTGCAGAGCACATGAGATGACTGCACGATGCAAATTCAGCCATACAAACTGTATGGCTAAAATCGCATTCGCACCAAAATGGTGCAGGACTCTACTTTGGTCTGCACTGGAATCGGATCGCATAGCTGTTCACACCCATGCGATCCGATTCCTGTACCATTTGACAGCTCGCACTGCGATTTGCAAACCAATCTGGATTAACTTTCTATTGACACCAGGCGGTTCGCAGAGGGCAGTGTGAACTGCCTGAGAGTCACATGTGATGAGGAAATCCAGACAGGAATCACGCTGGTTCTCGCATTGCATATGTGTGAACCGAGGCTAAAGCTGATCTCCATGTTTTAGCGACGTTTAAATAATTTGTTTGGATCAGCTTGATCTAACAGATGTAGCAGCTGTGTGTGCTACTACCTATAGTATACAGCATTGTGCTCCTGCAGTGGGACAGGGACTTCCCATCTTACTTCAGAACTATATTGAGTCGGGTTGAGCGCTACTCAGCCATTCACAGGGAGCTTTGTATTCATTCAAAGAATACAAAGCTCTCTATGAATGGCTGAGTAGCGCTCAATTTTTTTCCTGGGGACAGGACTGGATATTTTTATGTAGAATATCAAAAAGACCATCTCAACGGACTATTTGAACAAATATCTTCCCATAAGGTTACATGTGCATTTACAATATTTTATGCATGTAATTTACCTATAAACTCCTTCCTTGTGTAGATCTTGGATGTGATGTCAGCAACCCTAGCAGACTTAGACCTGCCACTCAACTGACACAATTTAGTATTTCCCTTCTCACCTCTCTAGGAGGCTACATAAAAGGCTATGTAGCGAGGGGAGGGCCAGAGGAGCTGGGTCAGCACAGACAGTAATTTGACATTACTGGCTTATCATACCTTGTTCTGCACTGTGCCTCTAAGTGGAGGAGGTCATCTTGGTGGAGGCATGGCTTTGCTTCCTCGTTTTAGAGCCTCCAGCAAAGAGAACAGTGAGCACAATCATTACCAAATCTCACTCCAGACCTCCTGAGACTAGCAGTTAGAGGCAGCAGTGCCATTGATCTTACATTGCAGATATACAGCTATGAGGTTGAAGAGGAGAGTGTTGACACACTCATATACCAGGATGGGCACTGCTATAATGCTGTAATTACAGAAAAAGGTACAATTTTCAGGATACTAAATAGGCACAATTGACATTTCCAAATCAAATATTCACTTTGAGTTCAGGTCCACTTTAAAATAATTTTAGTCATCTAGTAAGTTACAGTTAAAACCTTATTGGAGGCTCTGGACAATGCCTCCACTTTTCCCTCTAGCTCTTATTTGTGAGTCACAGTACCTAACCTCAGTAATGATAAGTCTGTCTTTTTAAAATTCACCAATCCCATGTCATTAGTAAAGATCAGAAATTAATGAAGAATGTTCTCTGCTAGTGACTCATATGATTTGTTCCCATATCTGATTTTCTGAGTTCACAGTCTCTAAAATGTAATACCTTGAGGGCCCATTCACACTTTAGCACTGCATCAATTAATTTTGATGCTGCATTCTGGGTCATGCAGCATTTTTTATAATGCAGTGCACCCCAACACACATTGTGCATTGTGATGGGCTGTGGTGCATTGTAGTGGTGCGCAGGGGAGCCATTCAACATGTTCCTGCAACTCGCTGGTGAACAAGCTATAAAGTTAACCTGTGCAGGACAAAAATATAGGAACTTCAATTACTGACTTGTTTTTGAAGTGACAGGGGTTATGCAGTCACCCTTACCCTCACATCACTATTAAGGGAATCTTCGACCTGTAAGAAGCATGACAATATCAGGTGAAATCATTATTTATATGTTATGTCAGTTCAGGGCCGGCCCTACCATGGGTCGCAGTGGGTCCATTGGACCCAGGCAGCACTTTGAGAGGGGTGGCAAACTGAACCACTGACGACCAAGATTTTTTTTCCAGCAGTTTTGTGTGTCATGATGACAACTGCCCACCCCGGGCCGCTCCTCCTGCCCCTATACTACCCCGGCCCGCCTCTATACCGCCTCTATACTGCCCTAGCTTGTCTATATATTACCCTAGCCTGTCTATATATTACCCAGCCTGCACCTATACTGCCCTAGTCTGTCCATATACTACCCTAGTCTGTCCATATACTACCCTAGTCTGTCCATATACTACCCTAATCTGTCCATATACTACCCTAGCCTGTCCATATACTACCCTAGCCTGTCCATATACTACCCTAGTCTGTCCATATACTATGCTGGCCTGTCCATATACTACCCTAGCCTGTCCATATACTACCCTAGTCTGTCCATATACTACCCTAGTCTGTACATATACTACCCTAGCCTGTCCATATACTACCCTAGCCTGTCTATATACTACCCTAGCCTGTCCATATACTACCCTAGTCTGTCTATATACTACGCTGGCCTGTCCATATACTACGCTGGCCTGTCCATGTACTACCCTAGCCTGTCCATATACTACCCTAGCCTGTCCATATACTATCCTAGTCTGTCCATATACTACCCTAGCCTGTCCATATACTACCCTAGCCTGTCCATATACTACCCTAGTCTGTCCATATACTACCCTAGCCTGTCCATATACTACCCTAGCCTGTCCATATACTACCCTAGTCTTTCTATATACTACCCTAGCCTGTCCATTTACTACCCTAGCCTGTCCATATACTACCCTAGCCTGTCAATATACTACCCCCTGTACTGTCCTAGCCCGCCCCTGAAATACCCTGAACATAATGGTATGTCATATAAGTTTGCATATAGACAAGGTGCTGTTGTATGTAAATCTGACTTCCTGATAAATGTAATTTTAGTTTTAATTATCATGATATAAATAATGGATGTGGGGACCTTTTGGTGGGAGTGATTTTTTTTTGGGGGGGCAGCATTTCATTCTTGGACCCAGACAGCACCATGTCTTGGGCCAGCCCTGTGTCATTTCCAGGTCAGCAACTCGTTAAATGGGAGAGCATGGACAAGAGTGAGAGCCGCAGAATTTCCCTCACAACCAAGTCAGCAATGACAGTTCTCTTATTCCTGTCCCAACAAGTGAGAATAAACATTTTGCTTCACTGACCTGGAACAAGCATACAGCCAGTGAAGTCTGAAGATTCCAAACTCCCCCCTGCGTATTTCGTCACAGCTCCCCTTTGAATTCTGTGGTAAAGAATGTGTTGCTGAAAACGAACATACATAAAAATAATATATATGAAAAATAAAAAGTGATAGTCCCCGTGTAGTCTCTCAAAAATTCATGACCATGATAAATAATTGTCCACAACCTTAGATTCATATAAAAATGTGATCAAAAACATATGCACATAAATATAAAAATTTGTATGTGCAAAAATGCAATATCCAAAAGTGGCCGGTAAATTCCAAAGTGACTTGTGCAAAAGCTTTTCCTTGTGCAAGTTAGTGGGTCCGCTCTTGCTCCCCCTTATGTGTCCTCACGCACCGGACAGCATCACCCCTGCAGGGGTAAAACGCATGTATGCAGATTCTCTGGTGTTCTCGTCTCCTGTAGACTGTGCTCCTTATCCACAGATCCTCCTATAGACTACGCTCCTAATCCACTGATCATCTCACCAAACTTTTATTATGGTGTTTTGGCCAAGATCAAACACCTATGCTTATCTTGCAGTCTCTCTCTTGCTTAGCTAATTATTTTAGGACAGGACGGGGTATCCGTTGAGTAAGGATACATAAGGGGGAGCACGAGTGCACCCCACTAACTTGCAAAAGGAAAAGTTTTTGCACAATTTGTCTGCACAAGTCACTTTGGAATTTACAGGACACTTTTAGATACTGCATTTTTGCACATGCAAATTTTTATATTTATGTGCATATGTTTTTTATCACATTTTTTATATGAATTTAAGGTTGTGGACAATTATTTATTATGGCCATGAATTTTTGAGAGACTACATGGGGACTATCACTTATTATTTTTCATATATATTATTTTTATGTATGTCCGTTTTCAGCAACACATTTTTTACCACATAATATAATTTGTTTGGTTTGGTTTAGCACGTAACACTTTATAAACTCACAGAAAAATTTGTTTAACCAGTTGCTGATCGCCTGCTGTGGATTGACGGCGGCAACTTGGCTCGATATCGCAAACCGCTGTCACTTGACGGTGGCTATGAGATTGCGGATCGTGAGCGCGCGCGCCACCGGAGGCGTGCTCGCGCACTCACTGTGCTCTGGGGGAGCCAGGGAATGGGTAGGGCAGACTTGATGTCCGCCGGCTACCCGCGATCACTCCCCTGCAGTGACAGAACGGGGGTCCGTGTATGTAAACACACGTTCTGACAGGGGGAAGGAATGTGATCATAGGCTCCCTGTGTATGGGAGCCGCGATCACTCTCCTCCCCCACTCAGCCCAGCCCACACACAGTTAGTAACACACACAGGGAACACAGTTGACCCTTAGAGCGCCTCCTGCAGGTTAACCCCTTCCCTGCCAGTGACATTTATACAGTAATCAGTGCATTTTCATAGCACTGATAGCTGTATAAATGCCAATGGTCCCAAAAAAGTGTCAAAATGGTCCGACATGTCCACATTTATATCCCCCTTATGGGGAGGCAGCAGTCTTGCTTCATTGTGCATATAATATCCTGAGCGCGGAAAGAAGTATTTTAAAATTCCCTTTGAATTGTCAGCTCTTCTGTTGTGGACCCAGATGTAAATGTTCAATTTGAACTCTGCAAAGTGCTATATAAATCTGAGAAATTATCAATAATGCCCATAATACAGCTAACTGTAAGTGTGTTTCTATGTTTCTTCTATAATTCTAAAGTCCAGGGATCAATAGCAATTAGATCAGTTTAACAATCAAATTTCAGTTTAGAATCACTGCATTGGTTAAGTGACCAGCTCTGAGAGTTGGGCAATATATGATTGTAAGCATTAAAAATGAATATTACTAGTCTCAGAAAACTTCTAGCAACCTTGAAAAATTTCAGCACAATTTAAAAATGATTAGCTACAAAAGTGACAGCTGATCAGCCACCAGTGGCAATATATACAGTATATATATATATATATTTATCACAATAAACAAGCAGATTAGAATAAAGTTACTTAGTCACGGGAAAGAATAGATGTGGATTAAATTTTATTTTGGAATAAAAATGTCTAAATTAAAAATCAAATAAAATTTAGATCCTAAAAATAAATCTCAATAAATCATTTTATTGGCTTAGCTGAGTGAAGATTGGAAATGATCTTACCTTACAGCAAGCATTTGGATAGTCCTAACACCAGCCTGTAAGTCTCCTGGTTACAAAGCTTCTGGCTGTGTGAAATTACTGTTATTTAAATAGTGTTCCGTTCCAGGAAGCCCTGATTGCCAGCCAATCACAGATTGTCACACTTGATCTAATAAAAAAAAAAAAGAAGAAAATAGGAGGAGAGAGAAGAGAGATCACCGCTATAGACTCCACTCTGTGCGAATGATCAAGAACATCTTCTGGCAAACAGGCAGTGTCTTCTCTGCCTCTGTGAGAGGTAGGCTGTTAGTGAACTGGATGCTGCTTCCCATGAATGTCTTATGTGGGATTCTGTCTGCAGACTTCAAAGATTAAAATCATCTTTCACAGGAGATGCGGCGGTCTGAATAATGTACGGCAGCCAGATGCGCGGAGTATTGATGGGAGATTACACTTTAATAAACGATATGAGGTGGGCGTCATTCAACTGAGAATAATTAGAAGGGAAAGCGAATCGGATTAATGGGATTTTTTCTTTTTTTTTGCCATCCATTGTCTAAATGAAATGATTTGACAGCAATTGTATAATCCTGCCTTGGCCGTCAATGTTTTGGGTGGTTTTAACCTCTTAAAGTGACATTAAACTCTGGTTTAAAAAAATATATTTACTGTTCCAGTATGTGTTCATAATTTAAAAAGTACCTTCTATTGCTCTCAGCCTCCCCCAAATCTCCAAATTCCTGTTTTTTCATTGCTGCTGTGATCTGTCTTACTATTAGAGGGTGGCGATGTTAGTTCTCCACGGTCCCATTGTATGTAGGAACGTAGACACACTCTCTTGCTCGCTCTTTAGATGGACTAGGTACTGTGGATTTGTAGTGTGCAAATGACCGTAACTAATGTGTTCTTCTCCTTAATGACAGATTTCTTTTCCTTCTTTTAGACCATCTTTCAAGCGAATGTTGTGAAATATGTTGGCAAAAAGGACTCAGCATGCGTTCAACCATTTTGCAGGGGGGATTTGGAAGACAACATCTTTTGCTGGTGTTTGATTTTTTTTTTTTTTTATTTATTTAAATAGTTTTTTTACCAGATTTTAGTAGGAAGTTACAAACATAGACCGCCAATGGCGAAAACAAAAAGGAACATCAAAGGCAACATGAGTGAGAAAGCGCTCACAAAGGAGGGTATACAAAGCATATATGTTGTTTAACTATAGGACAATAATATATCTTTGAGGTATAAGCGTCAATATAACAGAGTTTGGTAAAGACACTGGCATCGGCTGTTAAACAAAGTGGACCAAGGTTTCCACATTTCCTTTCGTAGGAAACATGTAAATTGACTAGGGTAAGAGCTTCCGATGGGGTGGCTTGTTTGATTTTTAAAATGCAGATTTTGGGACATTATGGGCCTAAATTGGAAAATCTAAGGGGAGATGACTGATAAGCCCCAAACATTCTGTGTGTGGCCAAATCAGATAGCCCACTTTGTGTTGCTATATCTGTTTGCCCGCTGGCTGCAATGATGTCTACCTTTAAAATGGTTGTTAACTCGTGACAACCACTTTAACCTACAGGTAAGCCTATAATAAGGCTTACCTGTAGGTGCCCTGCATATCTCCCAAACCTGCACAGTTCAGGAGATATGCAGTGTACGAGATGTGCCAACTTCATTTCGGCACATGCGCAGTGAGGAAACGGCCTCTGTCCCGTTTCTTCACTGTGATCGTGCCGTGACTGGTTACCAGTCACAGAGCTGGAGTCACGGCCCCGGAAGGAAGAGGGGCAGAGGATGGACACTGGGCGTCGCAGGCTTCGTTTGCAGGTAAGTGGCACATAATAGGTTACTATGCATTGCATAGTAGCCCATTATGCATCTACTTTGCAGGGGAATGTAGAGGAAGTAAACCCTATCTGGGTTTACTTCCTCTTTAATGCAGCTGACTGTAAAGGCTGAAAGAATTGGGTCTATGGAACACATCCTAGGCGTGGCATGCTGCGCCCCAAAAACACAGCCCTAACACTACATTTAGGGTATATACAGTAGCTATGATGCTGATGCTAAACTAAAACCAACTGGCAGGGTTCCCCCTCTGATCATAGGTGCTATTTCTGCAGATACATACGACAATCCAGAGTTGGCTTAAAGTGAGCTTGTGGCAAGGCAGAGTATTTACATATTCCTAACAAGTAGTAAATAAGCTTTAAAACAAGCCCTCACTGACCTCTGTAGATTGAGGTATTAGGGATCAATTGATCCTCAAAATGATACTAAACACAAACAGTATAACACGTTGCTGCATAATCACGATTGTGTTCAAGTGGTTACACTGGGACATCTCTGCAGCTGTCAGCCATAACCCCGGTATTAAAATTTTCAGCCTGCGAATTTCTCTCTGTTATAAGCCATCTGAGCGTCACTCTCCAGTGTGGTTTTGCGGTTTCCCAGGCCTATGCACCTCACTGGAGAGCCCGGGACCGGATCCGATTGGGGCCGCTTATAATAAAGCTCTGCAAAGGTCTCCAACCATCTCTAGGACAGTGGTTCTCAACCTCGGTCCTCAAGTACCCCCCAACAGGCCATGTTTTTGGAATTTCTCTTAGATAAAATAGCTGTCCAAAATACCAAGCCATTGACTCTGATTTAAAGCACATGTGCAAGATAAAGGAAAACCTGCAAACATGGCCTGGGGGTACTTGAGGACTGAGGGTTTCTTTTTTTTTTGGAAAGCATGAGATCAATGTTTTTGTTTTTTTTATCTCATGCTTTGAAGGGTAGAGGAGAGATCTGGGGTCTTATAGACCCCAGATGTCTCCATAAAGAAGACCTGTCATGCATTATTGCTATCACAAAGGATGTTTACCAATCTTGTGACAGCAATAACAGTGATAAAAATAAAATGAAAGGAACAATGTAAAAATAAAATGTTTTAATAAAATAAATAAGAACATTTTTTCAAAGTGCCGTGTCCCTACATGCTCACGCCCAAAGACGAATGCATACGCACATTGCGCATGCATATGTAAACTGTGTTCGCACCACACATGTTAGGTATTGCCACAAACGATATAGCAAGAGAAAGCGAGCAATAATTCTAGCTCTAGACCCCTTTTGTAATTCTAAACCGGTAACCTGTAAAAACATTTAACCTGTCGCCTATGGAGACTTTTAAGTAATGTAGTTTGTCGTCATTGGATGAGTGTGCGTAATTTTTAATTTTTTGCAAATTACTTTTTATTTGAATTTTAACAGTAAAGGTATACACAGCAGTGCAAGAAAACTTGGAAAACAAAAAAAAGAAAAATTACAGTACATCGAAAAACAACCAACAAACAAACAAAACAAACAAACATGCACATTCTAAAACCTCCAGCAGGAGGAAATCAGGTATCAAGTCCAGTGAGGTGACGCCCCCTTCATACCATAGTGATGAGGACACGCAGAAATATCTTAGTTCCCCCACCAGGAAACAAGAGTGTGCACAATTTTAAAGTGTGACATGTTAGGTATCTTTTTTTTTTTAACAATAAAATATTTAAGTATTTTGTAAAGACATGGGAACATAATAGGATCCAACAAAAATTTGCATATAGAATGAAATTACTCCATGATTGGCCTGCAGTCTCCTGGAACCGGTAACATATCCCAAGAAGCTGCGGAGGAGGGAGGAGGGCTGAACTTCCGCTCGGATTGGCGTGGCGATCCGACCGGAAGTGGGAGGAAATACCTGTCAAAATCAGGTACCTGCAC
>BLSH010170685.1:3070328-3092792 GCA_018402905.1 Glandirana rugosa
TTCTGTCCGAGACACTTTACACACTATACCGTCACGGATGAATGTCCCGTATCACTTATACACAGTATCTGAAGTTCCTTCATTTATACACGTAGTCCTATAAGTGTTTCAGACGTTTTAAGTTCTAGTAAGTCTACTTATCCTCATCCGATCTTATATTTATTTTACGTTACACCTGTACTTAACTTACGAATAATGTACAACTGATATCTATGTGAAATTTGTCTGAAGGGTTTAATATTTGTTATATGTTAGTTGTAGGACATCCCCTTTGATAATGTGGGAGGAACCGTACCTGGGTACAAGTAACCCTGTTTCTTTGTGTGGTAAGTGTTACTTCCCGAACGATTTTTGAAATGTCCGGGTCCGGGTCCGTGCCACGGACACCCGAAAGTTCGGTACGGACCCGAACGTTACAGTCCGGGTTCGCTCAACACTATTCATAAGTCAATATAATAATGAAGTGCAAAAATGTCTATTTATCTCTCTGTAAATCTCTGGGGTACCTGATCTGATTCATTGTGAATGGTGTGTTTCTTTGTCCCAATGAACATGGGTCCATGCCAAGGAGGGTGTAATAGTTTCCCCTACAGGATGTTGATTGTATATTGTTTATAATTTGGGAAGTCTGTTTAAAGTGTATCTATAGTCAACATGTAATAAGCATTCAATTCATGTCCACATTGCATTTTATTTATATTCTAGCCTACTCCTATTCATCTGAATGATCTTGAATTTTGCAGACTTTGTGAATATCCTGATGCACATATTTACTTCCTTGAAGTCTATGACACATATTCACTATGCCCTGTAAGTAGGCACTGCCATATCACACATTTCACAGAGCCTGTCTTCTGTACTAAGGGACTGAGAGGAGGGGTTTCAGGAGGCGGAGTTAGTACAGGAATCACTGCCCGCAGGTAGCAGGGTACTATGGGATATTGGATATTTCCTTAGAAATTACAAGCAAACAACAGAGGAGAGGTTGCAAAGCATGCAGGGAATCCAGGAATTTGTTGAAAAGATTGCGGCAGACCGGCAGAACTCACATCATGAAAGGAAATGTTTCAAGTTAACTTATATTGGATTGTCAAAATTCAATACTGTAGCGCCCTCCCTACTGAGACTAACCATGGCCCTATTGACCGTGTCTTCTGCCCGACTGACCCTGTCCACTGCCCTACTGACTTACCCCTGCCCTACTGACCCCATCCACTGCCCTACTGAGACTAACCACTGCCCTACTAACCCTATCCACGGCCCTACTGACACCATCCACTGCCCTACTGACCCCATCCACTGCCCTACTGAGACTAACCACTGCCCTACTGACACTAACCACTGCCCTACTGACACAGTCCACTGGCCTACTGACCCCATCCACTGCCCTACTGACACAGTCCACTGCCCTACTGACCCCATCCACTACCCTACTGAGACTAAGGACTGTCCTACTGACACGGTCCACTGCCCTACTGACCCCGTCCACTGTCCTACTGAGACAAACCACTGCCCTACTGACACAGTCCACTGCCCTACTGACCCCATCCACTGCCCTACTGACACAGCCAACTGCCCTACTGACTGACACTTTCCAATGTCCTACTGACCAAACCCATCCACTGGCCTATTGACACCATCATCTACCTTACTGACCCTTGTAACCTTCCCTGCAAACTGCTGACTACTACTGCCCCTGCACACTGCAATAGTGCAATACATCCTTCTTCTCTGTACACAGCCTCACATACTACTAACACTCTCCTACATCCTACAAATCTCTGTACGCTGCAATATATCCTACTGACCTCTGTCACTGAAGCTAACTTTTAAACTAGACTAAGTTTATATTTTTACCATGACATCTGTTATATTTTTCAAAGTTTTCCTTATGCCATCCTTTCTTTTTATCAGGGCTTTCTAGTTAATTTCTTTAAGAGCCCATTCACACTGATCACACACTAAACCACAGTGGCGCTGTCCATTCTGGCTGTAGTGAGCCGGCGGTAGGGGACAGCGTGATGTGGTGTGATGCACATTTAGGTGTATCAAACAGTTCCCTTTTTTGTGTGCGTACTTGTGTCACTGCGAAAAGTGACACTTCATTCATGTCATGGCACAGCAGCATGGTTTGCTGTGCTGTGACATGCAGGGACATACAGTGGGGTGCGATATTATGCAAACATGTTGCATTATTTTGCACATCTCTGGAACACAGAGAAACACTGAATTCTGGTGTGAACATGACACATAGAAAATTATTGTTTTCTGTGTGTCATTGTAGCTACCTGCATTTATCCATGAGGAAAAATGCAGATAACTACACATAGTGTAAACAAAAAAAAAAAAGTTGCCGAACCCTGGTGATCTTTCATCTCTTCCATGTTGTTCAGGTAGATCTCCACCTCCGAAAGGTTGCCTACGCTGGCCTAGGGGATATATTTTTAGAATTTATTGCTAAGTAACTTGAAATAGGAAAGGGGTTCAGGATTTCAGGAAACTCCAAGACAACAGAAGCAATCAACAGGAGGACAAACTTATAGCACAAATCCTTATAGTAGCAGACACACATGAAAGTCCTACAGTAGGCCTTGCTCACAATGTCCAAGGAGCTGACTGCCACCCAGCATCCACAGGTAGTTCCTCATTGAGGGTAACAAATGATCCTTCTCCAGACCAGGACTTCAGGAGAGTGCTCTCTAGCAAAAATCCATCAGTAATCTACTCCAGGCCCTCAGCCCAGCACCTGCTAAGGCCCAGACTTTAATTCTTATCTTAGTATAGCTGCAGAGGCAGGAGAATTGGAACCCTCTCCAAAGAGGTATGATGAACACTCTGCAAAGGCCTCCCACATATTTATAATGTCTCCAGTCACCTGCTGAACACCTCCCTCCAGGGATTGGCTGAGGTATGATAAGTATTCATAAGTGAATGATTGACCACCCTGCTCTATTTTCTGGAAGATTCTTCCAGAAACAGACGGGGCCATTTTTATAATCATTATAATGAATCCTTTGTCTAGAAGTCATGGTAGTGTGGAAGAGATATGAAATACATATGATTGTGTTTATTTACTGATTTTGCTATAGTTTTTTTTAGGAAAGGTGTTTCTTCTATTCCATTCAGTTAGACTGAGAATACATGGCTTGAATTTCAGCTGGCCCTGTCTGCACTACTTGGCTTGACAAACCTCAGTTTAAAAATGGCAGAAGCCAGGTGGAAAATTGTCAGCTAAACAGTGAATGCATCCTATCAGTGGCAGTCACTTTTTGAGTTTTCATACAGCTATGGGTGTTAGTGCTGCTTTGAATACAATTGAGGTGCTATTTCCTGCAGCTGCCCTCTTCTGCATCAACACTAGTACCTCTACCTAGAAATTTAGCTTGAAGAAACCCAGTTCTCCATATGAAAGATAGATTTTTACCACAAACTGCAATGAACATTTTTACATACATATTTAAATGGCGTGGGTGGATGAAATATGCACCACATGCCAGCATATTCAATATTATACAAAAGAAAAAAGAAGGGACTTTCAATGTGCTACATACTTCAAGGGAGAAAAGCCAAATGCAAATACTATAAAATTACTGCATTTATTTAAGTCACAATTAAAATGCACCAGAAGCATGTAAAAAACGAAATATATCTCCACAAAAACATCTGTGCATAAACAAGATACCCTGCATAACTCATAACATCCAGAATGCATTATAGATATTTTTAACATAGTAAAAACATGATAACGTATCTAGAATCCAAAGGTGCCTTCAAGAACATCAATGAGAGACTGAAAGATGTGAGGTTGTGGATCTCAACATGTTTCCCCAGGCAGAGCTTCATCGGGAGAGCTGTTACTGCATACATTTGTGCTCATAAGTTTACATACCCTGGCAGAATTTGATTTCTTGGTCATTTTTCAGAAAATATGAATGATAACACAAAAACATTTCTTTCACTCATGGTTAGTGTTTGGCTGAAGCCATTTATTATCAATCAACTGTGTTTACTCTTTTTAAATCATAATGACAACAGAAACTACCCAAATGACCCTGATCAAAAGTTTACATACCCCCAGTTCTTAATACAGTGTATTGCCCCATTTAACATCAATGACAGCTTGAAGTCTTTTGTGGTATTTGTGGATGATGCTCTTTATCTTCTAAGATGGTAAAGCTGTCCATTCCTCCTGGCAAAAAACCTCCAGTTCCTGGAAATTCTTGGGCTGTCTTGCGTGAACTGTACGTTTGAGGTCTCCTCAGAGTGGCTCAATGATATTCAGGTCAGGAGACTGAGATGGCCACTCCAGGACCTTCACTTTATTCTGCTCTACCCAATGACAGTTCAACTTGGTCTTGTGTTTTGGATCATTGTCATGTTGGAATGTCCAAGTACGTCCCATGCGCAGCTTCCTGGCTGATGAATGCAAATGTTCCTATAGTATTTTTTAACATACTGTCTTCATCTTGCCATCAATTTTGACCAAATTTCCTGTGCCTTTGTAGCTCACACATCCCCAAAATATCAGCGATCCACCTCCGTGTTTCAGAGACCTTGTTGACTCCTCTCCAAATGTAGGATTTATGGTTGTGGCCAGAAAGCTCAATTTTGGTCTCATCACTCCAAATTACCTTGTGCCAGAAGGTTTGAGGCTTGTCTCTGTACTATTTGGTGTATTGTAAGCGGGATACTTTGTGGCATTTGCATAGTAATGGCTTTCTTCTAGTGACTCGAACCATGCAGCCCATCTTTCTTCAAGTGTCTCCTTATTGTACATCTTGAAACAGTCACACCACATGTTTTCAGAGAGTCCTGAAGTAATTTGGGGGTTTTCTTTGCAACAATTTTCCTGGCAGTTGTGGCTGAAATTTTAGTTGGTCTACCTGACCGCTGTTTGGTTTCAACAGGACCCCCCATTTTCCACTTCCACTTCTTGATTAGAGTTTGAACACTGCTTATTGGCATTCTCAATTCCTTGGATATCCCTTTCCTGTTTTATACCTTTTCCCGCAGATCCTTTTAGAATTATTTTGCTTCCTCCATGACTCAGAATCCAGAAACGTCAGTGTAGCACTGGATGAGAGATGCAAGGGTCTGTCAGGAGTCCAGAAACTCATTGACCTTTTCTACACACACACTAATTACAAGCAAACAGATCACAGGTGAGGATGGTTACCTGTAAAAGCCATTCAAACCCCTTTGTGTCAACTTGTGTTCATGTTATCAGGCCAAAATCACCAGGGTATGTAAACTTTTGATCAGGGTCATTTGGGTAGTTTCTGTTGTCATTATGATTTAAAAAGAGTAAATACAGTTGATAGATAATAAATGGCTTCAACCGAACACTAACCATGAGTGAAAGAAATATTTTTGTGTTGTCATTCATATTCTCTGAAAAATGGCCAAGAAATCATAAATTCTGCCAGGGTATTTAAACTTATGAGCACAACTCTATATGCAACAATAAAATACATATAAATTATACAGACACAGTGAAACCAAAAACAACCCCAAAGGGGCTAACAATTACATAAAAAATGCATTCTACCACAAGGGTGCGGAATAATGCTGAACACCCTTAGATGGTATATCAAAGAGAGGAATCAAGTTGTAATACGGGGACCAAAGAAGAGGCCAAATCAAAATCTCCAAGCAGGAGTGGACCCAGGAACCCAGGCACCAAACGGTCAATCTGTATACTGTATAACAATGATCATAGGTTACTAGGTACCTGGCCAAATATGAAACAACATTAGAGAGAACAAAATCAACAAAGGGAGAGAAAGACCTTCCACATCTTCATTTCAACTTAGGAGGATTTATTTGAAAGTTGTTACTTATCATGAATAACATGTAATGTGAGCTTGCATGCAAACAATCTTGTACACAAGCTCACATTGCATATTATTCATGATAAGAAATGCCTTTCAATGAAATGAAATGGAGATGTGCAAGGACTTTTACAATCAATGACCTCCAAGCCTTGCGTGATTTGACGCTGCTGTGGGATAAGAGTCTCAGGCTTCTCAGCTGCCACAGGATAATGATCCTTCCTTCACCCCAGGTTTACAGTATAAATCATACACTCAATGTTTTCCTTTGTTGCAAACAAATATACTGTACATATCTGGCCTTTCTTGCAAAAAAAGTCATCTATGATGTTAATAATTTGCCATGTCAAAATATGGGCCCAGATCATTTCACTCCAGAACTCCAACAGGCCACACATGAGCTGAGCTGAAAATGAACCCACAATTAGTTATCAAACTGTCTGACAAGGGCGGTAATGTGGTGGTTATGGGTCAATCAGGAATATGAAAAGATGTGTCATGACATTCTCCAAAATAGTGATTGGAACCATCCATTATCAGCAGATCATGTACATTTTTTTCGTGAAATTATAAATAGAGCATTTCTGGAAGGTTTGATCAACAAAGATACTTTTGATTTTTTTAAATATTAAACATCTGATCATACCAACTTTTTATTTCCCCCAAAGTATGTTAAAAATATAGAAGAAAAAAAGGCTGCGCTCAATTATGAAACCCCATACAGATGAGTGAATGTGAAAAATCTGCCCATTGGTCACTGAAACCAATGAACTGAATACAGTGTTAGCAGAAATATTAAAGTGTCATATGCAACTATCTGAAATCAAAATAAATACGCATAGATGAATACAATATAATATATATCTAATTGTAAAAATCCAGGAATAGATGAAATGTCCCAAATTTGTGAAAGTGAGGTTCATCAAGCGCAAAAGTTCATAAAGTGTATGGAACATACTAGGGACATTTTTCATCAGATACTTGTTTTTAGCATGTGGATTTGTATGAGAGATTGATCTATGGCCTCAGCATGGAGATGGTGTACTAACTGGAGTTCATTTAATTTTACTATTATTTTTAGGTTTTGTCTCTCCTATTCTAGAGACTATTTAGGAAATCAAAAATTGTTCCACATAGGTATGCTGGTCTTCCTCCCTCTTTTTCGATTTTGTTCTCTCCTATGTTGTGTCATATTTGCCCAGGCAACAGTAACCTATGATCATTGTTATATATAGATTGACCATTTGATGTGTGGGGTTTTGGGTTCGGTCCGCTTTGCGGGATCCTCTCTTGCCTGGGGATTTTGTGTTGATCTCCTCTTTGGTATTTGTGTTACATCTTAATTCTTCTCTTCTATTTACCATCTGGGGGTGGCTTTTCCACAGTATTCAGTGCTATTCCACACTCATGTGGTTGGATACATATTTTATGCACAGTAATTGTTAGCCCCATCGGGCTTGTTTTTGGTTTCAATGAGCCTGTATAATTTCTTTGAATTTTTTGTTTAATATAAATAATAACAGTTCATCCTTCAGTTTCTCATTGAAACATTCTGGATTCTGGACACAATGTTATTGTGTCTCTACTATGTTAAAAATGGCTCTTATACATTCTGGATATTATGAGGTTATGCAGGGTATCTTGTTTATGAACACATTTTTTGTGGAGATATGTTCAATTTTTTTACAGAAAATAAAAGAATAGAATAAAATATAATATAATAGAAAATAAAGGAAAATAATAGAAAGTAATAGAAAATAAAATAATAGAATAGAGTAGAAAAGAATAGAGCAAAACAGAACAGATTAGAATAGAATAGAATAGAACATAATAGAAAAGAAAATACTAGAATAAAATAGAATACAAATTAAAGGAATTGAATAGAAAAGAATAAAATAGATTAGAATAGAAAATGGTAGAATAGAATAGAAAAGAATACAATAGAATATAAAAGTATAGAAAATAAAATAAAAGTATAGAATAGAAATGAAAAGAATAGAACAGAAAAGAATAGAATAGATTAGAATAGAAATAAAAGAATATAATAGAAAATAATAGAAAAAAACCCAATGGAATAGAATAAAAGAGAAACAATATACACATTCAAATTGCATAAATTAGAATAGAATAGAATAGAATAGAAAAAACAACAGAATAGAATAGAATAACATTGAAAAAATACAAACCATCTTACGAAATTTGAATAAAATAAATTTTGAATTAGAATAGATTAGAATAGGATAGAAATAAACAGAATAGAATAGAAAACAACTATAGAATATAATAGTATACAATAAAATAGAAAGAATATAACCCTCTCCTGAAATTTGAATTTCAAATAATAGATTAAATTCAAATCTGCATAGAATAGATTAGAATAGAATAGAAAAGAATGGAATGGAAAATAAGAGGTTAGAAAAGAATAGAACAGAATAGAAAAAACACTAGATTAGAATAGAATAAAAATAAAATAGAAAGAATATGACAATCTTCCTGAATTTGAATAGAATAGATTAGAATAGAAAAGAAGAGAATAGAAAAAAAACAATAGAATAGAATAAAATAAAAATTGAATTCCGAAAACGAATTAAACTAATTTAACAAAACAAAATTATTTACATAATGAATTGAGACTAAATGAACCATGTCTACGTGAAAGTCCTATCTTTTTTTCTTTTGTACAATATTTCTACATACATGTTTCTGGGCATTTTATGGAGTGAAGGGGAGGGAACCTGATGCTATGTTTTAACTAGGGTGATGGGAGTATTTAAAGTACAAATAAAGGTTCTTATATGACAGTCTAAACAAGTACCAAATCCAGTTACTATGTGATGCACAAGCCTTATCAAGTAATTGAAAAACTCCCTTTACCTTCCCTGACTGAGCCAAATCCTCCTCCATTCGTGTCTCACATCTTCCCCCTTCCAGGCACTACAGCTAACGGTGGGAGGTTCTCAGCAACAGAAGCAATGTTGTCAATCCAGAAATCAGTGGGCAGAATTAGGTGTAGCCAGGTTCTGACTGACAAGCTACAGGCTTTCAGTTGATAACAGGAGCTGCGTAGCATTGTTTCCACCCCAGAAAGCTGTATTACATGGACTTAAATGCCAGGATCAACATGTATTTGTGGGACTTTTCAGGAGGACTACGTGAAATTGTAAGTGCAGATGTATTTATATTTAAAGTGTCACTAAACCCACAACATAAAAAACTATCAATAAATGGTGTATTACATGGTGTTCATACTCACTCAGTCACTATGAGATTCCTTTTCTGTATTCTGCAAAAAAAGCTGGTTGATCCTGCTGCTTTCTTTCTCCACCTTCTGTTCATGTCCCCAATTCAGCTGGGAATTTTGCAGAGCTGTGGTGGCAACTCAGTGCCACCACTTTTCAGTAAGTTTCTATGATGAGTATTCCTCCCTATCACATCTGAGCCCGTGTGACTATAGAGTCACACATGTGGGCGTATACACAGTAGTAAATGACAGCCCACTCCCTCCCTCCTCCTCCATGCCCACTAACCAGCCAAACACAATGGGGGTGAGATGTTACATGTACAGTGCCTTGAAAAAGTATTCATACCCCTTGAAATTTTCCACATTTTGTCATGTTAACAACCAAAAACGTAAATGTATTTTACTGGGATTTTATGTGATAGACCAACACAAACTGGCACATAATTGTGAAGTGGAAGGAAAATGATAAATGGTTTTCATTTTTTTTTTACAAATAAATATGTGAAAAGTGTGGTGTGCATTTCTATTCAGCCCCCTGAGTCAATACTTTGTAGAACCACCTTTCCCTGCAATTACAGCTGCAAGTCTTTTTGGGGATGTCTCTACCAGCTTTGCACATCTAGAGAGTGACATTTCTGCTCATTCTTCTTTGCAATATAACTCAAACTCTGTCAGATTGGATGGAGAGCGTCTGTGAACAGCAATTTTCAAGTCTTGCCACAGATTCTCAATCGGAATAGGGCTAGACTTTGACCGGACCATTCTAACACATGAATATGCTTTGCTCTGAGTCTAAACCTTTCCATTGTAGTTCTGCCTGTATGTTTAGGGTCTTTGTCCTGCTGGAAGGTGAACCTCCACCTCAATCTCTAGTCTTTTGCAGATTCTAACAGATTGCCCTGTATTTGGATCCATCCATCTTCCCATCAACTCTGAAGAAAAGCATCCCTACAACATGATGCTGCCACCACCATGTTTAAAGGTGGGGATGGTGTGTTCAGGGTGCAGTGTTAGTTTTCCACCACACAGCGTTTTGCTTTTAGGCCAAAAAGTTCAATTTTGGTCTCATCTGACCAGAGCACCTTCTTCCACATGTTTGCTGTGTCCCCCACATGGCTTCTCGCAAACTGAAAACAGGACTTCTTATCGCTTTCTTTCAACAATGGCTCCCTTCTTGCCACTCTTCCAAAAAGGCCAGATTTGTGGAGTGCATGACTAATAGTTGTCCTGTGGACAGATTCTCCCACCTGAGCTGTGGATCTCTGCAGCTCCTCCAGAGTTATCACGGGCCACTTGGCTGCTTCTCTAATTAATGCTCTCCTTGCCTGGCCTTTCAGTTTCAGTGGATGGCCATGTCTTGGTAGGTTTGCAGTTGTGCCACACTCTTTCCCTTTTCAGATTATGGATTGAACAGCGCTACTTGAGATGTTCAAAGCTTGGGATATTTTTTTATATCCTAACCCTGCTTTAACCTTCTCCACAACTTTATCCTTGACGTGTCTGGTGTGTTCCCTGGCCTTCATTTATACTGAGATTAAATTACACACAGGTGGCTTCTGAAAGCAATTGGTTCCACTAGATTTTAGTTAGGGGTATCAGAGTAAAGGGGGCTGAATGCAAATGTACGCCACACTTTTCAGATATTTATTTGTAAAAAATCTTAAAAAACATTTATCATTTTCCTTCCACTTCACAAATATGTGTCACTTTGCGTTAGTCTATCACATAAAATCCCAATAAAATACATCTACATTTTTTGTTGTAACATGACAAAATGTGGAAAAATTCAAGGGGTGTGAATACTTTTTCAAATCACTGTAGATTGATGGAGGCTTCACCTCCCTGTTATACACAGCCTGTAATTGGCCACACCATGTTATTGCCAAAAAATAATAAAGATTTGAGTTCAAATATATATTTGTATGACCATTCAAAACAGTTTATTGATATTAATTATTTATTTTTACCCTGTATTCCAAAGGCTGTTTTTTTAACATGTGACCAGCAACAGAGGACTAGAAGCTCTTCCTGCTTCTGTTTTCCTGCAGACAGCCTGGGAACGATCTGGGTCATGTGACCGCTGTTTATTGATTAGGAAAAAAGTTCTTACATTTTTTTAATTAAAATAGCTACAGTGCCATCATCCACATACAGAAATAGAAGAGATAGTGTAACTTGACCAATGTGTGTTAAGAATTACTTTAAGTACTGCAGCTTTTTCATTTATTTTATTTTTTTAATGGGAGGCAGTAGTTGTACTTTAAGGTGTGCTAGCAGTGGGGGCCTGTCCAAGATAGCGAACGGAGCAGCAACATATTAAGAAAGCTCCACTGTCGTACTCTGCATTCTACCTGCTTCCTTGTGAACCAAGCATCTCTATCACCAGAGATTGCTTGTGCTTTCTCGCATGCTTATTATGCCTTAGAGTCAACAGCCTTCTCCAACTCAAAACTCAATGACTCCATCTTCTCAGTCTGGCAGGAAGGGTGAGGTGGCTAACATGGCAACACAAACAAAGGACATGGAGCCCTGGAACACGCCAACTTTATGACTTTCGTGCAAGCTATTGCCACATGCCAAACCACCCTCAAGGGTAAGATTGATTTTCTCCAGCTTATTACTGGATTAATCCAAAAAGATATGAACAAATTTTGGATTCACTTGTCAGAAGCGGAGAGCCACGTGAGGTAATCAAAATACATCATGCATAATCACACAGCCTTTCTGGATACCTTGTGGACAAAGGTTAGGGCACTTGAATGTAGGGCGCAGATGCTGAAAACTGCAGGTGGAGAAATAATCTTTGTATTCTGGGCCTGCCGGGTGGAGCCCGGTCCCCATGGCTTTTGCTGAACACCTGCTCCCCACCCTCCTCCCTCAGGCACCATTCTTAGCCTTCTTCGCGATCAAGAGGGATACCATTGCCCTGTGGCCCTTTGGGAGCCCCACTATGTACTTATATTCGGTATCTACTAAACTTCAGAGACCATGACCTAGTTCTGTGGGAATCTAGAAAGCCTGATGCCCTGTGTTCTGAGGCAGCGAAACTTATGATCTTTCTGGATTACTGCGTGGACACTCAGAACTCAGGCAATCCTTCAATCACATCAAGCTTAATCTCAGAAACAGAGGGATCAAATATAGTATGCTCTTCCTGGCCTGCTTGCAGGTACAAGATGGCGAGATGACTCACATTTTCACTTCACCTGAAGAGGCTTCAAGCTTGCTGGATATCTTGCCTAAGCCATGATTGCCTTTCAATTGGTGGCGAGCAATGCTATGTTTGCTTATATTATTGAGTTGACTCCCTCACTCACTTTCTGGATTGTACTGACTATCCTTTGCACTACTGCCAGGGTGCCTTCTACACCTGCGGGCAGACAGCCTTTCTACAGTTCTGAACTGTACTGTTTCATCCTGTAAGGAGGCTGCTGGATGCACACTCCGTTTTTTTTCTGAGAGTCCTGATACTATTAAATGATGCCTACCATTGTTGGAACTCCTACAAGTGAGATAGAAGGAGTCTCTACTCTCCGGATCATTATAGCCCTGCCCTGGCTGCTATGAGTGGGGTCCCTCTGCGGGCCTGCTCTTTGGAGTGGCTATTTGGTAACGCATATGAAGTTTTGTGCCCCCAATGTAGTCTGGCACCTGCTGATCTGTGTGTCTTTTTGGGTTTGGATGAAGCAACGAGGATATTTATTTTTTGCATTTTCCTATGATGGCCCCTCTTACAGTAGTTTCCTGGAATATTGGGGGCTTGAAATTCTAAATTCAAGTGCTACCTAATGTTTGCTTTTTTAAATGTTATCACTCCCACATCATTATCCTTCAAGAAACACACCTAACTGGGAGCAGGGTGCTTGCCCTTAAGAAGCCATAGATGGGTTCTTATTATCACTCTACCTATTCCTCCTACTCTACACGATTTAGCATGCTAAGACGCTACCTTTCACACTCCTGGATCTCCATTTAGACATGGTGTGGAAATGTATTTCTCTTCATGCCATGCGTGACTGTATGGAGTTGATTGTTATCTGGATCTCTATTTCCCCTCCTGCCCATATGCCAGTTCTCACTAAACTTGCGCCACTCCTGGCCCTCTGTCCAGGGCCGATCCTAGGGTCACAGGCGCCTGGGTGCAGAAATATTTCTGGCGCCCCCACAGGGGCGTGGTCATCTTACTAACCCCTCCCCTTTACACATGTTTCTATGGTAATGACTCAAACACAGAGATGTTACCCTGGGATCCACCCATGATCTCTTAACAATAAACAAAATACAAGAAAAGAAGCAGAGTACTCTAATGAGACCTGGAGGGGGGGTCTCTCTAATGGGCACAGGGAGGGCTTCTGTTAGAGTCTGTTACAAAGAGGCAGCAGACACACTACAGACATACTACAGGAGATGGTTAGAGACTGAGGACATGATACAATAGATTGTCAGAGACTGCAGACATACTAAAGAAGATGAACAGAGACTACAGGCATACTACAGGAGATGGTCAGAGACTGTGGAAATGATACAAGGGATCAATGCATCAATGCAGCCTCGCCAATGCCCATCAAATGCAGCATACCAGTGCCCACCAATTGAAGCCTACCAGTGCCCATCAATTGCACCCTACCAGTACCCACCAAATGCAGCCTCATCAGTGCCCATCAAATGCAGCCCCATCAGTGCCCACCAATTGCAGCCTACCAGTGCCCATCAAATGCAGCCTACCAGTGCCTACCAATTGCAGCTTACCAGTGCCCATCAAATGCAGCCTACCAGTGCCTACCAATTGCTGCCTTATCAGTGCCCACCAAATGCAGCCTTCCAGTGTCCACCAATTGCAAATTAACCGGCAGCCCCCAGCATTGATGTCAGAGGACGCATTAAAGACCCCCATCATTGATGTCAGAGGATGCATTAAAGACCCCAATCATTGATGTCAGAGGACGCATTAAAGACCCCCATCATTGATGTCAGAAGACGCATTAAAGACCCCCAGCATTGATATCAGTGGAACCATTAAAGACCCCTAGTATTGATGTCAGAGGATGCATTAAAGACCCTCAGCATTGATGTCAGAGGATGCATTAAAGACCCCCAGCACAGTTGTCAAAGGACGCATTAAAGACCCGTAGCACAGGTGTCAGAGGACGCATTAATGACCCCCAGCACAGGTGTCAGAGGACGCATTAAAGACCCGCAGCACAGGTTTATGAAGACGCATTAAAGACCCACAGCATTGATGTCAGAAGACGCATTAAAGTCCCTCAGCATCGATGTCAGAGGATGCATTAATGACCCCAGCACAGGTGTCAGAGGACGCATTAATGACCCCCCACACAGGTGTCAGAGGATGCATTAAAGACCCCTAGCACAGGTGTCAGAGGACGCATTAATGATCCCCAGCACTGGTGTCATATGGTCATATGATGTCAGAGGATGCATTAAAGACCACCAGCATTGATGTCAGAAGACACATTAAAGACCCCCAGCACAGGTGTCAGAGGACGCATTAAAGACCCCCAGCATTGATGTCAGAGGACGCATTAAAGACACCTAGCACAGGTGTCAGAGGATGCATTAAAGACCCCCAGCATTGATGTCAGAGAATGCATTAAAGACCCCCAGCATTGATGTCAGAGGATGCATTAAAGAACCCTAGCACAGGTGTCAGAGGACGCATTAAAGACCCCTAGCACAGGTGTCAGAGGACGCATTAAAGACCCCTAGCACAGATGTCAGAGGATGCATTAAAGACCCCTAGCACAGGTGTCAGAGGACGCATTAAAGACCCCCAGCACAGGTGTCAGAGGACGCATTAAAG
The DNA here is from genome assembly GCA_018402905.1 of Glandirana rugosa. Taxonomy (NCBI): domain Eukaryota; kingdom Metazoa; phylum Chordata; class Amphibia; order Anura; family Ranidae; genus Glandirana; species Glandirana rugosa. Next base: position 3,085,222 of record BLSH010170685.1, read on the forward strand.
ACCCCTAGCACAGGTGTCAGAGGACGCATTAAAGACCCCCAGCATTGATGTCAGAGAATGCATTAAAGACCCCCAGCATTGATGTCAGAGGATGCATTAAAGAACCCTAGCACAGGTGTCAGAGGACGCATTAAAGACCCCTAGCACAGGTGTCAGAGGACGCATTAAAGACCCCTAGCACAGATGTCAGAGGATGCATTAAAGACCCCTAGCACAGGTGTCAGAGGACGCATTAAAGACCCCCAGCACAGGTGTCAGAGGACGCATTAAAGACCCCTAGCACAGGTGTCAGAGGACGCATTAAAGACCCGCAGCACAGGTTTATGAAGACGCATTAAAGACCCACAGCATTGATGTCAGAAGACGCATTAAAGTCCCTCAGCATCGATGTCAGAGGATGCATTAATGACCCCAGCACAGGTGTCAGAGGACGCATTAATGACCCCCCACACAGGTGTCAGAGGATGCATTAAAGACCCCTAGCACAGGTGTCAGAGGACGCATTAATGATCCCCAGCACTGGTGTCATATGGTCATATGATGTCAGAGGATGCATTAAAGACCACCAGCATTGATGTCAGAAGACACATTAAAGACCCCCAGCACAGGTGTCAGAGGACGCATTAAAGACCCCCAGCATTGATGTCAGAGGACGCATTAAAGACACCTAGCACAGGTGTCAGAGGATGCATTAAAGACCCCCAGCATTGATGTCAGAGAATGCATTAAAGACCCCCAGCATTGATGTCAGAGGATGCATTAAAGAACCCTAGCACAGGTGTCAGAGGACGCATTAAAGACCCCTAGCACAGGTGTCAGAGGACGCATTAAAGACCCCTAGCACAGATGTCAGAGGATGCATTAAAGACCCCTAGCACAGGTGTCAGAGGACGCATTAAAGACCCCCAGCACAGGTGTCAGAGGACGCATTAAAGACCCCTAGCACAGGTGTCAGAGGACGCATTAAAGACCCATAGCACAGGTGTCAGAGGATGCATTAAAGACCCCCAGCACAGGTGTCAGAGGATGCATTAAAGACCCCTAGCACAGGTGTCAGTATTATTAACCCCCTCCCCCCATGACATGATACACTGGGCAGACCACAATATTTAAGGAAGCCTGTCCCCTGCCAATCCAGGTTGGGGATTGGTCAGGGCTCCTTAAAGCGGAGGTCCGGGCTAAAAAAAAAAATTAAAAGTCAGCAGCTACACATACAGTAGCTGCTGACTTTTAATATTAGGACACTTACCTGTCCTGGACTCCAGCGATGTCGGCACCCGCCGCCGATCTTCGGATCGGGGGACGGGTGCAGCCGCTTCCATCGCGGGTAAGGGAACCCGGACGTGTAAGCAGTACAGCTTCACGCCGGGCACCTTACCGCGCATTCGCGAGCTCTGCCACGCTCTGCTACTGGCCAGGCGGCCAGTAGCAGAGCGAGCAGGGAGGAGGGAGCCGGCTTCTGACGTCAGCGGCCGCGTCCGCCGGCCAGAACTCCCGGAAGTGTGGAAAAGGACACCTGTCTAAAGACAGGTGTCCTCTTCCCCCTCCCCCCCTCAGGTGCCAAATGTGACACCTGAGGGGGGGAGGAATCCAACCAGCGGAAGTTCCACTTTAGGGTGGAACTCCGCTTTAACATACATCAGAAAGCCTCACCTCCTCTTCCCACCCCCTTTTCCAGAACTTCTGAAGAAAAGGGGAGGGGTAACCAAGGGGTGTTGCTTCCTGCAGTCCCCAGTCCTCCATGGGCCACTCCCCTGTCCAGAATCAAAACTATCAGGCCTGACTGGAAGTCAAGCATGACTAAATTGGCCTACTCTGAACAAAAATCTACTCCTAAGCACCTACCTATGGTAGAGGGCGCTACATATGTAGCTCGTATTACTTATAAAAAGCTCTGTGTGTTCTATACAGCGTTCTATGCCAGAAAGGCTGTCCTCCCTAAATGGAAGCAACTGGATCCCTCCACATTCTCCCAGTGGAGATCCATGATTGACTTGGCCCTGTCGCTATACAAACTTCTATGAGTTGAAAGTCCCCCAAAAAGTTTGATAAAAATTTGGGGTGACTGGGTAGAGGCTAGACCTTCAACACTTAAAGGAGTTGTAAAGGCAGAAGGTGTTTTATCTTAATGCATTCTATGCATTAAGATAAAAAACTTTCTGTGTGTAGCAGCCCCCCCCCCAGCACCCCCTAATTACTTACCTGTGCCCCATCTCTCTCCAGCGATGTCCACAAATGTCTAAGCTGGGACACTCCTCCTGATTGGCTGAGACAGCGGTGGTGCCATTGGCTCCCACGACTGTCAATCAAAGTCAGTCAGCCAATCAGGGGTGAGAGGGGGCGGGGCCGGGTTGGGGCTCTGTGTCTGAATGGACACGCAGAGCTCTGACTTGGCTCGGGTGTCCCCATAGAAAGCTGTGGGCTGTGGGGGCACTCGATAGGAGGGAGGGGTCAGGAGCATCAAAGAGGGACCTGAGAAGAGTAGAATGGGGGCTGCTCTGTACAAAACCAACTGCACAGAGGAGGTAAGTATAACATATTTGTTATTTAAAAAAAAAAGACTACAATCACTTTAAGGTAGGCACTTCTGCTTTAGGGTGGTGCTCTGAGACTTTTTCAGCAGTGATTAATGCTCTTCTCCCCCCCCCCCCCAGACCCCTGATCTTCCCCTTATCCACCCCCAGCCTTCGATGTTGGAAAATCTCCTGTTGGCTAGCTATCTCTTTACCCGGGTTGAACTATCTAATATTCCCTATTGTGGATTTCCAGGCCTTGTCATGTGGCCGTCACACCAGGTTTGGAGCCGCATTTTTGCTGGAACTTGATTCCGCCACCACTGGCATTCACCCTCTGCACCGACTCCCTGCTATCACTTGTAAACACAGAAGCCTTCTGGGACAGCTTTTCTCCCAGGAAATAACAGATCCCAGCAAGCACTTATGGCAGGGTATGGCGGGGGCAAATATCCAGAATCTGAGAGAGAGAGTGATCTCTCTGCAAGGCGAGGCAGAGTAGCCTTGATAGGGACATACTAGAGCTGGGTCAGGTAGGAGAGAGAGATACAAGGAAGCTTTGGGGGAGGGGGGGTGTTGGGGTTCTACACTCTGCATAGTACACCCAAACCCTATACTCTGTACACAGCACACCCCTGAACTCTGCACTCTGTACCTAACGCACTCCTGAACCCTGCACTCTGTACATAGCACACCTCTAAACCATGCACTCTGTGCATAACTCACTTCTGAACTCTGCACTCTGTACGTAGCACACCCCAGATACAACCGCCCCTTTGAGAGCAACCATACTGCTGATGCAGCCCACAATGAAATTGAGTTTGACACCCCCCCCCATCTACCTGTATGTGTATGTATCGCTACCTCCGTAGGAGCTGCTGGTGAATGTGGATTCTCCACCCTGCACAGCCAGTCACACCAAATTTCCACAGCACACTTGAGTCAGGAAACAGTCCAGCTACTTTCTTTGATTTGTTTATTAGGGGTATTAAACTCGGATAGGGGTAGGGGTATTATGGGATGCCCACTTGAGTCATCAGCAAAAGGAGCTATTCAGGGACACAACTATATACAGTCCATATATACACTCCTCTTCTGGCTCCTGCATAAATATTGCTTGCAGAAACACTCAGGCCCAGCTGGAACACTGTTTGGGGATCTGACAAGGCACTCAGGTCCAGTAACAGCCCTTTACAGACAAGGTCTACGGGCCCCTTTGGTGTGTAGAAAGTCCCAGTGTCCAGCTGCCTTTCTGTGGCTACTGACTCCAGCACCACCTCTTCAGGCACTGCCAGCCCACCTGGCTGCAGCTGCCCCTTTCACTTGCCCTCCTGACTAATCTTCCACAGTCCTCCCAGACTGACTCTACAACCATCTCAGACTGCCACTCCTCAATCCTCTCAGACTGTCTTTCAGTAGTCCCCGACTGTCTCACTCACCAGCCACCCTGCACTGGTGCCACTGGACAAGACTCCTGGTTGTGTTGTCAGATGATCCCTCCTGCACCCGTGCCCCAGGCCTGACGTCATCTCCCCCCCCAGACTAGAGGGTTACCCTCAAGGGCCCACGATAGCCTCCTCAGCACTGCATTTCCAGCTTCCACCCAAACTCCACTTCCCCTGCTGGCCTGCCCAGAGTATTTAAGAGGTCCCTCCCCCTGTCAGCCCATTTGGCCAAGGATTAGTTGGGGCCCTCATCAATAGTCCAGACAGCTCCTCCTAATCTCCCTCCCATTCTTCTGGAAGTTTCTGCAAAGTCCCAGCAAGTAGGGGGCGGTATCAAAGATGCTGCCTAATGAGTCATTCCAGCCTCCCTGGATCACTCACCCTGACCCAGATTCAAACACACAGGCTTGGCTGCTAGCCAAACCAAATCATTTACCTACACTACAGAAAAAAACACTAGCACACTAAGCTAGAGGGTGCTACATGTATGTGTTAGATAATATCTTGTAACCATTAAAATGTTTTCTTTTCACTTGTTGCACATGTTTTTTCTCAAAGCAGAGTTGCACTCATTTTTCTGTTTATTACAAGTCAGCAGCTACAAAAAGTGTAGCTGCTGACTTTTAATAAACACATACTCACCTGTCCCACAGTCTAGCGATGCGGCTGCCCAAAGCCTCGGTGCTCTCCCGCTTCTCCCTGGCGCCAGCATCACTAGTGTGGGCGCCCGGCTGTGACAGCTTGCAGGTCCTGAATGGCCGAGCAATCTTCTGGGACCTGTGACGTGTCCCAGAAGATTGCAGGGAGGGAGGGTGAGAGGAGGAGTTGCCTAGGTGGTGCGAATGGAAGTGGGAGCTGGGTACCTGTGTAAACAAGGTACCCACTCCCAAAAAATGACATGCCAAATGTGGAATTTCAGGGGGTTAGGAGTCCTTAAAGCGGAAGATCCGCTTTTGGGTGGAACTCTGCTTTAAGATTAATAATAAAAACTATTCTGTTAAATAAAGGTGTGCTAGCAGTAGAATTTGTTATGCCTTGACAAAGAAGGATAAGGTCCTCAAAATGTTTGTTAAAATATGATTGCTGTATTTGCCATATTTTACATGTCCTTTCTACTAGCTAAAATTCTAGTGCTGCCAGTGCTGGCCATGCAATCCCGATGCTGAAATACCCTTCATGACACTGAACATTGTCCAGCGCAGTCTAGCAGAGGCAGCACACTGTAGTGCTGCCATAGTGCAGGGTGTGAATGCATCCATGCATGCTGTATAAGACTGCAAGCCAGCCTAACATGACCCACATTTCTGACATGCAGCCAAAATTAAATATTGGCTATTATGGAGCTAATATATCATAGGTGATCATTATTCAGACATTTCACAGTAACAAACTGGCTCTAATCACCACTTTGAAGTCAGCTCACTTCCTTCAGGTTTGGAAATATTTATGCAGTATATATGCATAGCTCCCAACTGTCCCTAATTTCGAGGGACTGTCCCAGATTTGGATTAAAGTCCCTCTGTCCTTCTTTCCTACTCATTTGTCCCTCATTTTGGTCTGATCTATATAACTGTATAGAAAATGCATGTATTCTCTTTCAAACAGTGTTTGCCAGTGCTAACCTTTCATCCAATTTCTAAATTGTTGCATGTGTAAATCTCAAAAGCCAGTATAAAGGGATAGTAGAGGTAAAAAAAGCTCTTGTGGGTTTAACTAATATTTTTTTTGTATAATTTTCCTTTAGGGGGCATGGTAGGGTGTGTGTCCTATACCTACATACGTTTGCTAATAGGTGTCCCTCGTTCCCATCTCAAAAAGTTGGGAGGTATGTAAATAGGATTGCCACCTCAATCCCTTTAAACCCGAACACATATGAATTACACAGGTTCTGAGGCTAATTTAATTCAGATAAGGCACCAAGTGAGTTTAATTACCACCTTAATCAGCCACATAACCTGTGTAATTAATGTGTTCGGTTTTAAAGGGATGAGGTGGCAACCCTATATGTATATGTAACAACTAAGGGTGCCTATAAATCATGATTGGAGGGTGACCTTAGCCACTGTATATGAATTATCAGATCAATGTGGAATGGAAAGGCACAGCTGGTCTTAAAGTTGACATGGCTGTCCTCTTAGCTTTTTGTTTATGTTAAGATTTAAAATTTGCTTTCTTTCTGTAGATTTATTTTTCAACGTGGCCTAAGCATTTTTTTCATGTGGTATATTTGCACTTTCTATGAATCATGAGACCGGGATAAGCTTTGTATTATAAACACTTCCCATTATTTCTCATCCATTATAGTTACAATGTGCCCCCTATCTGGTTGGCATCCAGGGCCTGCTCTGGTCCATAGACAGGTTATCTTACTCCGGAGTTCTTCTCTCATTGTGATTTAGCTTGTTGTTGCAGTATTATCTAATTGACCAAACAACTGTAGCAATTAAACCGTGCTTTTTAGAAAGGTCTTTCCATTAAATGCACACTATGCTTTAATAACACAAAGAAAGTTTAGTTTGTGACTCTCAGACTTTTTCTAATCAATGAACTTTAGAGATTAAAAACCACGCAAAGTAATGAATCACCACGCTGGGGAAGAAAATACAAACTAATGAAACTGTAACACCATCTGCTATTTTCACTTACACTGAACTCCAATATGAATAATAAAGTTCAGTGCTAATTAAAGGGAAACTATAAGGGCCCACTTTCACTGTTGCATTTTGATGCACGTGTTACAACGTGTTAAAACACATATCCATAATAAAAACTGTCAGTTCTTATCTCAGTACTGCAGTACAGTGTGATTGAAAATTACAGGTCCATTTTTTCAGCATTTTAGTGCTTTGGGATACCCATAAAGTCAAAGGCAGCAAAGCAAAATGCACATAAAATGCGTTTTGATGTGTACGCAACAGATTCTAACAAACCTTCGTCAATGGCTGCTAACCCTATCCATGATGAATCACAAGGCACCTGCCCAACACTTCAAAAAATGCACCTCTACGTACATTGATAGATCTGAATGGGCCCATACAGTATGTATTTTATCTAGGGCACATATTGAGTTATTGTTGCAACATTTGGCCCTGAAAGTAATTTTGAATATGCCTTTCACATATTTAGGGTCTTGCTATTCCATATTTTGATTACTGTGTGTTCCTATTTGTAACATGCTCCCTATGTTGGTCATCTACAGTTGTGTTCAAAATTATTCAACCCCCACTGAAATTGATTGTTTTGGTCGGTTTGACATTGATTATGATCATTCAGTCATCCTGCTTACAATTAAATCAAAGAGGCACGTGTAGGTCAGACAAATATAACATAACATTTATAATGAAATAACCACAAATGTCTTTTCTGAGCTCACATCATTATCAGTTTTATTCAACCCCCAAGTGACATTCAATCTTAGTACTTAGTACAACATCCTTTTACAGTTATAACAGCTTTTAAACGTGAAGCATAGCTTGACACAAGTGTCTTGCAGCGATCTACGGGTATCTTCGCCCATTCATCATGGGCAAAAGCCTCCAGTTCAGTCACATTCTTAGGCTTGCGCACTGCAACTGCTTTCTTTAAGTCCCACCAGAGGTTCTCAATCGGATTT
>BLSH010170685.1:3099035-3109312 GCA_018402905.1 Glandirana rugosa
AATTAAAAATTAAGATTATAATACCTTAGTCCAGTGGACAAATATATCACATTATGTCCCACCCGGTAAATATACCTATGTGGAATTATTTTACCCTTACCAACCACTATAATTGAAGGACGTCAGAAACTTGTAAATAACTCATGAAAGAATAAAGTTACGTTAAAACCAAGCACACCATTGTTTTTCTTGTGAATTTCCCAATAAGTTTGATGTGTCACATGACCCTCTTTCTATTGAAAAAACAAAAGTTGGATTCAAAATGGCCGACTTCAAAATGGCCACCATGGTCACCACCCATCTTGAAAAGTCTCCCCCCTCACATATACTAATGTGCCACAAACAGGAAGTTAATATCACCAACCATTCCCATTTTATTAAGGTGTATCCATATAAATGGCCCACCCTGTATTACACTATATAAACAGGTGACCTGATTCCATAATATTAGAATTAAAAATTAAACAATAGAAAATAAAAAGATAAAAAGATTTTGTCTTAACATTCATATTTGAACTAATTTAAAAGTCAAATTATAGGTGACAAATTTAATAATCACTAATGAAACAGTTGATATCTAAATCAACATTTAACCCTTTGGGAACAAAAGAGTCAGTTAAATAAATCCAATGGGTTTCTCGTTTGGAGAGCTCACACACCAGATTGGACCCCCTCCATACTGGGCTCACTCTATCTATGCCCCAAAACATCAAACCGGAGGGACCTTGATTATGAAACAATTTAAAATGTAGGGATGCATTATGATCCTTTAAACCCAATTTAATGTTCGTGATATGCTCTGCAATTCTTACTCTCAATGCCCTTTTCGTACGTCCTATGTATAATAGGCCACATGGGCACATCAATGCATAGACTATATGTGTCATATTACACGTAATAAATTCGGAGATTTTAACCACTTCAGCCCCGGAAGGTTTTCCCCAGGTTAGGACCAGAGCACTTTTTGCGATTCGGCACTGCGTCGCTTTAACTGACAATTGCGCGGTCATGCAACGTTGTACCCAAACAAAATTTGCGTCCTTTTTTTCCCAAAAATAAAGATTTCTTTTGATGGTATTTGATCACCGCTGCATCATTTCTGATCGCCGCTATAAACGAAGAAAGCGCGACAATTTTGCAAAAAAAAAAACAATATTTCTTACTTTTTGCTAAAATTCAAATCCAAAAAAAATATAAAAAAACATTTTTTTCATCGGTTTTGGCCGATTTATATTCTTCCTCATATTTTTGGTAAAAAAAAAAATCGCAATCGACGTTTATTGATTGATTTGCACAAACGTTGCCGTGTTTACGGATGATGAGAATTAATTTCTGGGGTTTTTATTTTTTTTTATTTTTTACTAGTAATGGCGGCGATCTGCGATTTTTAGCGGTACTGCAATAGTGCAGCAAACATGTCGAACATTTTTGACACTTTTTTGGGACCAATGACATTTATTCAGCGATCAGAAATTTAAATATCCACTGATTACTATATGAATGTCATTGGCAGTGAAGGGGTTAACCTGCAGGGGGAGATCTAGGGGTTAACTGTGTTCCCTGGGTGTGTTCTAACTGTGGGGGGGCTGGGCTACCATGGGCATGAGAGACCTAACTGATCCCAGTGACAGGGATCAGTAGATCTCCTATGCCCCCACTAACAGAGCGGGGAACCGCCGTGTTTACATCGGCGGTTCCCCGTTCTTTCACTCTGGCCTCTCATCGCGGCTCGCCGGTGGACATTGGGTCCGCCCGAGCCACGGGCACACTCCTCCGGAGTGTGTCGGGCACGAGAGCGCACCGCCGCCGGCGTGCGCTCGCCCCCTAACTGCGCCTGCACAGTGTGGAACCGGTTAAACTCCTTCCCGTTAGCAGGGGAAGTGAAAGTATTCCTACCCCTAATCGTCCTCTTAACAGTCTTGCACGCCTTGCATCTCCGGCAAGCGAAAAAACCTTTTTGATCCCAAAATGTTTGGGGTTTTCTGGGCAGGTCCAAGACTTTTTTTACTATCTTATCTCCCACATTTTGTGCTTTCTGGTATATGAATTTAGGAACCGGTGGCAATACTTATCCCAGATGTTTTTCCATGAGCAGCACATGCCAATGATTCCTAAAAATTGCTTCAACCTCCCTGTACTGATCATGAAAACCTGTCACAAACCCAAACTCTTGTTGATTCCTACTTTCATTTTTGGGTTAGTCACTCAATAAAGCGTCTCTCGATATTGCAGACACTTCATCTATGACCGCATCTATGTGTTCAGATTTATACCCTTTTTCCTCAAATCTGTTCTTTAACAGCTGTGACTGGTCCTTGAACATATCCAAACTGGAGCAGTTTCTCCTGGCTCGCGTCATCTGCCCTTTCGGAATATTCTTTAACCATAGAGGATGGTGTCCACTGAACCATGGTAAATAGCTGTTCACATCTAAAAAGTTCATTTAATCCCTACTCCATTGGCTTGTTACTTTGATATTGTTTTGATTATTGTTCAGATGTTGCAGAAATTTCACCAATGACTGTTCAGACCCTCTGCAGATTAGAAACAGGTCATCAATGAAACGTCTGTAAAAAAACAGTTCCTTCCTTTTATTAGCAAACACAAACTTGTCCTCCCACTCCCCCATGAAGAGGTTTGCGATACTGGCGGCAAACTTAGCCCCCATAGCCACACCCCTCCTCTGGGTATAGAAACAATCACTAAACCAAAAGTAGTTGTGGGAGAGACAAAATTCAAGAAGATTTCTTAGAAGAATCTTCTGCTTATGTGGGAGGTCATCCCTCTGACTAAGGGTCCAACTCAGAGCTAATAAAGCATCATCATGTTGTATTACAGTGTATAATGAGGAAACATCAGCTGTTACCAAGAACAGTTCTGAGTCCTCTGTCAATGACACTTCATTTAAACGTTGTAAGACGTTTTTTGTATCCTTCAAATAGGCTTTAGTCCTAACCACACTGCTCTGAAGGAAATGCCTAGGTACTGTCCCAATCTGGAGGTTACAGATCCTATCCCATTCACTATAGGTCGAGCTGGGGGGTTAGTGGGTCTTTATGTATGTTGGGGAGCGTGTAAATCGTAGGAATACGGGTACTACTAGGTAGAAGATACCTCTTCTCTTTTTTAGTTAGCACTCCTAAGCGGGTGCCACTCTCTACCAAATTCACGAGTTCCTTTCTATATTGGGTGGTAGGATCTCCATCAAGCAAATGGTACGTAACTCCGTCTCCTAACATTTCTGTTAGTTGCTCCACATAAAATTGTTTATTTAAGATTACTACCCCCCCCGCTTTATCCGCTGGTCTAATGACCACATCCTTCTCTCCTCCAAATCTTTAATACCTTATTCAATGTGTATGGGATTCGCATTTTTCTTTGGAATAATTTGTTCTAAATCCCTTAAAACAAGCCCCTTAAATACATCCAAATGTTGTGTTCTGTTATTTGGTGGGTTAAACAATGATTTAATTTTTAGACCACTATTTTTAGACCACTATTCACTACCCCCGTTTCAACATTGCCAGTAATCGTAGGTTGAGAGGTTCTATTGAGGAAATATTTTTTTAAATTCAATGTCCTCATATACTTGTGAACGTCTATGAAGACATCAAACTTATTTACCGGTCTTTTCAGATGCTAACAGGAAGGAGTTTAAAATCTCTGAATTTATCACGTGTAATATGACACATATAGTCTATGCATTGATGTGCCCATGTGGCCTATTATATATAGGACGTACGAAAAGGGCATTGAGAGTAAAAATTTGCATATCACGAACATTAAATTGGGTTTCAAGGATCATAATGTGTCCCTACATTTTAAATTGTTTTATAATCAAGGGACCTCGGGTTTGGGGCATAGATAGAGTGAGCCCAGTATGGAGGGGGTCCAATCTGGTGCGTGAGCTCTCCAAACGAGAAACCCGTTGGATTTATTTAACGGACTCTTTTGTTCCCAAAGGGTTAAATGTTGATTTAGATATCAACTGTTTCATTAGTAATTATTAAATTTGTCACCTGTAATTTGATTTTTAAATTAGTTCAAATATGAATGTTAAGACAAAATATTTTTATCTTTTTATTTTCTATTGTTTAATGTTTAATTCTAATATTATGAAATCAGGTCACCTGTTTATATAGTGTAATACATACCAATCAGTTATTAGTGTTTATATATATATTTTTTATCTTCAATCTTGACATTTGTCACTTCAATTAAAAATGGAATGGATGGTAATGCATCTGGTTCCCAGGGATGGTTATAGGGAGCTGGTTGTTTCCATATATGGCCTATAGTGTGAGGAGTGTTGCCGACCATATTAGTTTTACAGGGCTCGCTTTGCACAACGGCAGGTATGGAGCATTCAAGTGGTGACGTTCCATCGGGGGTTTCCTCCTATTGGAATAGAGTAGTAAAAGTGGGCTTGGTCGGTAGAAGACCGGCGTCACGATAAGGAGATCCATGTAAAGCTCCTAGGTATAAATTGGCTACGTTGTGCCGCTAGGCCACGCCCTCTGTGGAAGTTGCAATGACCTAGCGGCGTACCGGAAGTGACGTGTGCGGTTCACCAAGGAGGAAGCAACAAAGGGAAGTGTGCACTTGTATCCCCTCGGTCTCCCACTGCAGACTCCTGACATACAGTGATATACTGATGATGATTTTAACTTGAACTTTGTTTACTGTTTTATTGTAAGTTCGGTTCTAAGGGGAATTTGGGGACCAATAAATTTGTAGTGTTACGCTATGTGAGGTCTCTCTTTTTGTACCCATACATGCACTGAGTACTTGGAATATAGCACATAAACAAGGAGGTCATCACTACAGTTTATTTGAAGGTGCTTTACTTGCCTGTTTGCGGTAAGTGCATCCCCTGAGGGTTTTTTTCCCACGTGGTGCTGTGTGATGGTGGAAGGTGCACAATATAAAGCAAGACCTTTGTTTAACCCTTGTTGAACTGTCACAATGGATGTACACCAGAAGTGGGTGTATGAATAAGAAGCGCTGCTACACATAAAATCCAATGTGTCAATGTACACATAGGCTTTTACAGAGTTTAGGTGAGCTTCAAACTCCCTCTCCTGAATGCGGAAGTATCACAATCAGAATAAAAACATTTTGACCGCCGCCCACGGAAAGCGGCAAATGTAGGCTAGTGTACATTAAGCCTCAAAGTCAAGTTGCTGCTTTGCCCTGCATGAGCAAAGCACAGGATTACTTTAAAATTTGCTTTAACTTTTTTTTTTGTAAAGCCCATGATTATGTAGAACTATTTAAAAATATCCTATACCTAGAAATATTCAGCAAGGCAGCAGATTGGATTTAGTCCCAGGTTGCAGTAATTCACTGTCTAGAGGCCACTGACATATCCTTCTCTCTTGCAATCCAAATAAATTACTCACAGGGGACATGACAACTGCCTATTGCTCTGCTAGTACCCTGAGTAATTGGCTGTGTATCTCCTATAATGAGAACTTTTACAGCCCTGTCTAATTGGCATGTACTAAACTACGTAGGAATGGCCACGTTTATGACCTTTTTTTTTGTTGCAAATAACAGCTGTATTTCTTAATCCAAATCAGGGAGTCAACTGCTAATAAAATTGCATGTAAACATATAGATGCTACATAAAGCAAGTCAATGCCAAATGTTTTGCTATCTGTGCAGCTAAGAGTAAACTTCTAATTCTGAGCAATGGTTAATTATCAGTACTATGGATTTAGGGTGGTCGTACATTCTAGTGTTTGCAAGCAATACAAGCAATGGGACTGAAGCATATCGACAATAAAAAACATTTAGAAGGTCAGTGGTGTCATTTGGAGATATTCCTCGTGGTGCTGATAAACATACGAAGTGTGAACATACATTTGGTTCTAAATTATACCAATTTGTTCTATTCTGGCAATTATTTGAAAATGGCTTGTATTGATCATTTTGCCATAATTGATCATCTGAAACTAAGCAACATTGAGGACAGTCAGATATCCCATCCACAATAACGGAATGGGGGTTGATGTGCTTTAAGAGGTGTGACTGGACACCTCTGTGTTACTTCTTGAGTAATAAGTGTATTAAAGCTCAACTCCAGCCAAAGCTTTTTATTCAGTCTATCTTTGGCCAAAAATAATTTTTTTTTTCACTTTTGGATAGAGTAGGGAAGGGTTAAGGCCCGTACACGCAATGCGAAATTCGTATGGGACTTTTTGTACGACGGCCGATCGTCCGAAATTCTTACCGCTAGTATGGTCGTTTCGACAGTCGATTCTGACTTTTTCGGACGCCAAAAGCTGGATGGGCAGACTATAAAATTTTTGTCGGATTTGACCACAATGACCGATTTTCGTATAATTTGTACAGTTTTCGTCTGAAAAAAATCTTTGTATGGTTAGTAACCTCTTCACTTTCGACATGATTCTAGCATCCACAAAAAACGGACGTTTGATCGTCCGAAAATGAAATCTAAGTGTGTGTAGAAGGCTTTAGACTCTCTTTTATCACTTTCCCATGTTCCCATTGAGGAGATTCACCCTTCTGTTTTGTACTGGTAGCCATTCTCACAGAAAAAGGGGAAATCCAATATTTTATAGCTGTCCATGAAACATGAGGTAAGGAAAATTTTTCAATAGGCAGGGACAACTGTTCTGGCGACAATTGCCTCAAAATAAATGCAGCTGAAAAATCAGCTTTTGACGAAATTGCTGTCATTTTTACCAGTTTCAGCTTGCTGGAGGTAGTTTGCTTAGTGTCACGTAATTATTTGCAAAAATATTTGATTCCTGGTGGCTCGAAAATGGTTGAAATTGACTAAGAATTGTCTCTTTAGAGCTTTAGAGCTTCTGTCAGGTTTCTATTGCCATTTGTATCCTTATTGGAGAGATTTCCTCTTACTTCCTATTAAGTATGGAAGTGATAGGGATACAAAGAGAACTTGCGTTACCTGTTCTTTTCTGTCCTAGTAACAACTGTACACCCATATCTAGTACTGGTGTCACAGGGACAAAAACTGAAGGAAAATCTTCCTAACAGGCAGAAATTAAAACCAGACTGAAACTTGAACTCTTCCTTACTAATTTTAAAAAAAAACCTAAAAAAAAATACCTAAAGTTAAGTTTAAAGTGATTGTAAAGGCAGAAGGTTTTTTATCTTAATGCATTCTATGCATTGAGATTAGACATGTGCACTGCCAAAAAATTAATTTGTTTTCCTTTCCTTCATTTTTGTTTTTTCTTGTCTTTCGGGTCATTCGGTATGATCGCAATTCGTAGATTCGTACATTCATAAATTCGAAAATTCATACTACCGTAAATTCACAAATTCCGAAAATCTGAAAATAAGAAAGAAAATCGGAGTATTCGAAAGAACGAAAATCCAAAAATTTGAAATAATATCTAACTAACTAATAATAACTAACTATTAAATTGTTGGTATTTAAATTTCCTTTCACATTTGGCTGTTAGTGAATGTAGCGAATACAAATTTATCCAAAGTTACGAATTATCCGAAATAACGAATGCCGCATCTAAACAAATGGAACGGAAGGAATTAATAATAATAATAATAAAAAGCTATTATTATTATTGTTATTTATTGTTATTAATTTGTTACATTCCATTTGTTTAGATAAGGCATTCGTTATTTCGGATAATTCTTAACTTTGGATAAATTCATATTCATTACGTTCACTAACAGCCAAATTTGAAAGGAAATTCCAATACCTATAATTTAATAGTTAGTAATAGTTAAGTTATTATTAGTTAGTTTTTCGGGTTTTCGTTCTTATTTTCGGATTTTCGTTCTTTTGAATTTTCGCACTTATTTTCTAATTTTTTCTAATTTTCACATTTACAAATATATTAATTTTTGAATATTCGAAATATGTTAAACGGGTTTTCGTTAATTCGGATATTTTTGAATTAAGGAACTTGTCAAAATTCGTTAAGAAATTAATTTGGAATGAAACGAATTGCACATGTCTAATTAAGATAAAAGGTCTTCTGTTTGCAGCAACTCCCTCAACTCCCTTAATACTTACCTGAGGTCCATCTAGATCCAGCGATGTTGTACAGGAGACTCAGCTGCCCGGGACTCTCGTCCTCATTGGCTGAGACAGCAGTGCAGCGCCAATAGCTCCCGCTGCTATCAATCAAAGTCAGCAAGCCAATGAGGAGAGAATGGGACGGGGTCGGGCCACGGCTCCGTGTCTGAATGGACACAGGGAGCTGTGACTTGGCTCAGGTGCCCCCATAGCAAGTTGAATGCTGTGGAGGCACTCAACAGGAGAGAGGGGCCAGGAGCACCGAAGAGGGACCTGAGAAGAGTAAGATCTGGGCTGCTCTGTGCAAAACCAACTGCATAGAGGAGGTTATTATGATATGTTTGTTATTTTTACCAAAAAAAAAACGAGTCTTTAGTATCACTTTAAAGCTGAAGTTCAATCTGCTTATATTTAGCTTTCCCCTGTCATTCCCTCCCCCCACTTCAAAATGTGAATAACATTTTTAAATAAAACCCTTTCATTTTCATTACATACCTTATTTTAGACCCAATGATGTGCTTCTTTATACAATGCAAGCAAATCCTGGCTGGTCGAAGGGGTCGGCAGGGAGCTGCACATAGCTTTCTGAAATCATTACAGCAGCTTGCCTCAGTATTCCTCTCAAGAGCACTGAGCCCTGATGCAAGAAGTGGGCTAGTTCTTAGGTGGAAAATATCAAAATGCTTTGATGGGTAGATGTCAGTCTGGAGCCTGTACAATTCTGCAAGACTGAAAGTAAAGCTGGAGTTCAGCTTTAAGCATTTAATCAGTCCCTTTATAAACAGTACAGTGGAAGACAGCACCAGCAGTATGTAGGCAGGTGTAGCTTGGCCTCCCTGCAAGGGTTTGACAGCCGCCATGCAGAGAGAGTGGAGGACAAGGTGGGAACCTCTGAAGCCTCTGTATTTTTCATCAGGGGAACAGCTGCCTGATTGGACACTGCTGCCCTGACTGACCTACGCAGCCATCTTTGGTGTGGGCAGTGCTAATAAAAAGCACTGTGCCCCTCGGGTTGGTGTGCATTCTGTCTAGTGGGTAGGTCAGGGAGAGGGCCACTGCTGTTTAGGGATAGCTGTATTAGAGTAGGGACAGGTTCCTGTGGAGGAGGGACAGTGTAGGAAGCGACCTTCCTCATTTGGGGTACCGTTGTGGTCTGCCTTCCTCTGTCGGATGCTGCCAGGTATCTACAGTGTGAGATCTCTTCCCCTGCGGGCAGTGAATATGGGCCCCACCAATAAGTACTTACATAACCACAGAGCCTACCTGTCATGGAGGAAGGTGTTACAGGTAAGGAGCAGACCCAGAACCTTCTTCTTTCTAAGGCCCATAAGTTGGCTGCATGTGCGGCTACAGCTGTAGTTCTTTCATTGTGCCAAGGTATGTCCAGCTATAAAGCTAAGTTCACAAAACACTGATATCTGAGAGAGACAACCCAGAACCTAGGGTCAAGAATTAGACCTGTTTATAATTGTCGCATACAAAAAAAAAATATAAGTTATATAAAAAATGTAAATGCCCGTTCCCTGCAATAGAAGAACTTTCATACTCACCAGTCCACTGGCTTGTGTCTCTTATAATCTTCTGGGAGTGTTGGATACCTGTGCCCCTTCTGCATATTGTTGTTATTCTCCGATCCCCTATGTAATTTATGAGTCTGGTAGTGCTGTGGGGGTCACGGGGGGAACCTCAGCACAGGGCAGGGGACACAGGTATCCCGCACTCCTGGAAATGTTAAATGTTGAAGAGTCTAATGGAGGATACTATGCTGGAATGGAGCAAAGATAGGAGACAAAGGTGGTCGCAGAGTTGTATTTAACAGTTCTTCTGTTGCAAGGAACTGGCCTTTCAGATTTAAAGTGACTGACAGAGCTGCTTGAAAGTAGACCTTGACTAAAAACAAAAATAGAAAAAAAATAGAAAATAAATTCAGGCATCATATCTAAGAACTGTTAAGCTGTAATACAGGGTGGGCCATTTATATGGATACACCTTAATAAAATGGGAATGGTTGGTGATATTAACTTCCTGTTTGTGGCACATTAGTATATGTGAGGGGGGAAACTTTTCAAGATGGGTGGTGACCATGGTGGCCATTTTGAAGTCGGCCATTTTGAATCCAACTTTGTTTTTTCAATAGGAAGAGGGTAATGTGACACATCAAACTTATTGGGAATTTCACAAGAAAAACAATGGTGTGCTTGGTTTTAATGTAACTTTATTCTTTCATGAGTTATTTACAAGT
>BLSH010170685.1:3115693-3127505 GCA_018402905.1 Glandirana rugosa
CTAGGCTTGACCCCACACAAGCCGGGTAATCAACAGTGGTAGTCTTTTGACCGGGACGGTACGTTATTTCCTACTGTTATCCACTTTTGTTCATTGTCACCGAGAAAGTAAATCTCAAATGTAGCTGGATTATACCTATGGAAGGATTTATACACAAGTCCAGTTTTTTCCTGACCGGTACACATCCTGGAAGATTCTATCACAAAAATGAAACGTGTTTTTCTTGTTTTGACAGGTATACATCTCAACTCGCTTGTGGACCTGCAAGCCCAAGACGACCAGGCAGGCTTGAAGCCCTGTTTCAGGCCCAGGCCCAGGCCCGCCTTGGGCTTGCTAGCGTGCCTGTTGCTTGGGGTAACTTTAGTTACCCCTGGGTTCGTTGTCCGTGCGATCGTTCGGGTTCCGCCCGGACCCGGACCCGGACTTTGTCCCGAAGTTCGGACGGACCAGCAGAACCCGAACGTCCAGGTGTTCGCTCAACTCTACATATGGACAGTTTTGTTCTTTTTGTGCAAAGTAAAAACACTATCTTAGAAGGTCCTACACATGGCCAGTCCTTTTTTGACCTGAACACATATTTAGGAAGGTATCCATATTAGGTCGATGTAAACTCTAAATGAAAGAGCCACTGTTACTTGTTTTCACCTATTGTCATCCTTTATTGCATGGCAGGGCCAGTTTTCTGATGGTGACAACTAATGGGCCGAACACACCCCAGTTCGGATCGCGACAAGAAAACCTGAACATGGAAAAAGTTCGGACCCGAACCCAGAACCCTATTAAAGTCTATAGAACCCGAACTCCAAAAATCAAAAGTCCCCATTTTGAAGGCTTATATGCAAGTTATTAGCCATAAAAAGGGTGTGGGGGACCGAGTACTGTCCTGGGGGACATGTATCAATAAAAATATTTTTTTTAAAAAAGATTGTTTTTAAAGGAGCAGTGATTTTAATGATGCTTAAAGTGAAACAATAAAAATGAAAAATTATTTTAAATATAGTGCCTGGGGGTTCCCTTAGTCTGCCTGTAAAGTAGCGCATCTGTACGGTGTATAGAACCTGCTGCAGCAAAACTGAGATATATAAAGAAAAAAAATGACATTTAAATTGATTTTCCCAGCTGCAAGCTTTCTTGAAAAAAAAAAAAACATTGCCAGCAATACAAAAATGTGAAAAAAAAATGGTGTTGGGGATCCCCCCAATCCATACCAGGCCCTTTCTTAACATTTAATGGTAATTTATTCAGGTAATGTGTGCAATGGCATTTTTTTCTATATTTTAAAGTTGCACTTCTGTTTGTTAAAAAGCAATATTTATTTATTTATTGTAATTTGTTTATTAATTTTCAATAATTCTCATACAAAACATTAAGCACTTCAGCCGCAGAAGGATTTACTCCCTTGCTGACCAGAGCACTTTTTGCCATACGGCACTCCGTTTCTTTAACTGACAATTGTGCGGTTGTGCGACGCTGTGCCCAAACAAAATTGACGTCCTTTTTTCCCACAAATAGAGCTTTCTTTTGCAGTTTTTATTTTTTGCGCTATAAACAAACAAAGAGCGACAATTTTGAAAAAAAGATATATATTTTTTACTTTTTGCTATAATAAATATCTAAAAAAATATATATAAAAAACAAATTTATTCCTCAGTTTAGGCTGATATATATACTTCTACATATTTTTGGTAAAAGAATCGCAATAGGCGTATATGGATTGGGTTGCGCAAAAGTTATTGCGTTTACAAACTATGGGAATAGATTTATGGCATTTTTATAATCATTTTTTTTTCTTACTAGTAATGGCGGTGATCTGCAATTTTTATCGGGACTACAATATTGCGGCGGACAGATTGGACACGTTTGACACTATTTTGGGACCACTGACATTTATACAGCGATCAGAGCTAAAAACAGCCACTGATTACTGTATAAAAGTCATGGCAGTGAAGGGGTTAACACTAGGGGCCGATTAAGGGGTTAAGTGTAACCTAGGTAAGGTGTTTCTAACTGTGGGGGGACTGTTGTGACTGGGGCGGGGGGGAGAAAGCTGCTCCCTATCACTGGGAACAGCAGATCTCTCTCCACTTCCTTGTCAGAACGGGGACCCTTTTCTTTACATGAACAGATCCCCGTTCTGGCTCTATGAGTAGCAATCGCGGGTAGCCAGCGGACATCGCGCCAGCCGGCCATGCACATTGGCTCCAGAGACGTACAGCCGGCACGCACCTCTGGCGGTGCACACGCGCCCCCTAAAGTCTCTTAAAGCCCCACCGTACAGCTACGCCGATGTGCGCAATAGAGCTGGTCGGCAAGTGGTTAAAAAAGTTGATTATCCTACAAAATACATTAATATACAAATCCCTCCCTTACCCTCTCCCCACCCATTACCCTCTATCTGTTCTGTCTATTTCCTTCTATTATTTCCGGAATCTTTCTTTTATTCTTTCAACCTTGTTTTCTGATTTCCCATCATTTCAATGTATTTCTTTGTTCTTGTAAATTCAGTCCAACTTTTCCAAACGTCCCCTAATTTTTCACCCTCATCACAATAGCTACCTCTGAGATGTTCCATTTTTCTCATCCATTCTACAACTGAGGGGCACTCTTGTTCCTGTCAGTGTTGTGGAATTAAGCTTTTAGCTGTATTCATTAAATGTGGTAACAAGGTATTTTTATACTGGTTTATTGGGGTCTCTATACTATAAAATAAGCAAACCCATGGGTCTTCGGGGATTTAAATATTCATAATCTCCTTGATCAGTGATAATACTTATTTTCAATATTTTTTTATTTTTGGGCAATCCCACTAAATATGAGCCATATTTCCTAGAACATCACAACCTCGCCAGCAGTTTGGTGATTTTCCTGTTTGGTACTTATGAGCTTTATCTGGGGTTATATGCCATCTAGGCATTTGTAGTTTATTTCTATGGTATTTATATTTACGGCGGAGCTATGTACCATTTTTATTATTTTTATTATCTTCCTTAAACTCATTTACACGTGATCCCAATTCCTTTTCCCATTTTTCGATGTATGCCGTTTTTCCCTTTCCAGCTAACATTACCAATATTTTAGATATTCGAGAGATGCCATGTCTAGTGATTTTAGAAGTATACAGGGTGGGCCATTTATATGGATACACCTTAATAAAATGGGAATGGTTGGTGATATTAACTTCCTGTTTGTGGCACATTAGTATATGTGAGGGGGGAAACTTTTCAAGATGGGTGGTGACCATGGCGGCCATTTTGAAGGTGGCCATTTTGAATCCAACTTTTGTTTTTTCAATAGGAAGAGGGTCATGTGACACATCAAACATATTGGGAATTTCACAAGAAAAACAGTGGTGTGTTTGGTTTTAACGTAACTTTATTCTTTCATGAGTTATTTACAAGTTTCTGACCACTTATAAAATGTGTTCAATGTGCTGCCCATTGTGTTGGATTGTCAATGCAACCCTCTTCTCCCACTCTTCACACGCTGATAGCAACACCGCAGGAGAAATGCTAGCACAGGCTTCCAGTATTCATAGTTTCAGGTGCTGCACATCTCGTATTAAAAATACGACTTAAAAATGGCTGCCATGGTCACCACCCATCTTGAAAAGTTTCCCCCCTCACATATACTAATGTGCCACAAACAGGAAGTTAATATCACCAACAATTCCCATTTTATTAAGGTGTATCCATATAAATGGCCCACCCTGTACATCTGTAAAACAAAAAAAAAAAAGCAATATATATTTTTTTTATGAACCTTAGTTTTAGCTCGGATCCCCACTGATGTGGTGCGGGACACCCCATGTAATTCACACAGGAATCACAGCATATTCCTATGCGAATTACATGCAGTGTCTCTGGGGTGCAATTTGAGCCATGGATTTGTATGGCTCAAATCGTAACGCATTCGCACCAAACTCGTGCAGGACCTTTTTTTTGTCCGCACAAGAATCAATGCAATGCAATTGCACTACATTTTTCAAACAGTTTTCAGGGTGTCTCTCCGCAATCGGTTTGCATGAGCATGTTGTGATTTTGATGCGGTGAGGAATCCGCATCGAATTCGCTGTGAATTTGCACCGCATCTAATGTGAACCGAGGCTTATTTATAAAGATGTTATATATCACAAAAGCTAAATCTGTGCCTGTAACGCATGTTCAAACCTTAACTCCATAAATAATAACATGTTATTAGATATTTACTCCTGGAGTATATAATTGTAGCCAATGGCCCCCTTAGGGGTGGCTGGTAGATGTGGGTCACCTGTCTCTCTGTCCTCAATCACACACTTTTCCTTCATCCGTAGTCACTGAACAGGCCGGTACTTTGTTTTTGTTGTTTTATTGAGGGGTTAAACTTGGATAGGGTAGGGACGACTATGGGATGCCCAAAAATCAAGAAACAGGACCATTTTATATACACCGCAGTATATACACTCCTTCTTCCTCCAGCACTGACGCTTGCTGACCGTTTCTCTCCTTCTTCCTCCAGAACTAATACTTGCTGACCGTTACACTCCTTCACTTCTCTCCTGCACAACACTTGCTTTTTTTCTGTTAGGTCTGAAGGGAAATTTATTAAGCCTCCATTACATCTTCCTTCACCCAAGCTAGCACGTGATGAGGCCTCCCCGTCACAGGCAAGGGCCAAAGGCCCTCGATTGTAAGGCCACGGGACCTCAGAGTGTAGCTAAGTACAATGTGCTAGCCGGGTCTTGATGGACTACTGCTCCCGGGCCACTCTGGCCTACCTCACTGTCCAGGGACACTGCTCCCCTGACTGGCTCCTTCACCTTCCACAGACCGTCCACTGTCTCCTCCCAGCCTGCTCCAGTCCTCTTCTCCAGCTCCCAGGGTCTGTCACTCACTGAACCAGTGGATCCTTTAAAGAGCATTTCCTGTAGCCTCTCTGTTGCTCTCCTGCTCCCTTGTGCCCCTCCAGGATCTCTCTCCATTCCTGGCTGCAGCCGAGTCACCAGGTCTCAAGGTCACCCCCCCAAAATGGGGGCTCCCTCCCGGGTGAGGCCTCAACAACCTCTGCTACATCTCCACTCTTACATCGGACACTCTCCTCCCCCCAGCTGGGCAGATCACAGTATTTAAGGAGGCCTGCCCCCTGCCAATCCAGGTTGGGGATTGGTCAGGGCTCCTTAACATACCTCATAAAGTTACACCTCCTCATTCATCCCCTTTTCCAGAGCCTTCTCGAAACAAAGAGGAGGAGTGACCAAGGGGTGTTCCTTCCTGCAATCTCCAGCTCTCCCTGGGCGAATCCCCTGCCCAGATCAAAACATTCAGGCCAGCACTTATTGTCAGGCCTGACTAAATTTGCCTCTCCTAGAAAAAATCTACTACAAAAAAGCACCTATTACTATGGGGGTGCTACATAATAAATTAGGCAATTCTAGAGAAATGCTTAACTAATGCATTACAATGTACCTAAACTCATTATATTTTAGTTAACTAAAATGTACTGGAGATTTTAGTTGACTAAAAAGTAGGGGGTGTACTGGACATTTTAATTGACTAAAAAGTAGATGTACTGGAGATTTTGGTTGTCTAAAATATAACTAAAACTAAAATAATTCAGATGACTGAAATATGACTAACACTAAAATGGTATTTTAGTCAAAAGACTGAAGTACGAGTAAAACTAAAATGGAATTTTAATTAAGAGACTGACTAAAACTAAAATTAAATTTGATGTCAAAATTAACACTGCCCCTTACATAAAAATATAGATTATACCAGCAGATTGGCAGATTATGACCTTGGCAATATCCAAGAGCTCCAAGAATGTTATAATTCAAGAAAATGCATATAATGTGTACAGATGGTATTATACTCCAGGCTTGTTTGGCTTGTTTTATTCCGCCTTATCCATGGACCTGCTGCCGTGGTTGTTCCCAACCGAGAACAATGGCACATATATGGTGGTCATGTCCAAAGGTATGCAGACTATGGGTTCAGGTTTAAGCATTTTTACGCACACTCTTCCATTCAGACATCAAAAGAAATCCATACAAAGTTTTCCTTTGTAAGCCTATTGAGGAGTTGCTCCAACCGGTGCAGCAACTAGCGCACTTTTTGCAGCAACCAAACTTACCATAATGAGAGCCTGGAAAACCCCAATTCTCAGTTTCAAGAGGTAAAGTGCAGAATGACCGAAATTATGGTAAACAAAAAATTGATTTTGTTTGATGCTCACAAAAAATTCCTCAGAGCCTGGCAGCCCTGGATATCCCATGCTCAGCCTTTGCACTTTGATAACCTCCTTATGTCAATAATAACCTTATGTCAATCTAAAGACTCTAATCCACTGTTCACTGAGACCTCTTTATCTTTATCTCTTCTTTCTTCTCTTTCTCTGCCCTTCGTGGGATGTTCTTCTTGTTTTCAGCTCACCAGCTTTTCTTTTCCTTTAACTCTGTATTTCTTTTTAATTTGCGTGTTTTCATGTGGCCTGTTTATGATGTAATTGAGTTTACAGCTCTTCTCTGTTTATTTTTAATTCTATGTTCTTATTGTGGAATTGCAATTTCTTTGGCTTGATATTTCAACTAACCTTAAAATCATCACTCCATTCAGATGGAGTGTCATTTTACTTATTGTGACTTTGTGAAATTCCCATTTACTTATTTTCTTTAAGAAAAGTGAAAGTGGGAGTAGGTATGGCGCTGTTCATACAGGGAAAGTAAATTAAAGTGATAAAGTGATGTATATATCTGTATATATACAATGTAACTGTGTTGTTTCACATTTGTATCCAATGTTACAAGTCAACATCAATTAGTGTGTACAGTATTTAAAACATTCATCAATAAATAAATAAATGAAAGTCCATATAGTTCATAACATATTTTGCATAAGTGCTTGTGGTGATAAAGTGACTTGTGCTGTTCCGTGCTTGCTGTCCTCTGATGGTAATGTGCTTACCAGAGGTCCTCACCCCACTTGGAGGTACAAAGCAGTTCTTGGAAATCAAAACAGTGCTCCTTGTGCTTGAGTGCTCAAAATAGATGTGTGCTTACCAGATAAATTCACCCCTCTGGGGGGTACAACACATTCACAGTCCTACGCCACTATCCAGTGGGTCCACCCTGGACCTTGTAGTTCTCCTTGGTGGTTTCCGTCCCGCGGTCAGAGAGTTCTTATGGGAATTCAGTGGCACTAAATATAACAGCCCTGAGTCCTGCTAAGTGGGGGGAAAGTAGGCGTAGTTGTAGCTATTCCATGGTTCAGTGCGTCTTCTGCCGGCTTTGTTACTTTGAAGTTGAATACCTAAGAAATAACTGTGTCCGCTAATCCTCAGGATATGGCACAAAAGGTAGGTTAGCAACTTCACTGAATTGAAAAGAAACCTTCACAGCGATCACTGACTTTATAGTAAGCTTACAACTAGCGGCAATCCAGTACAATCAATCAATTGTAATCCAGTATCGGCAATTGGATAGTAACACTCAGATGCCTAGGACCTTTCTTTATAGAAAAGGATTGAAGAAAAACAGATCAGTACTCTTATTGATGGGCCTGAGCCCGCTCACCCAACCGGAAAGATGACGGCAGATAAACGGTCCTGCTGCTCAGATGATGTAACTGATGAGCCCGGAGATGATGATGTACAATACTTGATGTACTCTCGCTTTATGCTCCTGGATTCGGCCTCCACTGCACTTCTCCCTGCAGCTCTTCCTCATCAACCCCTTCTGTTGCCGGCTTGATCTGGAACAGACTCAGATGATGGTAGGCTGATCTCACTGGTAATCCGCTATCTACAATAGCGAGGCAGCTTGCTGGAATGCTGTGAAAGGGCAGCCCACTGGAACACTTGATGTAGGCCGCAGGCCCGCTGTAGAAGTACACAGAGCCCCTTGCTGATCGATCACGCCGTCCAAAGAGGCCAAAACAAGCCCCTCCCTTGACTTAAATAGGTTCTCCCATGAGGGAGCAGCATGGCCCGATGGGAATTGGAGTCCTTCCACAGTAGAGTCTGATGACATTTCTCTCTGTCACACTACAAGTCCCACAAGGCATCACTCTCACACAGCTTCACTCTTTATTAAACGGACCTGGCACTAGGGGAAACGCTCCACAGTATCCTATGGGCACAAATGTCCCTATGCCAGAGACGTAATGCCGGACTCCTGGCTACAGTAGAAACACTTAATTGAAAAAAATATACAAATTTTATTATACATGTTAAAATCAGACAACTTGACAATACACATGTGTCCATTGATACTATGGAAACATCTTTACAAAGGATGGTCGCAGAGTAGTGTCTTATCCTGTTTTGCCAAAATTGGGGAGTACAGGACAACCACTAGTTAATAGACTGCAAATAATAAGACAGTATATGTAAACATAGTAACAAAATTCAAACATTTATCAATACAGCATAATGTATAAAACATAGAATGCTCAACCATCAGTTGCTCCATTACTTTGTAAAGATGTTTCCATAGTATCAATGAGACACATGTGTATTGTCAAGTTGTCTGATTTTAACATGTATAATAAAATTTGTATATTTTTTTCAATTAAGTGTTTCTACCATAGTTCTTGAGCACAGTTATAATCCCACAAGATTTCGCTGTTCCTATGTATTCATTAGGGATGAGGTGCCGGGTTTAATGCTATCACTTGGTTTTATACTATATCACGTCAATGTTATGTTTGCTATCCCCTTATAGGCATACATACTGTATGCTTTGTAATTGTCATCCAATCTCTGTTGTGTATGTTCTAAAGACAATAAAGCCTTTGGTAAAAGGAAAATACAGATTATAATGCAGTAGGGTAAATCTTGTTTTCATTAGAACTGAGAAAATCACAATTGCTTTGGCAATTTCTTTAGGGGAATTCAGTTGGGGACAATGGGCAATTTTAGAGGCAGCAGCACTGTGTAGCACTGGAAGAGAAGCTATGTTTACTTTGTGTGGAAAGCAATGCTATTTAGCTGCTTATTTATGCACCAGCTATTTAACAGAAGCATTACAAGAAAGAGTGGGGTGCAGTAGTTACATATGATAGTAGTGATTGTTCTGTTATGTGCATTAGGCATGGGAGGCCACAAGAATTTTCACAGATCCATGACTCATTCCTAATCATAAAGGCTATTCATTCTACACTAGTGGTAGACAATGTGGTATATTTTGACATGATGAGAACACCTGCCATTAGTTAATAATTTTTATTTTAATTCTATTCTATTGCTAAAATCTATGATTAAAGGTAGAATGCAGTCTGATTTATGTAAGAAGAGATTGCACTCCAATATGTCCAACGAAATACAAGTTTCTACAGCAAAGCTATGCAAATCACACACTGCCAAGACTCTATTCTCCCTCTCTAATATGTTTCACCTGGAACATGCTTAGCCATAGAGATAAAGTATTAGGGAGGGGCAAGACATTTTATATGCTGCATTGAATGTTTGGCATTTATCTGAAAGATGAATGCCCAATCAGCATATGAAATGTCCTACCCCCTCCCTGTGCTCCATGATCACGCCTGAAACACAACCAAGAGGATAGGGTTCTGTTGGAAAGTGATATGTACACCTTTGCTGAATAAACATGTATTTCGTTAGATAAACTGAAATGCGGCAATTCCTTTTAATGTAATGTCCAGAGGTGGCCAGAAGAAGGAAATAAAATAAGGAACTTTTTTTATGATTTGTAAATTTTGAGGCATGTTTCTGCCTTTTTAAGCCCTTCGATGCTGCAAATCACTGATGTACCATGGCCATCAGCAGCCGCATTGAATAACAAAAGTATAATTGAACCTGCCTGATTTTCAAACACAACAAAATACGAGTCTCTCAGTAACTGAGCTACAAATTGCTAGAATTGCTATGACCTGGGTCATTCTTTAAAGTAGATGTAAACTGTAGCTGGAAAAACGTTAGTGTGCTTTTTTGCTGTGCAAAAATAATTGCCATCTTTTTAAAAACATACTGTTTTTTCTACCTTCATCCTCAGTTACTTCTCAGTGCTTCTGATCTCCTGCAGCCAGTGATGGCTGATGCTCCATTTTTTTTTTGGGGGGGGGCGGCAATCAAACCCCCCTTCCGGCCGTTTCCACCTGCCAGCCTTGCACTTACCCCAACCAGGTTGTGGCTTCCCCTCCTGGCCAAACTGGTCTTAGGACCTGCTTCCTGTCCTGATTGACCGGAAGGAGAAGCAGGAAGACAATAGCGAATCAACATTCGCTAATGTCACAAGTTGGTGGGGTCAGGGCGCAGTGCTCTGCACCCCTAGCCCACCCTTTTTGAAGCCAATTAGAGCCTCCGGCTGTACTCATGTGCTTCACAAAAAAAAACCTCGTAGAACTCTATGCGTCCAACGCCTTGCATGGAGATTAAAGGCCGACGCATAGAGATTAGGGGGGTGGCACCCCTGCAGCCCTTATGGGGGGGGCCCAACTGCCTGCAGCCACCTTCTTTAACTTTCCCTCTGGCAACGGCCACATGTAGTTTTCATTGGAAGCCCATGTGATAGGGTGATTTACTGTTACATGAACCAGATTCATAAGTAGGCTGAATGATACCATATTCTCATCTCTATACAGAAGTATATACACCGACAGTAACATTGAAGGTTACAAAATTAACAAATATCGTCACTGGCTCAAACAATTTCCAGTATCAGAAATGAAAAATGACATACAGGGCCTAATTCACTATATCGCGAATATGCGATCGCATAACGCTCAAAAAATAACGCCCATGAAAGCCAATTAGCATATCACATAGGCGATCGCGCGAACGCAAAATCGCGTATTTGCCGCGAATATGCCTTCTTATATGGGAATAGCTGATGTCAACTGGGCTTGATCCTGCAGAATCCATTGAAGGCTTGTATGAACATGATTTGCTTGAAAAAAGTGTATGGGAACTACCGCAGCAAAATTGAAAATATAATGCTGCATACAATGCAAGGTATGCTGATGACATCTGTAGGATACGAACCTGGAGCTGTAAGCTTTAGAATGCATCGGAATAAACCACTACGCTATAGACTTGACTACAACCGGACAGAAAAAATACATTTACTAATCTTGTATTCTCTTCATTCTCTACAAACTAACTGCTGCCACCTTAACTAGAGTGTGATTATTCCAATTGCACACCATAATATTAATGAATGTGTACATACCATTGCATAAGTTCATAGTATGGAAGCAATCAAACTGATGGGCATTGGCGAATATGCCTTCACATATTTTCAAAATATAATGCCAATTACAATGCAAGGTGTAGTGATGGCACCTGTAGGATCTAAACCTGTAGCTGTAAGCTTTAAAGGTATTCAAAGGAACCACTACACTATGAAGTTGATCACAACCAACCATAGAAAATACATTTACTAATCTTGGATTCTGAAAATTCTCTACAAACTGCCAGCACATAACTAGTGTGTGATTATTCCAATTCCACATCATAATATTATTGAATATGTACATACCATTGCATGCATAAAGAATTCATAGTATGGAACAAACAAACTTAAGGGCATTGGCTAATTGGCGAATATGCGTTCGCATATTTTCAGCATCTAATGCTGAGTACAATGCAAGTTTCAGAAGGTCATACCATCGAACTACTGTGTGAGTAAAGCCTCGTAAACACGGGACAACGATCGTACGTACGATTGTCTCAAATCATATGTAGGCTGTTGTATCTAGCATACTGACTCCACTGCACGATCATACGACCAAAGAAAGAACGTTCAGGTGCATGTAATTAGCATCCAGCCGTTCCTGCCTTCTGAGCATGCGTGTTTTGCACAATACAACTTGTTGGACCA
>BLSH010170685.1:3135598-3154120 GCA_018402905.1 Glandirana rugosa
AAACCCCCCCCCCCCCCCCAAAAAAAAAAATTTTCAAGTTTACCAGTCCATGCATTTTAACCCAAAGCACCACAACAGTCCTTTTAACAAATCAGCACCTTTTTTTTTTTTGTTTCCAGAGCATCACACCAAACAGATGGTTTACATCTATTTATTGTGTTGGACTAAAATAAAGGCCCGTTGTGGATGGGGCACCCATAATTCATGGGTGCAGTAAAACATGTGTTCCTGCAATGCAAAGGTGTGAATCCATCCCAAAGCTTTGTAACCTGATTGTTTTGCCATTCTCTTGCATCCAGGACATATAGTCAATAAGGATCTGAGGGTTTCATTCCTCCTAAATTGCAGTAAAAATCAGGAGATGTGGGCAAAATTTTGCCATTGACAAAATGCATTAGAGTCAGTTGGTGTTTTGCTTTATAGAATATACACTATATAGTCAAAGGTATTGGGACACCCGCCTTTACACGCACATGAACTTTAATGGCATCCCAGTCTTAAGCCTCGTACACACGATGCGACAATCGTATGAAAACAGTTGTACAATCATCCAAACGTTGGTACGTGTGATTAGAACAGCCGACGTACAACGGTTGTACAACAGGAGTTGGATGAGCAGACTAGAAAACCTTGGTAGTACCAACAAGTGGTCGTACAACCGTTGTACCGCGTATACAGAGAGGTTGGTCCAACAAGTTGTACTGTGCAAAACACGCATGCTCAGAAATTACATGCACCTGAACTTCCTCTTTATACGCTCGTAACACGTCACTACGTTCAGCTTGGTCGTACAATCGCTTAGTGCATGTCAGTACACGAGATACAACAGCCAACATACGATTTGGGCCGTTCGGTCATACGATCGTGTGTATGAGGCTTTAGTCCGTAGGGTTCAATATTGAGTTTGCCCACCCTTTGCAGCTATAACAGCTTCAACTCTTCTGGGAAGACTGCCCACAAGGTTTAGGACTGCGCCTATGGGAATGTTTGACCATTCTTCCAGAAGCGCATTTGTGAGATCAGACACTGATGTTGGATGAGAAGGCCTGGCTCGCAGTCTCCGCTCAAATTCATCCCACAGGTGTTCTGTCGGGTTGAGATGCAGGCCAGTCACATTTCCCCACCTCAAACTTGCTCACCCATGTCTTTATGGACCTTGCTTTGTGCACTGGTCCAAATCATTTGGTGGAGGGGAGTGTGGGGTTGTTTTTCAGGGGTTGGGCTGGGCCCCTTAGTTCCAGTGAAGGGAACTCATAAGGCATCAGCATACCAAGACATTTTGGACAAGTTCATGCTCACAGCTTTGTGGGAACAGTTTGGGGATGGCCCCTTCCTGTTCTAACATGACTGCGCACCAGTGCACAAAGCAAGGTCCATACAGACATGGGTGAGCGAGTTTGGGGTGGAGGAACTTTACTGACCTGCCCTCTACCCAATAGAACACCTTTGGAATTAATTAGAGCAGAGACTGTGAGCCAGGCCTTCTCATCCAACATCAGTGCCTGACCTCCCAAATGCGCTTCTGGAAGAATGGTCAAACATTCCCATAGACACTCTTAAACCTTGTGGACAGCCTTCCCAAAAGAGTTGAATCTGTTATAGCAGCAAAGGGTGGGCCAACTCAATATTGAACCCTACAAATGAAGACTGGGATTAAAGTTCATGTACATGTAAAGGCAGGTGTCCCAATACTTTTGACAATATAGTGTATGTGTCTCAGTTTGTAAAGCGATCTTCAAAGAACTATAGGAATTTATAAAACATAAGGTGTAAAATGGTATCTTTTTTATAGTATACATATTTTATTTTATTCCATAAGAAATATAAGAAATAACAGCTTTGTTAAAAAATATATAAATGAAACAAATATCCAGGTAAATCACATGGTCACAGGTAAAAGAGACAGGGCATCATGTAACAGGACAGACATATCAAGAACAGATCAAATCCAGAAACATCCATGGGTGCACCATGCACGGATGGAGCCAGAAGAGACAAGACATGTAGTTCATGATACATTTTAAAATTTAAACAATGGATGTCCATTTAACATTCTCACAGATGACCTGGAATAAGTAATATCTATGAAGAAAGAGTCAGAAAAAGAAGAGAGAGAAAGATAAGACCATGGAGATGAAGCAAATAAAGGTAGCATAGCATACTGGGCATACAACCGAGGAAGGAAAGCCAAAATAGAAGGTACTATCAACCAGCCTTAGGACCTAGTTATAGTATTATTTACAATTATCCAGGTTCATATATAGGTGCCAAGAACTCCAAGTCTGGTAATAAGTGCCTGTCATGTAATGGTGCCGTCACATTTTTTTATTCAAATAATATGGCACATTTCCCTAGTTCACTCAGCAATAGATGGCTAGCTAGTAGATTTCCAGTGGCACAGAATCACCTCACAGGCTTCTAGTAAAAGAAATGGACAAGTTCTTGCTCAATTTGAGAAATAGATCCTGGCAGGTTATATAAAAGAGCATTTTCAGGGGTTTGTGGGATTATACAAAAGGTGGCTTGGTGGAATATGGTAAGCACATCAGTCCAGAAAGGCTTAAAGTGGATGTAAACCCACCACTCACCCAGTATAAACTAATGGCACAGTATTAATGGATATATACCTGCAAGTCTCCTGCATGTTTCCCTACCTTGTAAATGTCACCACCCTTCAGCAGTAGCAGCCTCACAAATCTCTGGAATCAGTCGCTAGGTCTCTTTGCTGGAGTTCGGTGGGTGGAGTTGTGATGTCACACGACTCCCCACCCACCTCTACACTTTCCTACTTTGCTATTCCTGAGTTTTGAGAAACATCTAGACAAAACTCAGGAAAGACACCACATTACTTCAGCAGCCCTATCACACTGAAGTGTAGAGCAGCCAATCCTGGGAGAGCTGGAGGAGAAAGGAGGGGGAGTGTGAAGCTTCCTCTGCTTCATGCATGAAATTAGGAAATGACCTGTCACTCACACAGCACAGGGAAGAAACGTCGCCTATTTCTCAGTTAGTCGGTTTTTTTCTTACTGAAAAAAGATAAGGGGGTTGCTCAGAAATGCATTAACTCTTTGTGGCAAGACTGGGCATAGATGACATGACATGCTCTACTCTACTAGGCATAATTATTAATTACATTTTTTTGGGGGGGTTTACATCCACTTTAATGTGATGACCTTCTCATCATTGATGACATATTCTCTCCACCACACCTCCTCTATGTATCTTGGATAAAGGGTACCATTTTATGGAATGTAAAAGGGCACCTATACCATCTAGGTAAGTTTAAAACTCCTGTCCTGAGCCAAGCAAGCTGGATTAAAAATATAAGAAGGCTGAGTAGCTTAAAAGACACAGGGGAAACCAGTGAATGTAGCCATACACATGCATACACAAGCAGCCAACCCTAAACAATCTACAGTATCTCACAATAGTGAGTACACCACTCACATTTTTGTAAATATTTTATTATATCTTTTCATGTGACAACACTGAAGAAATTACATTTTGCTACAATGTAAAGTAGCAAGTGTACAGCTTGTATAACAGTGTAATTTGCTGTCCCCCCAAAATAACTCAACTAAGTTGCAGACCAATTTGATGCAGCGTGCGGCGTATGGTCTGAGCAGTGACAGGCTGACCCCCTACCCCTTCAACCTCTGCAGCAATGCTGGCAGCACTCATATGTCAATTTTACAAAGACAACCTCTGGATATGATGCTGAGCACGTGCTCCCAACTTCTTTGGTCGACCATGGCGAGGCCTATTCT
Organism: Glandirana rugosa; assembly: GCA_018402905.1. Classification (NCBI taxonomy): domain Eukaryota; kingdom Metazoa; phylum Chordata; class Amphibia; order Anura; family Ranidae; genus Glandirana; species Glandirana rugosa. The sequence goes on from BLSH010170685.1 coordinate 3,139,366, forward strand.
GAGTGGAACCTCTCCTGTTAAACCGTTGTATGGTCTTGGCCACCGTGCTACAGCTCCATTTCAGGGTCTTGGCAATCTTCTTATAGCCTTGGCCGTCTTTATGTAGAGCAACAATTCTTTTTTTCAGATCCTCGTAGAGCTCTTTGCCATGAGATGCCATGTTGAACCTCCAGTAACCAGTATGAGAGAGTGAGAGCGATAACACCAAATGTATCACACCTGCTCTCCATTCACACCTGAGACATTGTAACACTAACGAGTCACATGACACCGGGGATGGAAAATAGCTAATTGGACCCAATTTGGACATTTTCACTTAGGGGTGTATTCACTTTTGTTGCCAGCAGTTTAGACATTAATGGCTGTGTGTTATTTTGAGGGAACAGCAAATGTACACTGTTATACAAGCTGTACACCCATTACTTTATATTGTAGCAAAGAGTCATTTCCTCAGTGTTGTCACATGAAAAGATATAATAAAATATTTACAAAAATGTGAGGGGTGTACTCACTTTTGTGAGATACTGTAGGTGAACACATGGGTGCAAACCTAGACTAAAACTTATTGGGCAATTTCTATTGCCTTTTGTTTTTTTCCTACAGACCAGTAATTTGTCACTTTATTGGCCAGGAGTGAGTTTACACAGCTTTGGATCATCTCGGATAGGAATAAGCATATGGGGCACAACTGATGTCCATGCAGACAAGATGCAAGCAAAATGAAGGGAAAAAAAAAACAGCCAGCGATGATTATTCCAAGGTTACAGACAATAAAACAAATGAGGTCCTGGTGTGTCTTATTTAATAATGAAAAGCCTAAGACTTGTATAATTATATCACTTATTTCTAGCATACATCATCTTCAGAAAGTCCCAATATCCTGTTCATTCACCTAGAATATTGATATTTGAACCAATCAATGTAATTTCCTCTCCCATTAAAAGGGCTCAGTCTATTTCTACATATAGCCTAAATCTGTCTGTGTAGCATTCCATGTGTGCTTTTTAATTAGATTTATTTTAAGCCTCATTCATTTCTGTTAACAACAAAATTGATGTGCTTCATAGAAGTGAGTTTAGTAGGGTTTGGTTTAAATTAGTAAATTAACATGTACGTATATCATGGTAAAAAAACATGCAGTACATCCCTGCAATACACGTATATACCTTGGCTTCATCAGGAAGTCAAAATATAAACTAGATATAACTGGGTTCAACAAAATTCCACTAAAATAAAATCATTTCATTCTCCTTTTGCTTTTCTGGAACGTAAGATTTTTTGAAGATGTACAGACTTGCACTGATAAAAATACCTCAAACCAGAAACCGTTACATATTTCACGCAAAGTGCTAAATCACATGGATATACATAGATATAATTAGGGTAGGTGGTGAACATAACACCATAAACAGCAGTCTACTGTTTATAATGATGCAGGTCATGTGACTGAGATGTACACTCAAGCTCATGCACAAAGCACAAATCCCATGCACATGGTAGGTAAGAGGCGCAAATATGCTGTAGCGTAAAAATCAGGGCAGTTTTCTATGCCTGGGGAGCCACAGGTGGCACATACACTGGCCATGGAAATGTATGTGGCTATTCTCAGATAAGCGCAGATGCTTTCTTGCATCAGTGTTCACTCGCACATATGACATATTTCTTGTTCATTAAAGTTCCACATTCGGAAAATACATCATACACAGATGTGCATGTATATGTCAATGCAAGAAAGCATCCACATTTACCCGAGTTGGGACGCATACAGCCATTCGTTTCTGTGGCCTGCTGTTTGCTCCACCTTTTGCTCCCCAGGTGCTGAAAGACATCAAGACTTTTACAGTACAACATATTTGTGCCTCTTACAGTCCTAAAGCTAATATCCAGGTATTTGTACAAAAGACAATCCCTGTATAGCAGAGCTTAGATAGGAGAGGTATAGGTAGCACAAGGAGCCAATTAGGTGTGTTGCAGTGCTCATGTGCTAACCAGAAACATACCAATATGAGGAGAGAGCAGAGAGAAGAGCTCATCAGTGTGCTGCTTCTCCTTCACTGTCCACTCATAGACTTGGGGAGGGACAAAGCCTGTACATATTACTCAAAAGAGAAGTTCAGGAATCACAAAAACATAAAAATTATACTCACCTAGATGGATGCAGGACCGATCCCAGGTGCAGCTACCCCCCGCCACCTTTAAGACCAAAAACTCATCTCTTGGTCCTCAGCCTGCAGAGAGCTGATGACTGCCAATCACTGACTCTCTGCTCTGCCTCTCCAGTGCTCACTGAAGCGCTGGGCTGTGGAGGGGGCAGCTCAGGCTCTCAGCAGCTCGCAGGGAGGCTGAGCCAGCTGTTGGTCCAGGCTTCTGGGCAGATCACGACCATATGGTTAGAATCTTTTCAGAGCCCAGCCTGGGCCTGTGAAGTCAGCGGACAGGGGAATTTAGCCCCCTGTTAGCTGATAACAGGTCACAGGAGTGCAAAACTAATTGCACACCTGTGACCCACAGGAGAAGTATAGTCAAAAAAGCTTTGGCCATACTTCTCCTTTAAAGTGGTTCCAAAGTCTAGAGGCTTTTTACCTCAATGCATTCTCTGCATTAGGGTGAAAAAACTTCCACTGTGTGTTCTCTCTCTCTCCTCCTCCCTAGAGGGATGGATCTAGGCTGTCTGATCTGGGGGTGCAGTAAAAAAAAATCAAGGGGTCTGTTTTCTCAACTAAAAAATGATAAATAACGAACTACTAATATAATTTACCAATGACAATGAACTAGGTAATGACAATAAACATGGGCACATCTCAGTAGTATGTAACACACTGTGCAGAGGTCAGGAATAGGTGGTATACAACACACTGTACAGGGCTCAGGGGGTCAGATTCAGGTGGAATTTTTCTTCTCTGTATGTATAGGGAGCTTACTGTTCTGTACAGATGACTAGGGCCCCTGCAAGCACAGTGTCTTGCCCTGATTGGAGTACATATCAGTAGTGGAAAGTGAAGTATCAGCTGGAGCAGCCGTTCAGATCACATCTGTCACTCACTTGGAAACAGGAAGCACCTTTTGTTGGTTGCTGGGAAACTATCAGTATGCAGGTGAGTTCCTAGTCCCACTGTCAGTGTATACAGAGCGTGATGGCTGTTGTTTAGAGATGGGCCATACCCCCCCCCCCCCCCGGTTTGGTTTACGACAGAACATCGCAAAAGTTCGGACCCGAACCACAAACTCCATTGAAGTCTATGGGACCCAAACTTGAAAAATCAAAAGTTCCCATTTAGAAGGCTTATATGCAAGTTATTTGCCATAAAAAGGGTATGGGAGTCCGGGTACTGTCTTGGGGGACATGTACCAATGCAAAAAAAACCTTTTAAAAATGGTTCTTTTTAAAGGAGCAGTGATTTTAATGTTGCTTAAAGTGAAACAATAAAACATCCTTTAAATATAGTGCATGAGGGGTCTCCTTAGTCTGCCTGTAATGTGGAGCATCTGTACAGTGTTTAGAATCTGCTGCAGCAAAACTGACATATATAAAGAAAAAAAATGACATTTAAATTGATTTTCCCTGCAAGCTTTCTTTATTTGGACAAGCTGGAATTTAGACGCTGGGCATGTGGGTGGCAGGGAGTGTATTTTTTTTTTTTTCGATGCAGCACTTGGGCCAGAGAAATTTGCCTGCTATACTTTACTGCTGGTGGTGTGCAGACGTGTTGACGCCCTTTGCTACACCGTCATCCCTGTCAGTGGAGGCTGCTGAGAGGTCATGCGATATAGCGGGGGTAGACATGAAAAGTGAGGAGGAGAAGAATTGTGTCCCTGGTGAGTCTCTTTGAGGTGCTCTTGCCAACGGGCTGAGTGGTGGGAGGTTAAATGCCCTGCCAAGCATTTGGTACCCATATAGCTAGTGTTTTGCCACGCTTGATCTGCTTGCAGCAGAGATTGCAAATTGCAACAGTGTGATCGGCTGCACATGTGCTAAAAAAGGCCCACACAGCTGAGCTGTTGAAAGTGGGCCAGGAGGTAACAGCTCCACAATCTGATGAAATAGGGTGGCTGCTCTCTACTCTTCCATGATAGCTGCCTCTGGAGGACATCCCGTCTCGTTGGGGTTGTGCCTCCCCTCTCACATTCCTCCTCTGCTCCATCCGGCACCCAAGTCGCGTCAGCAACCTCATCACCATCACCTTCATCCTCATCATCACTGGAGCCAACCTGGAAATACCCTGCGGCTGGGGGAACATGACTGCCAATCTGTTGTTTACCAGTGCTCTCCCCTCTCTGTAGGCTCATTTTACGCTTTCCTCTACCTCAGAACCAACATCAGAATGAAGTTATGTCTGTGTATCCTCAAGAAGCAAGTGGCTGACGCTGTGTTCAAATTATTTAGCTGACTCCTTCATGCATGATGCTGGGGTATGGCAGAAGTAGCTGTGGACAAGGAGGCAAAATAAGCCACTCTGGCAGCTGTGGTGGACTGTGCACTAGTGTCAGCTTGGGTGGTAGAGGATGAGGATGATTTAGTAAGCCAGTCCCCCACCTCCTCTGCATACTGTGGATAGCCTGTGGACAGAGACGCTGCTGTTGCCCTTATAGTGGCATGGGAACATCTGTCTCTCCTTGTTAGCCTCCCAGACATGATTGGGGGGGGGGGGGGGGGGCTTATTACCCAAATTTAATAGAAACTGGGAAGTGTGTGATTGGATGCACTTTATTGACTGAAACGTGGTATTTGGTGCACTTTAAATTGAGGACTGACGCTGACAGAAATGTAAAAACTCTAAGGCTCCATTTACACGGGCCGCTATATCAACCTCCCCTGAACGTTTTTTTTTGACAGCTAGATGCCGGCGTCTAAAACAGACGTTTTGCCACATTTTGCATGCTGAGTTTAGCCACATTTAGGGGCGTTTTGCCACGTTTGCGTCTAGGAGCGTTTTTAAAAAAAATTTTTTTGTTTTTTAGAATGGAAGCGCCTGTAAACGAAACGGTTCTAGACGCGAGTTACCGCGGCGTTTAGAAGCTGTTTGGCATTTCAAATGCCTCTGAACTGGCATCTGAACCCATTTTTATGCTTTCCAAAAAAAGCCTTTAAACTCAACTGCCTGGAAATGACCTTAAACGAACCTGTGTAAATGTACTGATAAGATAACATAGAGGAAAGTTCAGGGGCAGCTGAAAAAAATGCCCAAATGTTTACCAGCAGCAGTGTAAATGAGGCCTAAAAAAAAAAAAAAAGGGGGAACACCAGCGTCACAGTCAGAAAAACTGCAGCTGACAATTAAAAAAAGTGGGCAGGCAGGGAGCTAAAAAAAGACTAAAAAAAAAAACAAGTCACACAGCAACCAAAAAAAGGGTATACAGCACCAAATATTATGTAATGCTGTGTTAAACACTACACTACAGTCACACTATACTCACACTACACTATACTGACACACTATAATCACACTACACTATACTGACACACTATACTCACACTATACTAACACTACACTAACACCCTACACTCTGTCACAATAAGTAAATACACTAACTCACTAGTAGCAAACTGAGCCCTGCTCTATCTCCACTCCAACAACGCACTTCAAAAGCTTCCTGTGGGAAGGAACCTTTTATAGTGTGGGGTGGGACTATGAGCAATGAGCCGTGATTGGACAAAGTCATCATCACTTTGTCCAGTCAGGGCTCTGACAGTGCTCTGTGCCCTAATTGGCAAAGCTTTGCACCTGTGCAGCATGCAGTGCATTGTGGAGCGCTCAGTGGAGGAACATCCCAAATGGGTGAACAGGTGAACAGACGATGTTCGAGCCAGACTTTTGCTCAGCCCAAATCGTTCCCCCAACTCTACTGCTATTACTGCCTTTGTGCACTGATGTAATTTGCTATACGGGGATCAGTGCACATTCCATGAGGAGCGGTACTGTGCTTGATTGATATTCCATAAGATTAGTGCTGTGCAGAGGGTGAGGCACTACATGACGGAGTCCACGAACTGAACTGCCCACAGGCATTCCCTGTCTGACCCACCTGCTAAACTGGTGTGCTATCAGTGGCCCTGGCTGTGCTGGCAGTGCAGCTGGACCACTGGGGTGACAGGTATGGGCCTGCTGGGTGCCAGATTGCACACCTTCTTTTCACACTGCCTTAGCCATCAGAACAGCTGTAGCAGCCCCCCTGCATCCTGTGCAGTGCAGGAGAGGACGAGGAAGGGCTGCTGCAGCTATTCTGATGCCTGTCAAATTTACTGACAGAATCAACTCTGTGTACATAGCAGGGCTTTTTTCTTTCTCAGAGAAGAGGTGCAGGAACCCCCCGGTACCACCCGCCATCAACACACCCCTCTTGCCGGTGGAGCATGCCTTATCTAATGGTGGGCACTGACAGATTTCACTAACATTCGGACGGTTTCTTAATGGGGCATTGATAAACACCAGTTACGCACAGGGTGCAGTATTCAGGAGTGTGGTACATACAGAGTTCAAGGTTTAGAAGTGAGTTATGCACAGAGTGCAGAGCTCAGGAATGCACTGCATACAGAGTGCTGGGTTGAGGAGTGTGCTACACACAGAGTGAAGGATTCCGGAGTGCACTATGTACAGTGTGCAGGGTTCAGTGGTGAATTACATACAAAGTGAATGATTCAGGAGTCCAGTATATACAGAATGCAGGGTTCAGAAGTGTGTTATGTACTGTCTGCAGGGTTCAAGGGTGCACTATATACAGTCTATAAGTAAATAATAGGCAGCACTCCAAGCAGGTAATGTTTTGATTTTCATATATTTATGAAAGAAAGCAACATATACAGACAAAACAGTACAACAGAGTACATGCACAAGATCTTCCCACAGTTCTACTATTTAGACAAAGACAAACTCTAAGCTACAAGCAACATATGCATTTTCATTAGAACAAGGAGGAAAAACCCAGGCTAATAGTACAAGAAAACACATAGATAGATACCAGACAAAACCTTCAGCAGACATACGGACACTCAGAATCAGGCGGAGGTGGAAATCACAAAGTTTCGGAGTGAAAACCTCTTTCTCAAGTGAGATCCACCTGAGGAGGATCACGTTAACCACCTTATACTGAGGGGAGCAATTATAGCCAGGTGCACATACATTACATGCATCCTTTTCCTCATTCATCCCTTTGGAGGAAAGTGTGTCCAATTTATAGATTTATGATTCTCTAAGTAACATTAGACAAACCAAATCGTCACCTTGCTTGGAAATATTAATCTCTTCAAGAACCGTAAAGCGTAACTAGGAACCTGTATGCCCTGCTGACAAAAAATGTTTTGCCACAGAGGACGAAAAATCTGATTTCTCTGTTTGTTTTTCCACATACCACATTTAAATAATGTTCTGACTGGAACAGTGGAAAAAAAGACTTCATAGGAAATCACTTACCCGTACGTGGGTGTGCCAAAGTGTTACCCGGCACCACAAAATTACACTGAGCACAGTGGCCACAGGAATACATGCCACATGCTAAGTAATATCTCGAAAGCCAGGTGGTATTAGCATTGGGTGTAGTTTGACTCTGGAAAGCAGCATGTATCAAATAATTTCTGACTTCCCATGATCTCTTATGTGTAAATATGGAGGGTTTTGTCAATATTTCCTCCAACTTTGGCTCACTGGCCAGAACTTCCCAGTGTTTCCTTATAATATGCTGAATTTAAGGAGATTGCATTGAATAGGAGAATGAACACAGGAATATTTTGCTTGGAACTTTTGTGTTACACATAAGCAAGGATACCTTATCCCTAGACAAAACTTTAAGTGATTTCTCTAATTCTGCACAACGCTATCCCCGCTTGACAAAGTTCTCCAACATGAGCCTTGACTTAGAAACATTTCATCTGTGGAGGAGATTTGGTGTATTGTAATAAATTGACTATAGGACAAACCTGCTTTTAACTTCTCAGGATGAAAGCTATCATAATGCAAATATGTATTCCTATCTGTAGGCTTTTTATATATATCTGTCATGATTTTACTTTTAGATTGTGTCACCAAGTGAACTGAATTGGCACTATACAGAAAAGGAAATACCCCTGATGGTGGGACTTTAAAGGCACTAACAAAAATATGATATATAAAAAGTACCAAAATGTATTCGTACATATTACATATAAAGCAGAACATGAAATCTAAAACCAATAGGCATGAAATAAAACGGATGACACCAGGATTGTAAGATTGTTAATCAACATTACAAAAACACCTTTTTATAGATCATATTTTTGTCAGTGCCTTTAAAGTCCCACCATCAGGGGTATTCCCTTTTCTGTATTCTGCGGCACTAATTCGTGACTCTCACCACTCATTTTGTTCTCTGAATTGCCACTATACTCCAAAGAGAAGCTGATTGTAGCAACACGATTGTCCAGTTAATCCTTGAACTGAAGAATCTGAGATTTGGAGCCTGCCATATGAAGCATATGTTGTCAATATAGTGACGGCAAGTATGAACGCACTGGCTATGTACAGGGTCAGGGTTCACGATGCGGTGAACAAGGCGTAACTGCCGAAACGTGTCTGCTGTATTACTGTATGTGCATGGTCTACAGTCAATAAAGTTATTGGAAGAATTTCTGGAGTGCCGACTCAATCGCTTTTGGATTGCTGTCAGGGTTCACGAATGCTGTATGTAGAGAGTCCTGGGTTCAGGAATGTGTTACGTCCAGGGTGCAGTGCACAGAGCTCTCCCCCCAAATTCTCCCCATACTCACACTTCCTTTCCAATACAGAGCACTCCTCTCCTCCTTGTCCAATATAGAGCTCTCCTCTCTTCTGTAGAAGAGCAGGTGCAACTTCCAGTAGGCTTCAGAAGGAGCTGCCACCGAGACTAGAATGGCTGTGTACCTAACCCACCCCCCCCCGCCCCCTCCTCTGTTGTCATGTGCACAGCAGGGAGAGGGGTGCTGTCAATTGTACACACAGAAGCTGGGCTTCTGTGCTTATAACTGAAAGTAGTGAGTGATAATGAAAGGGGCCAGCACAGTGGTCCTGGACTGGTACAGAATATGGCTAAGCACTCCTCCTCCTGCTCCTTCAACCTCTGTGTGCAGGCTTATCAGGAGGTGGAGCACTTAGCCCACAGAGCATCCAGAGTCTGGAGTGGGGGGGGGCAGCACCACTAAAATCTTGGGGTTCTTAGCCCACCCCAGCATCCCCCTAGATTTGGCCTTGCCTCCCTAACACTGCACAGGGCAGGTAAGTATAAACCTGTTTATTATTTTAATTAAAAAATAGACTATTAATAATCTAAAATAGACTATACAATCACTTTAACTGCAGTAGAGACACAAATCAGGTCTCCTAGCTTGACAGGGCTGTGTTGTATGGGATCTCAGGACCAGATAGACAAAAGTACAAATCCTTTGCCTATGATGTAGGCATTTTAGCTGTGTGTTTAGCTGTTTGCTTGGAGTTCAGCTTAAAGCCTATATTGCTTGTTTTAACATTGGTGACTGTATGCTAGAGATAATCTATATTAGGGAATTAACAGCTATGGTGGGGAAAATAATTACTTGATCCCCTGCAGATTTTGTAAATTTGCCCACTTACAAAGAAATTAAGGGTCATTAATTTGTATCATAGGTGTATATTAAATGATAGAGACAGAATATCAACCAAAAATCCAGAAAAAAACCCCCATAAAACAAATGCTATAAATTAAGTTGTAGTTCAGTGAGTAAAATAAGTATTTGATCCCCAAGCAAAACATGACTTAGTACTTGGTGGAGAAACCCTTGTTGGCAAGCACAGAGGTAAGAGGTTTCTTGTAGTTAGTGACTAGGTTTAGGGGGATTTTGGTCCACTTTTCTTTACAGATCTTCTCTAAATCCTTAAAGATTTAAAAGTTTCAAAGTTTCAGCTCTCTCCATAAATTTTCTATAGGATTAAGGTCTGGAGACTGACTAGGCCACTCCATGACCATAATTTGTTTCTTCTTGAGCCACTTCTTTGTTGCCTTGGTGGTATGTTTGGGGTCATTGTCATGCTGGAAGACCCATCCATGACCCATCTTCAGTGTTTCTGGCTGAGAAAAGAAGGTTCTCATCCAAGATTTTACAATACATGGCCCCGCCCATTGGCCCCTCAATGCAGCAAAGTCGGCCTGTACCTTTAGCAGAGAAACAGCCCCAAAGCATAATGTTTCCACCTTTGTGCTTGACTGTAGGGATGGTGTTCTTAGGGTCATCGTCAGTATTTTTCTTCCTCCAAACACAGTGAGTTGAGTTAATGCCAATGAGCTCAATGTTGGTCTCATCTGACCACAGCACTTTCTCCCAAGCCTTCTCGGAATCATTTAGATGTTTATTAACATGACTGTACATGTGCCTTCTTGAGGAGGGGGACTCGCCGTGTTTGGAGGAAGAAAAATGCTGACTATGACCCTAAGAACACTATCCCTACAGTCAAGCACGGAGATGGAAACATTATGCTTTGGGGCTGTTTCTCTGCTAAAGTTACAGAGCAACTTTGCCGCATTGAGGGGCCAATGGATGGGGCCATGTATTGTAAAATCTTGGATGAGAAGCTTCTTCCCTCAGCAGAACACTGAAGATGGGCCATGGATGGGTCTTTCAGCATGACAATGACCCAAAACATTCGGTCAAGGCAACAAAGGAGTGGCTCAAGAAGAAATACATTAAGGTAACCAGTCTCCAGACCTTAAAGTTATTGTAAAGTCTCATTTTTTTTAGTTAAAAATAACAAACATGTTATACTTAAGTCCTCTGTGCAGGGATTTAGCACAGAGCAGTCCGGATCCTCCTCTTCTCTAGTCCCTCTTCGGGGCTCCTGACCCCTGCCTCCTGTTGAGTGCCCCCACGGCAAGAAGCTTGCTATGGGGGCACCCGGACCCATTCCGACATGGAGCTGCAGCCCGCCCCTGCCCCCTTTCTCTCCTCATTGCCTGACTGACTTTGATTGACAACAGCTGGAGCCAGTGGCACCACGCTGCTGTCTTAGCAAATGAGGAGGGGAGTCCCGGGCAGCTGAGACAATTCTACAACATCGCTAGATCTAGATGCGGCTTAGGTAATTACTAGAGGGGCTGAGGGGGGCTGCTGCAAACAGAAGCCTTTTTATCTTAATGCATAGAATGCATTAGGATAAAAAAAACCTTCTGACTTTACAATCACTTGCTATAGTGGATAATGCTATAGTGTATAATGCTACAGAAAATGTATGGAGAAAGTTGAAACTTCTAGTTGCTAAGCAACAGCCAAGAAACCTTAAGGATTTAGAGAAGATGTGTAAAGAAGAGTGGACCAAAATCCCTCCGGAGATGTGTGCAAACCTGGTCACCAACTACAAGAAACGTCTTACCTCTGTGCTTGCCAACAAGGGATTCTCCACCAAATACTAAGTCGTGCTTTTCTTGGGGATCAAATACTTATTTTTCTCACTGAACTGCAACTCAATTTATAACATTTGTATTGTGTGTTTTTTCAGAATTTTTGGTTGATATTCTGTCTCTATCATTTAAAATACACCTATGATAAAAAAATTAAAGACCCTTCATTTCTTTGTAAGCGGGTGACCCTACAAAATCTGCTGGGGATCAAATAATTATTTTCCCCACTGTATCTAAAAATGATTGTTGTGATACCACAGTGTTCCCCCAATTACTCTTTCTATGGTTTCAAGTTTCTGAGAAATAAACCTAAAATGTCTCTTAAGTTTAGAGTCTAAAATATATTTAATCTATCCAGTTTTTTGTGTCAGTTGCAGCAAACATAATCATTGACACTTTAGGGCATAAATGGGTTAAATAAAACTCAAGCTATTAAAAATACACATTGAGTGTTGTTTTCTTTTTGACATTTCATCCATTTAATGTTTGCAGATGAATTGCCAGTCAAGCTCAATGAAGTTCAAAGTACTGTGGATCGTTTCTTGTGGATGCATAGATTTTCTGTGTGGGAACACATCTGATCCAGACAATCCAATATGGCCGTTTTAATTTGCTGCCCTGCTTTGCTCTATGTAACAGCTTACCACTAATGCTTTAAAAAAAAAAAAAAAATTATTAACCCTGCAAGCCATTAAGTAGAAAGGAAATTTAAATCTCTCCAGGCAGCCAGCAAAACACAGGAGATGGGATAAAGGGAATAAAAAGTGAAATTTGCAAATGCCAACACGGGACCTGCGCTTTGACTAAATATAAATATTTAATCAATGTCACTTTTCAATTGGTTAATTTTTAATCACTACTCTAATGAGGGTAGTCTGTATAGCATTCTGGATGGGGCTTATTGATATTCAAGACATGTCTTCAAAAACAAAGAAAACAAAGTGCATATAAACTACAGACTGTTATGTGATATACTATATATAATAGAGGGCAAGCTGAGATTACCCAACTCTGCTCTTGCGGGTTCTCGATTGGTTGACCTTTAAATGTGATGCAGGAAGCTACATGTGGCAAACTTCTGACACGCCAAGGGAAATAGTTTTATACAAACCAACACAGGACCATGACTTATAATAAGCGACAAAACACAGTTTTAGGCCTAGTACACGCGGGCAAAATGTCGGCCGGCATTGGCTGGTTCAATAGAAACCAGCCAACATTTGGCCTGTGTGTATGACAGCCGGTCCAACAGAAGCCAGCCAAATGGCTAATGACCAAAAAAGGTCTGCCGACCGGCTCCTGATCAGCACTCTCAGCCAATGATTGAGAGCACTTACCGGAGTGTTCTGACCAGGGGGGGGGGGCATCCCCTTGTCAGAACACAATAGCACAGCAGGGGAGGTCGCTGTACTAACATCGGACTGTTAGTACATCAGCTCTTACCTGAGCAGTTTTTTTTCGTTCAACTAGTGGTGTGTGTGAGGCTTTAAAAGAACTCAACTTAACTCAAATGATCTCAGAATCGCTACTGGCAGGCTAGCACAGGATCATTGGCTTTTCTTCTAGTGTGACAAGAAAGCCTTAGTACCCCAGTGACACTAATTCTGATCCAGCACTGAAGGCTCCTTGTGTCATTTATCAATATAACTATTGGGGGGAGTCCACCACACTGCTCCTTTATGTTAAAAAAGATTTCCTCCATTCAGCCCTGTCCAAGGTGGAACTTAAGCCTCGTACACACGGTTCGACAGTCGCATGAAAACGGTCGTATGACCGCTCGTTGCATGCTAAATCAACCGCTAGTACGCGCGATTAGAACAGTCGACGTACGACGGTCGTACAACAGAAGTTGTATGAGCAAATTAGAAGACTTTGGTAGTACCAACAAGCGGTCGTACGACCGTTGTACCATGTGTACAGAGAAGTTGGTCCAACAAGTTGTATTGTGCAAAACACGCATGCTCAGAAGTCAGGAATGGCCGGATGCTAATTACATGCACCTGAACTTTCGCTTTATACGTTCATAACACGTCACTATGTTCGGCTTGGCCGTATGATCGTTTAGTGCATGTCAGTACGCGAGATACAACAGCCAACATACGATTTTGGCCATTCGGTCGTACGACCGTTGCACCGTGTGTATGAGGCTTAAGAGCTTACTTAAGACTTAGGACCCTTGTTCAACCCCCACAGCACTGGGTGGCTGAACAGCCGAACATTAAGCACCAGTGCTGTCACATGAGGAGAAGGGAAACAAGTCACATAATCTCCATACCCAAAAGTACCAGGTACTGAAAATTACAGCAGGGGAAAGAATGGAAGGGGAGTATGTACAGATGTGGAAGCTGGCAGTTAAGTGAACCTGTTATTTTGTCATGCATGGGCAAGAGCACTTGTTCACTTTCAAGACAATCTGTCAGAATATGTGAAAAGAAAAAACTGTGCTTGGTGCTAGATTAAATAAAACAACATAACTCCTCAAAACTGAACCATGCATAAGTAGCACTGATATAATCAATTAACAGCTGCACAAAAATACAAATGCAGTGTGTATATATATAAAATATATATATATCAATCTGTCAGTCTGTGAGAATACCCTTTCAGGGCAATGTGAAGGATTCTCTTGTAAGAAGAACCTCAAATTGCCTCTGCTTTGCTGTATGTCTAGCAAGGTGACACAAGTATCCACTTTGGCAGTTATGTAGCTTTCTGTGTCATCTGCCTACTCATTGAAAGGCACTGTCACCATGTATTGTCCTCCTTCTGTAAGCTGCCTAAATTCCTTTCTTCGTCAGATCCCAGTACCTGAAGCAAATTGTCGGCACTGTGCAATGGAATAGATCCAGAGTGGCTGGCCTACAGTGCAGAGCCTCCATCCCTCACTCTGTTCTCTTGGGTGCTTAGTTAATTTTAAAATTTCAATTGGTTATACCAGCAACAAAACTGAGCTAGCCCTACACCAGTAGAATTACATTCAAAGAAACTAGTTTTTGGAATATTCATCAAATTGATTTTTTTTTTTGGCCATAGAGATGAGTTAAATTGATTGTAAAGGTTTGTTTAAAAAAAAAACAAAAAAAACAATACTTATACTTACCACCTCTCTGGAGTTGGTTTTGCACAGAGCAGCCCAGATCCTCTCTCCCCTGATTGGCGGACTGACTTTGATTGACAGCCCGGGCGCTTAGACATTTCTGGACATCGCTGGAGAGAGATGGGGCTCAGGTAAGTATTAGGGGGGCCGAGGGGGCTGCTACACACAGAAGGTTTTTTTATCTTAATGCATGGAATGCATTAAGATAGAAAAAACGTTTTGCCTTTACAATTCTTTTAAATCAAAGGAGAAGGATGGAATTTTTTTCTTGCATGAACAAAAATC
>BLSH010170689.1:0-10124 GCA_018402905.1 Glandirana rugosa
AAAAAAACTGGAAGTTGATTGGTTTCTATGCAGAGCTGCCCCAGATTTTACACTCTCCAGTTTTAGTAAATCAACCCCTATGCTTCATTTTAGAATTTTTTGTTCCACAAAGACTTTATTGAGATTAAGCAGATGCAGTATAGAATTTCCATTTTCAAAGTTATCACTATTAAACAAAGATAACATAAACAAACTAAGGAAACAAAAATGTGTCTCCAGTGTTTATACATCTTTAAGAAAAAGAAAAAAATTGAGCGAGGAGAAGAAAAATAGGCGGGGAATAGACTTCTTAAATATCGTGGCTCACATCTGTAGCAAGAAAAAAAATGTACCCCTTACTCATTCACATGGGGGACTGGTATCTGAGGACCCCTTATTGTTAGCAATTTTGTTAACAATAAGAGGGATAAGTCCTCCATCCACAGACCCCCACGTCAACATGGGGACAAGGTGCTCTGCTGGGGGGGGTCACTCCCTTGAAAAGTACCCCTCCATGTTGGGGGCATGTGGTATGGTATGGTTTAGGGTCATATTAGTGTCGTATAACTGTATTCAATGCAGATAAAAACCTGTCTTTTCTGCTTGGGCTCTATCCTTACCTTCGTCATTGTAGGTCTGGAGTAAGATATGTCTTTCTTCTTTTATTTTAGGTGGTAATAAATAACTTGCTCAAATTGTCAGCCTATATATTAAGTGAGTGCAATATGTGCTCTACATTGTTGTAATTAGGATGGAATTATGATGTTGATGATTTTGTTTTGCTTTAGTAATTTATATTACGAATAGGTTGCATTTATGATTTTATATATGTATACAGTATCTCACAAAAGTGAGTACACCCCTCACATTTTTGTAAATATTGTCTTATATCTTTTCATGTGACAAAACTGAAGAAATTACACTTTGCTACAATGTAAATTAGTGCTGTCCCCTCAAAATAACTCAACACACAGCCATTAATGTCTGAACCACTGACAACAAAAGTGAGTACACCCCTAAGTGAAAATGTCCAAATTGGGCCCAAAGTGTCAATATTTTGTGTGGCCACCATTATTTTCCAGCACTGCCTTAACCCTCTTGGGCATAGAGTTCACCAGAGCTTCACAGGTTGCCACTGGAGTCCTCTTCTACTCTTCCATGATGACATCACAGAGGTGGTAGATGTTAGAGACTTTGCGCTCCTCCACCTTCCATTTGAGGATGCCACACAGATGCTCAATAGGGTTTAGGTCTGGAGACATGCTTGGCCAGTCCATCACCTTTACCCTCAGCTTCTTTAGCAAGGCAGTGGTCATCTAGGAGGTGTGTTTGGGGTCATTTTCATGTTGGAATACTGTCCTGTGGCCCAGTCCCTGAAGGGAGGGGATCATGCTCTGCTTCAGTATGTCACAGTACACATTGGCATTCATGGTTCCCTCAATGAACTGTAGCTCCCCAGTGAGGGTAGCACTCATGCAGAACCAGACCTTGACACTTCCATCACCATGGTAGACTGTAGGCAAGACACACTTGTCTTTGTACTTCTCACCTGGTTGCTACCACACACGCTTGACACCATCTGAATCAAATAAGTTTATCTTGGTCTCATCAGACCAGAGGACATGGTTCCAGTAATCCATGTCCTTAGTCTGCTTTTCTTCAGCAAACTGTTTGCAGGCTTTCTTGTGCATCATCTTTAGAAGAGGCTTCCTTCTGGGACGACAGCTATGGAGACCAATTTGATCCAGTGTACGGCACAAGGTCTGAGCCCTGACAGGCTGACCCCCCCCTCCCCTTCAACCTCTGCAGCAATGCTAGCAGCATTCATATGTCTATTTCCCAAAGACAACTTCTGGATATGATGCTGAGCATGTGCACTCAACTTCTTTGGTCTACCATGGCGAGGCCTGTTTTGAGTTCCTCCTACCTTCACATCCACTACCTTCACACACTCCGGAGGGCACCTTGAACCCGCCACCATGGTTCTCGTGGGATCTAAACTGAAATTCAGGACAAAAAATTTCAAGGACACGCTATCCCGACCTAACCCTAAAATTGCTCCGGCTTCATCCTCACACACTAGCCCATCACGCTCTGCAAAGCAGCAGCACCGCTCCCAGCATCAGACGGTGAGTCTGATTCCGATACAGGGAGTGCTCAAACTGCTATACAGACCTTCATGTTCACTAAATTTGAGAATATGCTTCAGAAAGTGCTGAAGCAGACATCAGACCATATCACTGACAAACTGATGCATGAGATCAGGGAACTGGAACGCAGGACAGCCGAGTTAGACATCAGAGTGGACTACTTAAAATGTAACACGCAAACAGGCCTAGTCAAAATTTAAAACCTTAAAGAAGAGAACAAGATATTGCAATCTCAACTGGAAAATCAACCAGGCAGATAAGGGGGATCCCAGAGACAGTCATTGACTTATAAGCCACAATGTTGGTACTGTTCCAGGAACGGTAGAGAGGCTGGAGATGGACAGGGTACAGAGGGCCCTCTACCCTAGCAAAGAAAATAGTTCAAGAGACATTATAGCCAAGTTCCATTATTACAGAACAAAGGAACAGCTCCTTGCTGCAGCCAGAGACAAGAACACACACACCTTCCAAGGCTATACATATCAAATTTATACAGACCTGTCTCCCATTACAGTGGCAAAATGGCGCACATTGAAGCCCCTGCTGCAGACACTGCAACAGCGCCGGATCTCTTATCATTGGGGATTCCCATTCTCTGTGCTTTTCACGCAACTGGAGACTAGATATACATGCCGCAAAGCAAAGGAGCTACAATCTGCACTGCAGGAACTGGGGCTTTTAGAGCATAACCCCAACAAAGACACCTCCCACAGATGCTCAGCCTCCAGATCCCCACAAAAGATGACTGATCCAACCAGCGCTGAAGGTACCCATCAAAACTTCCATGAGCGTGGACACTTTGATGCCCTGGCAGAGAATAGAGAAGATTCTATGGACTGATTAGCCACCGACCTGACGGCTGTTCAGAACAAATACCTCTTCGCCACCTCTCTGTTAGTAGACGAATTTCCCTTGACGATTTCAAATCCTCACTTGTCTGAACTTCCAAACCCCTGGCACTATTGAGCGTCAGGACACAACACCTGAACATCCTGCCACTGAGGACTACTTGTCCATTCAAATTCTAACTTGACCTCATACTTCAGGACACTGAAACCCTGCTCCTAATAACCCTCACCTTATGTCTAAGCAAGTTCCATTTATTGAACAATCCCACATAAGATCCTTTTGACAATCCCCAGCATCTGTACTTTTATGCTCAATATATGGTCGGTACCTGCTACAATTCTCCTCACAGAAATTGAAATTCTCCCACATCTGACTTACTCAGATCCCTCCAGATCAAATGCTTATAATACCTCACGCTCAAATTTGTTTTGCATTTGTTATTATTTTTATAGTGCTCGCTAGTTGCTGGTGATGTTCCCTCACTGGAATGCCCTACTCCCCCACTAGCTGCCCCTGGATCCCTGCAACCATTATGCAGGTCTCCAGGGACAGCATTGGAGCCTTCTGGGGAATGCGAGGCATCCCTTCAGTATGCTTCCTCATCCTCTTGTTGTTTAACAATTGTATTATGTTATTTACGATATGTGGATTTAATCGGTCTCTCCTTCTCTCTCCCTCTCCTTACACTATCATATTTTCTTCTCTTCTTCCTTATGGTTTGGTGGGTGTGGAGCCGGTCTCAAGGTTGGTCCAGTATGGTAAAACTTTGATTTTGTCACCCTTATGGCCCCCCTAAATGTCTGCTCCCTTAATGTTCAGGGATTTAATACATCCCATAAACGCACCAAGGCATTACGCTTATTAGCAGCCACCAAAATACATATAGCCTGCCTGCAGGAAACACATTTCACACATAAGTCTACTCCTATCCTCAATTTTACACAGCCTCAACCACATCCAAACAACGTGGTGCCCTTATAGCGTTCCACCAAACCAT
This sequence comes from Glandirana rugosa, assembly GCA_018402905.1. Taxonomy (NCBI): domain Eukaryota; kingdom Metazoa; phylum Chordata; class Amphibia; order Anura; family Ranidae; genus Glandirana; species Glandirana rugosa. The sequence continues at coordinate 3,976 of BLSH010170689.1, forward strand.
ACCCTTCAACCTAAGCTCCCTAATCAATGACCCCAAAGACATCAAAGGAATAGAACTCGACGACCATCAACATAAAGTCTGCTTATTCGCGGACAATAGACTCCTCTTTCTAACCTGCCCGCATATCTCCGCTCCCAACCTTCACTCTCTTTTACGGTGCTTCACCAGTGTCTCGGGCCTGCACATTAACCACTTCAACCCCGGAAGAATTTCCCATGTTAGGAGCAGAACACTTTTTGCGATTTGGCACTGCGCCCCTTTAACTAACAATTGTACGGTTGTGCGACGTTGTACCCAAACTAAATTTACATCCTTTTTTACCACAAATAGAGCTTTCTTTTGATGGTATTTGATCCCCTCTGTATCATTTCTGATCACCGCTATAAACAAAAAAATACCGACAATTTTGCAGAAAAAACAATATTTCTTACTTTTTGATAAAACAAAATATATAAAAAAATAATTTATTCATCAGTTTTGGTTGATTTATATTCTTCCTCATATTTTTGGTAAAAAAAAAAAATCATAATCGGCATTTATTGATTGGTTTGAGCAAAAGTTGCCGCATTTACAAACCATGAGAATTAATTTCTGGGGTTTTTACTATTTTTTTTTTTTTTACTAGTAATGGCGGCGATCTGCGATTTTTATTGGGACTGTGAAATGTCGGATGTTTTTGACACTTTTTTGGGACCATTGACATTTATACAGCGATCAGAAATTTAAATATCCACTGATTACTGTGAAAAAGTCATTGGCAGTGAAGAGGTTAACCTGCAGGTGGTGATCTAGGGGTTAAGTGTGTTCCCTAGAGGTGTTCTAGAGGTGTTCTAACTGTGAGGGGGCTGGGCTGCCAGGGGCATAAGAGATCTAACTAATCCCAGTGACAGGGATCAGTAGATCTCTCATATGCTGCATGACAGAGCGGGGAACCGCAGTGTTTACATCGGCGGTTCCCCGTTTTTCTTCTCTGCTAGGCAATTGCGGCTCGCCGGTGGAGATCGAGTCTACCCAAGCCATGGCCACACTCCTGCAGAGTGCGGCGGGCACGAGAGCGCATAGCTGGCCACAGCGTATACGCGAGCCACCGTTTATAGATATGGATTAGTGGGACAGAGCCACTCTGCAGCAGTAAATGTATGTGACGTTTCGGGAAGCGGTTAAATATCTTCTTGCTGGACTTAGATCTTCATCTAGCCCAAACCTCCTTGCCATTTACCTGGTCACCACGTCACCTCCCCTACCTGGGAGTCCAACTCACATCCTCCATTCTGGAGCTATTCGCAGCTAATTATCTCCCTTTGCTGAAACATGCCTCTGCACTCATGTCCCAGTGGTCCATGCTCTAGGACGGGCAGGATCAACGTAGTTAAAATGACAATATTGCCCAAGTTTCTGTACCTATTTAGAGTACTCCCCATCCCATTTTACTTTTTGTGCTTAATATAATGTAGGGTCCTGTCTTATATTTGGGGATCTACTAAACCCCGTGCCCCAAAAACTGTGCTATACCTGCACAAATTGGGAGGTGGTCTCAGTGTCCCAAACTTCTCTTCCTACTATTACACAGCATAACTTTCACAACTGATGAAATATCACGCCGCAAAAAAAACACCACTCTGGATGGCCATAGAATCCGATGAATCTGACCCCCATCTCTGTGGCCACATGCTATGGCTTAACCCAACTGACCGTACTAATATAATCAACCCCATCACCAAACACTCCTTAAATATCTGGGACAGATTCAAAACAACCCGCATCCTACAATCCTCTCATAACCCTCTCCTTTCATTCCTTAGAAGCCCATCTTTCTATCCAGCATGGGAATCCCCTCCCTCTTTCCAGGCATGGTCGGCTACTAATCTTTTTAGACTGAAAAACTTAGTTACAACCACATCTTTTCAATCATTCCCCACTCTTTGTGAATCACATGGCTTACCCAGGGACAAACTATTTTGTTATCTAATTTTTACTCAGAACTGAGACGCAACTCAACTCAATTTACGGAATTTGAGCACCTATGCAAAAGCGATCCCCACGCCAGGGGTATCATTTGAACATTATATCGCCAACTAAACATCACCCCGTCTAACCCTCAACCAACTTATACTGCTAAGTGGGAACAATACTTAGGGCACACGATTGATACTCCTTTTCGGAACACAGCCCAAAATTTCTAAAAGCCACCCGTTAAAATATCAAAATAAATAAAAATAAAAAAATAAAAAACACATACACATTATTAAAAATGTAAGGATCTATGTCAATGTAGGATTTAGACTAGGCATAAGTATAAGTCCATTTAGTCCATAATCACGTAGGGCAGCCACCAGGGGGAGCCGAAACCTTGCTCCAAATAACTGTAATAAAGCAAGAAGAGAGGCGCCTCTAAGTGTAATATTAAAAACAATCTTTAATAGCACATGCCAATTTGCAACTCACAGGATGGAGAACAAGGACAGGCACATCAAGCAGGATGATCTCCAGAGAAAATGACCTAGTCAATCCAGTCCTGGGACAGCCGTCAGTGTGAGCTGCATTGAACGCAGGCCAATCCCGTTGATGGAAACGCCAGCCGGGCAATGGAACTCAAAGCGAGTCTTGGTCCACAGTGGAGAAACAGCAAAATTACATCATTAAACTGCAATGCATTTTGTGGGCATGTCAGCTACGATGTCCTGATAGCCACGCCCCTTCTTCTTCCTAAAGAAGTGGTGCAGCTATCAATTATGATTTAGTAAACTTAATATATATATATATACTGCATATGGGAGTGGGGCACAGAACAGTAGAGGAATGAGTCCTGCAAGTGTCAGACCTCAGTTTACTGCTCACTCACATGAAAACAGCAAGACAGCATATAAATAGGTATAACACCAGAAATAGTAAATATAGCAATATTTAACCTGCTCTGAGAGAGAGGCCTATTTGGTGAATGCAACTGTATAAGAAATGTTAGCATAGTAATATATGCTCCCTGAGTGGGGTAAAGAATGAGGAATGGTTGCAGTCCAAAGTCACTTGCTTGACAGTTCAGTTGATCTTCGGCTAGCTTTCTGTAGATTAAGTGGTATATAAAAATTATTGGCTGATAAGATAATGCAAATCCAAGGAAATGTAGTATAAATAGATATAGCACTCTTTCTGCAGAAGGACAATGAAAGCTTCACAGTGATCACTGACTTGCAAAGTTAAAACTGTAGAACTAGAAGTAGCAACAACTAATGCAAAGTAAGGCTGTCTGTGTATAGTGCCTGCACTCAAAGTGAATGAATAGGCCTCTTTTAGTATCAGATATGCTAGCAGCTATGAAGGGTAAGGCTGTCTTTGCTCAGTGTCTGTTAGGATGGGTTTTCACCTGCTCACCACACAGGAACAGAAGATGTAGATGCTGTATACACCTGTGATGATGATGATGATCATGATTAGAGTTGAGCGGACACCTGGATGTTCGGGTTCGGCAGGATTGGCCGAACTTTGCGAAAAAGTTCGAGTTCGGCCCCGAACTTGACCCAAACTTGCCCCCGAACCCCATTGAAGTCAATGGTGACCCGAACTTTTGGGCACAAAAATGGCTCTAAAAAAATCCTGGAAAGGGCTAGAGGGCTGCAAAAGGAAGCTAAATGGGGGTAAGAGTAGGACAAGTGCCCTGCAAACAAATGTGGATAGGGAAATAACTTAAAAATCACATAAAAAAATAAAAAATGGAGGAGGAGGTGGATGGGGAGTAGGGGGTTGAGGAGGTGGTGACTGTGGCAGTGTAGGTGGTGGAAGTGGCGGTGGAGAAGGAGGAGGAGGTAGCCAACACTGTTTTTTGTTTGTTTGGTTTTTTTTTCTAATTGGGGTAGCCCCCAAAATATTGAGACATATTAAAAAAAAAAAGGATACGTTCACTTAAGTATACCAATGGCTATGTGGGGCCGGTATAAATGGCTATTCTGCACAAGGTAGAGACAAGTCTTGTGGGATCCATGCCTGGTTCATTTTAATAAAGGTTAGCTTGTCCACGTTGGCTGTGGACAGACGGCTGCGCTTGTCTGTGATAACGCCCCCTGCCGTGCTAAACACACGTTCAGACAATACACTGGCTGCAGGGCAGGCCAGCACCTCCAAGGCATAAAGGGCAAGATCAGGCCATGTGCCCAATTTGGAGACCCAGAAGTTGAATGGGGCAGACCCATCAGTCAGTATGTGTAGGAGTGTGCACACATACTGTTCCACCATGTTGCTGAAATGCTGCCTCCTGCCAAGACGTTGCCTATCAGCTGGTGGTGCTGTTTGTTGTGGCGTGCTTCTGACAAAGCTTTTCCACATTTCGGGCATGCTAACCCTGCCTTCTGAGGTGCTGGTGGTGCCACAGCTGCATTGGCGACCTTTTCCTCCTCCTCTGTCTTCGCCTTGTGCTTCCACTGAGCCACCGGTGTCATTTGGGAATGCCCTCAGCAGCGCGTCTACCAGCGTGCACTGGTAGTCGCGCATCTTCCGATCACGCTCCAGTGAGGGAATTAAGGACAGCACATTGTCCTTGTAATTGGGATCCAGCAGGGTGGCCACCCAGTAATCAGCACAAGTTACAATGTGGGCAACTCGGCTGTCATTGAGCAGGCACTGCAGCATGTAGTCACTCATGTGTGCCAGGCTGCCAAGAGGGAAAAGACAAGCTGTCCTCTGTGGGAGGTGTATCATCTATGTCCTCCGTATCCCCCCAACCACGCTCCAGTGATTCCCACGAGCTGCGTTGGGTGCCACCCTGCTGTGAACACGGTTCCTCCTCCTCATCATCATCCTCATCCTCCTCATCCTTCAGAACTGTGCCCTGGCTTGAAAATTTTTACCTGACCTATGCTGGTGCAGGAACCCACCCTCTGAGCCACTTGTGAATGACTGGCCTGATAACCTCCTCTTCCTCCTCCTCTTCCTCCTGTGCCAAATCCTCTTCCATCATCGCCCAAAGTGTTTTTTCAAGGAGACACAGAAGTGGGATAGTAACGCTGAGAACAGCGTCATCGGCACTGGCCATGTTGGTGGAGTACTCAAAACATCGCAATATGGTACACAGGTCTCGCATGGAGGCCCACTCGTTGGTGGTGAAGTGGTGCTGTTCCGCAGAACGATTGACCCGTGCATGCTGCAGCTGAAACTCTGCTGCTCGCACAGTCTCTCCAGCATGTGCAAGGTGGAGTTCCATCTTGTGGGCACGTCGCATAGGAGGCGGTGAGTGGGAAGGCCGAAGTTCCCCTGCAGCACAGACAGGCAAGCAGCAGCAGGTGAGAATGCTGAAAGCGCGCACAGACGGCCCACCATTTCTGCAGCAGCTCTGACATATGCGGGTAGTTTTTTTTTAGAAATTTCTCCACCATCAAATTCAGCACATGCGCCAGGCAAGGGATGTGCATCAAACCGGCTAGGCCCAGAGCTGCTACGAGATTTCACCCATTATCGCACACCACCAGGCCGGACTTGAGGCTCAGTGGCAACAACCACTCATCAGTCTGTTGTTCAATGCCCATCCACAGCTCCTGCGCAGTGGTGGACCTTGCCACAGATGGCGTTGCGCAGTGCACACTTAATCTTGTCCCTGACTTGTTTGTGCAGGGAAGGGATGGCTCGACTGGAAAAGTAGTGGCGGCTGAGAACCATGTACTGTGGGACAGCCACCGCCATCAGGTTTTTAAAACTGTCCGTGTCCACCAGACGGAATGACAGCATTTTAAGGGCCAGGAATTTTGAAATGCTGGCATTCAGGGCCAGGGATTGCGAGTGGGTAGGGGGGTACTTCCTCTTTCTCTCTAGTGTTTGGGAGATGGACAGCTGTAAGCTTCCATGGGACCATGGTGTGGAAATGCTTGGGGATGGTGGCAGACATGGTGGCGTTGCTGTCACATCGTCTGTTTGCTGGGTGGCAGGTGACACTGGCACTGTAGAGGTAGAGGAAGAGGTCGAGGCAGCAGCAGAGGAGGAAGCAGGAGGAGCCCGAGACCTTTCTTGGATTTTGAGGTGCTTATTCCACTGCAGCTCGTGCTTTGCATGTAGATGCCTGGTCATGCAGGTTGTGCTCAGGTTTAGAACATTTATGCCTCGCTTCAGGCTCTGATTGCACAGCGTGCAAACCACTCGTGTCTTGTCATCAGCTCATTGTCTGAAGA
>BLSH010170689.1:98794-111743 GCA_018402905.1 Glandirana rugosa
TATAAACGTCGTCTGTCCGAAAAGATGAGTCCGACTAGTGGGTGGATGGTCATATACACATTAGGGAGAATTAGAAGAAGAAGACAGGAAAGGTATGACGCAAGAAACAGGAAATATATAGGGATAAGAGGCACCCCCATTTGGTAGAGTGATCCCTTAAAATTGATAAAACAATTATTGTGATGGATAAGAATTATTTAACCCCTGATGTGAATAAGATATGACAATTTTGTATTGTATGTTATGTTGAAAAAGAAAAATGTGTGAAAATAACAATAATAAAGAAGAGATTGAAACAAAAAAATGCAAAAAGTGTACCAACTGGCTGGCAAAACATACACCAGCCTGTATGCTAAAACAGAGCATTTGAGGGAAAGACAAGTGTCCTTGTTTTCAGCTGAATCAAATGAGATATTAAAATGACATAGAAAATAAAAATCTCATTCTTGTGTGATGCTTTGGGAATTGAATCTAAAATGTATAAAGTCTTACAGTTCATTCAGCCTGAGTAGAAAAGCCTGTCTGCTGCAAATATGTTGCAGAGAAGGACTCTTAGGCCTCTTGCACACTGCAGCTTGAAAAAGCTCAATACAGCTTATTTTTTTACTGAGCTAAAACACAACCCATTAATTGTAATCTACCTATGCACACAGGTGCGTAAACAAGCGCTGTGTATTCTTCAGTAAAAAAAATAGAAAAATCTGCATTTTTGTCAGTAATTTACGCCTCATGTCTGCTAATGCCCATTAACATACTGCAGAGCAAAAGAACGCAAGAATTAGTTTGCACACACTTGCGTGCAAATGCGTGGAATTGCCGGAGCGCATAAGCGTGCATATACGCACAAATACATTAAAAAAAAAGTCTGAAAAAGTAGATGCTCAAATAAGAGTATCGTTTGCAAGAGGCCTTATTCTTTTTGTAGAAGTTATGATCTCTCTGGTGAGGTCAAACATGTCCCCTGCTAAGACAGACCTATAGCTCTGCAATAAGCAAATTCCTTGCTTCCTACTGAGTGCAGAGCTCCCTTTCTGACTTGCAGGTGTGAACCACTGCAGAGAGATATCTATTCAGGCTGTAAAATAAGCCTCCACTGATCTCTGTAGATGCAGGGGCTGTGGTTTCATTTATCCTCACAATTTGCTGTCAAGTTTCTCAATGTTACTTTCACTTTCTCAGCTCCTCCTTCTAGCAGCGAGTTGTCAGGCCTGCTAGCATTCAACTCTCTAATTTAAACACAGAGCAGGTGCAGAGAGCGTCTCTTTTTCACATGGGTGGCAGGCTTTACTGCCCCCTAAAAAGCAATTTGCAGAAGATTACTTTTCAGACCATTTTAGAGTCATCCAGGAGGTAATACTGTCACCTCCTTCATTTTTTTTTCGAACCATGCTGCAACTATCATAGCCACCTTTGGCACATGATTTCAGTGCAGTCCCATTGACTTCAATGAACAAGTTTGACAGGTGGTACCACCTGCCAAACTAAACGTAATGAGATAAAATTGCTGCACTGTAAGGTGATATATCATGACCACAGCAAAAGGAACCCACTGTAAATTTGGAATTGGGTTGGTCAAGGGCAGTAAAAAAGCACAACAACCATTTGTTTTGACCACCCCCTGGCCACCCATGTAAACAAAGAGAAAAAGGGGGGGGGGAGAAAATTGCTAATGTCAGACCTCACTGTTTCTTTTTCATTTAAAGCATATTTACTTCTTTTTAAGAACATATAAATACTTAAATTCCCATAGCCTGATCATAATTCTGTAAGAGATTATAGTTCTGTAAATTTGCAATAACTCTTAAAATATTGTGATTTCAAAATAGAAGTTCAGATTATGCTTTGTTAATCTGTAAACAACTGTAGATAGGTGCACATAATGTAGGTGTAGACTGAGACCCATGTCAACAAGCAAAATTGCAAAACACTTAAAGGCGTTTTCGCACCAAGGTTGTGCAGTAACACGTGTCACATGTGCCTTGCAGTGCACCTAAAATGCTCCATGCACAATTCTTTGTGAATACAATGATAATAAACCCTTATGTAAGCCCACAAAAATGACTATCCTTTGGTGATACACAGTGATGAATGCAATCCTCATACACAAGATGTACCTGTTTATATGTAGCCTTCTTTGCTTCACAGCCTTCCAAAGTACACATTTTAGATGATATTTCTCAGCTTTCAGGAGGAAGGGGAGGGATTTAATGCAACACACTGCACAACACAGAGCTGAGTGTAATCTGAGACCTGGGTGGAGGGAAAGGGCACACCCCGTCTACACATTCTCATAGGAAAACATGCACAGCTGAGGCCATCGATCCCCTGCTGTGTGCTGAAGGAGCGGGGCCATCTCCAAAGATTGCCTAGTGACTGGGAAACTGTCAGAAGTGACTCATGCAGAAAACAGAGGAAGGAGAGAGGAGACAGGTTCCAAACTAAGTGCTATGGACTGAGGAAAGTACACACTATATGAGGGCATGCTTTCAACCACTTCAACCCAATGCCTGATAACAGACCAGGCTGGTGTGAACCTACACTTATTGTAAAAATGCTGTTTCAATGGTCAATTTTACTGGCTTGAGCCACGGTATATAATTTGTTGGAAAGCTGAAATAAGCTTTGATTTATGCAGCTGTAAATCATAGTACATTACCAAGACAATTTTAAAATGAAAACTGCATTGGCCCTCTGATTGGCTTGTCAGGTTTGTTTACTTTTAGACACAAATTAAAATAAGAACATACGCATTTAGCCTTATTTTATCCTCCCGCAAATGTACTGATTAATGCAATTATTACTGAAGAACATACAGTATGAGTGAAACTCTTTTTCTGAAATCCTAACATTAGCACTTGTATTACTATGTCGTACTTCAAGAAAGATTAATTATAATAGTTAGTTATAGAAGATATATTCAATTACTTGAAGCAATTATGAAAGTACATAGATGCTTTAGAATAATAAAAGATAATTATACTTTCCATTAGAACAAGCTCAAAAGACCAGACAGCAGGCTTCCTCTTCTTCTGCTGATGCTTCCTTCATCCACCCAACTGTGAAAATAAAATTCTCTTCTCAAGTTTAATCGTTCTGGTCAGTAAAAGTTTATCATGCATGGTGTTCTACTGCATACTGCGTTGCTGAAAAAGTAATTGAAATCCCCTGTCCTTAGAATATTTCATTTTAAAGGTTCTTGCATTTGAAATAATCTGTTGTCCGCACCAGCAGTAAAAATTGTAACCTCTATTGTGAACCTCTACAAATCATCTTGTCTTATAAATTCACTAAACGGTCCCAGCATGGCAAAAAAATATATATATATACTTTATTAGGTTCATAGTGAGCAAATATCTGATATAGGTCCGAGGAAAATAGTATTCTGTTAACATGTTTTAATAATGAAGATCCCAGCAGTGTACTTTTAGGAAACATTGTTTATCAGAAAAATTCTTACTGCAATAAATGATTTAGCTCCTCATACAAAGCTACTTTAGCATTCTGCAGAACTGGAATCGCTGCGTACTAGAATTTGTTTAGTGTGAATGCTTACTTTGGAACTTTGTGTGGTTATGCTCTAAATAAGTAATCATGTATTATCATACTGTATTGTATATTGTACAAGGAGTAATTATTAAATTATTATTTTTTGCATCTCAATGTGCAATAGGTTGTATGAAAAAATATATATTTTCTTTTATGGTTTGTCAAAGTGAATTTGCATCTGAAAATGAAAGGTGTTGTTCACTTGTTTTTTTTTTTTTTCAGTACACTGTAAGTCTGGTTTTGAATGCACTTAGAAACTCAGTCAAAATGAGAAGCTTAGCATTTCATCGCCCCACCTTTAAATTCTATTACATGGATTAACATGATAATTTTCAATGATAGTGTGAATAATCTTATAACTCAGCATAGTCAGCTTTTTACCTACACAATGACTAAAATTAGCCTTTTACTTATCTGTGCCCCCCTTATGCCTGTAAGGGTTAGAAACCTTGGGCTTGCTATTTAAATATGGCCAACTTTAGCAAGATTTGGTCACATGCTAATTTCAGCTTGGTGATGTAATTGACAATTGACCACTTGCTTACTGGGCACTTAAACCCCCCCCCCCCTGCCCGGACCAATTTTTGGTTTTCAGCACTGTCACCCTTTGAATGACAATTGTGCGGACGTGCGACATTATACCCAAACAAAATTTATGCCCTTTTTTTCTCACAAATAGAGCTTTCTTTTGGTGGTTTTTGATCACCTCTGTGGTTTTTATTTTTTTGCACTATAAACAGAAAAAGAGTGGCAATTTTGAAAAACAAAACATTTTTTACTTTTTGCTATAATACATATCTAAAAATAAAAAAATAAAAAAACAAATGTATTCCTCAGTTTAGGCTGATATGTATTATTCTACACATTTTTGGTAAAAAAAATATTGCAATAAACTCATATTGATTGGGTTGCGCAAAAGTTATAGCGTTTACAAAGTATGGGAATTGGTTTATGGAGTTTTTATTATTCTTTTTTTTTTTTACTGGTAATGGCAGCGATCTGCGGTTTTTAGTGGGACTACGATATTGCGGCGGACATGTCAGACATTTTTGACACTTTTTTGTGACACTTTTTTTTTTTAAATAGCCACTGATAAATATCATTGGCATGGAAGGGGTTAACACTAAGGGGGCGATCTAGGGGTTAAATGTGTTCCTATTGTGTTCTAACTGTGTGGGGGCGGGGCTGACAGGGACATAACAGATGTAACTGATCCCGATCACAGGGATCAGTAGATCTGTCATGCCCCCCTCACAAAGTGGGGAACTGCCATGTTTACATCGGCGGTTCCCCGTTCTGGCTTTCTATTAAGGGATCGTGGGTCTCCGGCAGGCATCGAGTCTGCCCGACCTGCGGGCACGCTCAAGCAGCGTGCAGCGGGCGCAAGCCCGCACCGCCAGTGGCTGCGAGGGCATGCCTGGAGCGCGCAAGGTGGCAGACGTCAATTGACGGTGCTCGGGCAATTCAGATCCGCGCTGTAGCCATCAATCGGCTATAGCGTGGATCTGAAGTGGTTAATTATGCTACACAGTCCTGGATCCAGTAGGTGGCCAAACTTTACTAATGTTGCCTGTATTTGCCTGTAAGTCTCCAGGACTTTGCACCTCAAGTGTAGGCTGAGGCATAGGACTCACAGTGCCCTAGAACCTACAGTATGTCCTTCTACAATTAATGGATCTATATTAGCTATAGCACTGTAACTCCAATTTAGCAGATCACAATTTCTTAGAGCAATCTGAAGTTAACATAAATAGAATAACTCTTCATCTTCGGTGAATGATCAGCAGATTTTAGATAATTAGGGATAAATCTGAATTAAATTGGGTTGGCTCTCTCATCACCTTTGCTTTGACATCAATAATTGTATGGCTTACTAACAATGGCTAATTGGTTCATTACATGAACTGAGGTCCCACAAGAATGACTCACAAAGTGAGCTTTATGGCTAATTTGAATCAAGGAAGTTGTTTGTGGTACTAATTTTATACAGCAGTTAAGCTGTAATTTTGTTCCGTGAAGAATATATTTTTTTTTATATCATAAGTTAACCAACAGAATATATGAGCCTGATAATAATATATGGGCAGCATAATGGATGTAGAAAAGTGTGTTTGGATAATACTTGCATGTTACCCAGCGTTATATAGGTCTCTTTAATGCTATGGAAATCCAAAAAAGGCATTTCAATTGTGCTGAAAGAAATAGGGAAAGTAGCTTTACAATAATTTTATTTCTGGCTTATATATATATTTTTGTTTACCGAGCAACAAGCTACTAATTTGAATTGTCATGTCTGTAATTTCTCACTTATAATTGAACTCCAGGCAGATAAAAAATTCACACACTAATGCAGCTATGTGATTATTTAAAGGAGAAGTATGGCCAAAGATCTTTTGCCCATAGTTCTCTTATAGGTCACAGGAAAGTGCTAAGTCCTGCACTGCTGTGACCCAGATTCAGCTGGCAGTGGGCTAAAGCTCGCTGTCGGCTGAAGTCACAGAGGCGGCCCAGGCACTGCAGGGATCTCAACAACAATGACCGACAGCTGGCTTAGACTCTCAGTGCGTGGGTGAGAGCCTGAGCCAGCCAATCCTGCACCCTCCACAGCCCAGTGCCCCTGTCAGTGCTGGAGGTGCAAAGCACAGAGCCGGTGACTAACATTCACCAGCTCTCTGCTCACTGAAGCCCAAGAACTGAGCGAGTAGCAGTTTTTGAATGCTTAGTTTTCAGTGTAGAGGCCGAGGGGACAGATGAAGCATTGGATTGATGTTGCATCTACATATGTGCGTATAATTATTATTATTTTTTAATCCCACACTTCTCTTTTATTGTATATTTTTAAATGCAAAACTGTAACTTTTAAATGTGAAATTGTAGCAGAGGTCCTCTACCTTGTTAGACAGTGCTCTGCTGTAGGTTCAAGATGTGTAAACCTCTGAACTTGATGGATGGAGATACAAGTCCTTTGGCAATTATAAGAGCTCCCAAATATGTAGTTAGGTGTTTGCCCAAGGTTTAGCTTTAACAGATGTTTAGCAAAAACACACATATACTACCCTTGTAACCATTAATGAGAAACCACATTCTGCCCAAAAACTTTTAAGCCATCTAAATATTAGGCACCACTGGCTAATCTCTGCTGTATTGTAGAGAAACTGCTGTAATATCAACCTTCAGAATTTGAATTTCTGATCCCCTGCTGCACCTCCCACTACCCCTATGTTCTTACAGGACATAGTAGTAATGTAAGGCTGGTGGATCAAACCACTGAGAGTAGAGCGGGAGACAACACTCCTGGAAGTGTATGAGTCTGAAGATTCTTCGGGTGTCAGTTTCTCTTTATCACATGAGAGTTCAGAAGCAAAGATATTGAAAGAGGTAAGTTTTGGTACTGAGTCACTATATTGAGGAACTCCAACTTTTGGGGTTTGGTGTAGGTAGGGAACTCCTAGCTCCAACTTCCAGCAGAAACTTTAAAGAAGAAAGTTTCCATCAAATTTTCACTAATAATCACAACTTTACGTGATGAATACAGTCAATAAATGAATAATAATGCTCACAGTGCTACAAATACAGCAATCCTAATAAGTAGTACTAACTGATGCTTAGAATTAGCAGTAGATTAGCAACGTTACTTCAAAATAAAAACACATATGTAAAACACCCAGGTGCTTATCATAAAGTGCATCAAAGTAATAAAAAAGTGCTAAAAAACTGATGGGTGTGCAAATCTCGCTGAGGATAAAGTGCAAGTGCTACTGCGCACTTATTAGCTGAAAAAACAAATTAGAGTCTATGGACAGGTAGATGTGAGAAAATTTTCTCCCATGTTTGATAAAGTAGTCCACAGGTGCCTGCACAGGCTGGAATATAGACGTGCTCCCTTCACCAGATAGGGTGAACTCTCACCTCCAAGGGAGACCCCACCGGGTCTAGCTTTACATGAGTAGTGATAACATGCAATACCGATTTCGTGAGCAGGAATAAAATCATGTTCTCAACCAGATAAATTGGAGGCTCACCTCAGACTAAGACCCCTATGGGCCTAGTTGCACATATCAGAAAGGTGTGTTAATCCAAGTAGCTTCCCTTTTGGGCTTGTGGTTGGAGTTCCCAATGTGCCGCTGACAAAGCGTTACCATGCAAATAGAGAACAAAACAACTCCACTAGTGTAATAAGTCATACCAAGGGATATGGGATAACAGAAGACAGAACCCCTCCTTAAAATGCACTCACATTTATTTTACTAAAAATCAGCAATAAAATCAATAAAGAATGTTTCTACAGATGAAGCCACGTGGCGTGGTGAAACATGTAGAGGCATAGCCTGGCGGTGGTACTTGCTACTGACACGTGAGATCTGATTGTGGTTATCTTCATGGATTTTATTGCTAATTTTTAGTAAAATAAATGTGAGTGCATTTAAAGGAGGGGTTCTGTCTGCTGTTATCTCTTATCCCTTGGTCGGACTTATTACACTAGTGGAGTTGTTTTGTTCTCTATTTGCATGGTAACGTTTTGTCGGCGGCACATTGGGAACTCCAAACACAAGCCCAAAAGGGAAGCTACTTGGATTTACACACCCTTCTGATATGTGTGACTAGGCCCATAGGGGTCTTAGTCTGAGATGAGCCTCCAATTTATCTGGTTGAGGACACGATTTTATTCCTGCTCACGAAATTGGTATTGCATGTTATCACTACTTATGTAAAGCTAGACCCAGTGGGGTCTCCCTTGGAGGTGAGAGTTCACCCTATCTGGTGAAGGGAGCACGTCTATATTCCAGCCTGTGCAGGCACCTGCGGACTACTTTATCAACCATGGGAGAAGATTTTCTCACATCTACCTGCCTATAGACTTTAATTTGTTTTTTCAGCTTATAAGTGCGCAGTGGCACTTGCACTTTATCCTCAGCGAGATTCGCACACCCATCAGTTTTTTATCACTTTTTTATCACTTTGATGCCCTTTATGATAAGCACCTGGGTGTTTTACATATGTGTTTTTATTTTGAAGTAACGTTGCTAATCTACTGCTAATTCTAAGCATCAGTTAGCACTACTTATTAGGATTGCTGTATTTGTAGCACTGTGAACACTATTATTCATTTATTGACTGTATTTGTCACGTAAAGTTGTGATTATTTGTTTATACCCAGTTGTTGAGGCTTTTTGTTGTTTTTAATATTCCCCTAGCAGTGCTTGCACATTTAATTTTATTTTGTATCTTATTGGTGTCTGTGAAACATGTTAGGTGGTAGCAGCAGCTTCACTTATTATTACACTATCACATTTTTAATTGGCAGCGCACTACCATTTTTTAACATTTTATCAAATGTTCACTGCTTTCTGTGCCCATTAGGAAACCATTTTCGTTATTTCCTGTTTAGTTGTCAGGGCAGAAAGTCAGCAGATTCTTTACAATGAAATCAAAAAGCACAAAAATATGGTTTTATTTTAGAGGGGATAGGGAAAGAACCTCTGTAAGATTTGTGTCCTTCTGATGATGATTCTTTTCATTTTCTGTGTGATCACTGATAAGAGACATGAAGGGAAACCTCTGCAAGGGTGATCCAGATGGCAATAGCAACCTGACATTTACTTGCTCTACCAACATTAAAAAACATTTTGCCAATCCTTTACAAGAAGACACTGCTTTTGCAAAACTAGAATTATATATAGATTGCAGTTTATTGTTATTAAAAATTACTTTTCTATTTTTGGTCTTCTCAAGCAAACAAATGATACATCCTTCCAATATGGCATCCTGGAAGTGCCTTGTACAGGGATGGTTTAAGAATATACCAATGGAAATCAGATTTCTTGCTTGTGTGATTGGTTTGCTGTTTATCCCAGAAGTCTTCACTGAAATGCAAGTCACATTTCATACATTTCTAGTTTCATTTATGGAGATACGCTAAGGTTTATTCACTTGCAAAAAGATACAGACACTATAGCTTTTCTCCTTACAGATGGCACCCAATCGTTTTAATAAAGGCAGACTCCCACATTCAAAAATTAATTTGGGAAAGGACATGATTAAAAAAAAGCAATTCTTCACAACAAACATATGAATCTATGAAAAATGTTACTCAGTTTATTGGAATTGGTTTAATTTTACTAGAGGGAATATTTTTTTTACTCTGAACAAAAGAACTATAAAATATTTCAGATTTGCTTTTTAATGCAATAAAGTTTTAAATAAATCTGTTACATGTGACCCTGTTTTTTGGCATTGTGGAGATGCTGAAAACATAATTTCTACTTTTTGAATGTCTGCTGCCAATGTCAAATAATCATCAAAATGTTTTACCCCCCCTCAGGGGGCGTGGCTAGCCACGGAGAAGATGGACGCTTAATCCAATAGCTCCGCCAGGCCACCCGGGATAACACGGCACAGCAGGTACCTCCGCACACTACACCCACCGCAAACACCTCCAGCGACTCTCCGGGATACAAGCGATATGATCTACGAGCATTGCTTCTAGAACAATCAGACCACCACCTAAAAAAACTCAAACTCACCCACTACTCCCAAGCCAACAAAATGGGAAAATACTTAGCAAACAAAATAAAATGTAAACGAGCTTAGAATCCAGACACCACATACCCAATAATCAATTATTCAACTATTTTCAGATCAAAAACTTCTACGCCCGCTTGATCACTAAAGATTCCCAGTTAGACCATATGTCCGGGTTCGAACGATTTTGTAAAAATGATCCCCATGCTAGAGGCCAAATCTCTCAAATTTATGCACAACTTATCTGTACTCAAAATACCCAAATACCAAATTATGCACGGGCATGGTAGATGGATCTCAAATGCCACCTCAGTGACACCGAATGGTCGGCGAGCTGGTCTACTACCAGATCCGCTTCTTACAGCCTCAACGCTGCGGTTGGCGGTCAGCAAGTGGTTAAAGTGACACACAGACTTTAAATAATTTTGCAGAACAGATGTGCACTTATTCCCGGTTTCATTTAAAGTGACACACACGTTTTGCAGAACAGTGATATGGGTTCTCCTGGCTTATTTATACTTTTTTGACACAGTTTGAAGATGATTTTAGAACAGTTCTATGGCCTCTACCGTTAATTAA
This sequence comes from Glandirana rugosa, assembly GCA_018402905.1. Classification (NCBI taxonomy): domain Eukaryota; kingdom Metazoa; phylum Chordata; class Amphibia; order Anura; family Ranidae; genus Glandirana; species Glandirana rugosa. The sequence goes on from BLSH010170689.1 coordinate 109,442, forward strand.
TAATTTTCAGACCCATTTTGACGATGATCTCCATTTTTGCATTTTTTATGTTTTTATTTTTTTTTTAATATTTAAAGTTATTTCCCTGTCCCCATTTCTTTGTAGGTCACTTGTCCCACCCTTACCCCCATTCCCTTCCTTTTGCAGACCTCTAGGACCTTCCAGGACTATTTTACAGCCTTTTTTGTGCCTAAAAGTCCGTGTCCCCATTGATTTCAATGGGGTTCGGGGTCCGGGACAAAGTTCGGGTTCTGTCCGGACCCGAACCCGGACTTTGTCCCGAAGTTCGGCCGAACCAGCAGAACCCGGACTTCTAGAAGTTCGCTCATCTCTACTGCAGACCCCCCCACTGTGGAAGGAAATGGAACTAACATCATCCCCTACCAGGGATCTACAATGGTTTATCATTATAAACCATTGGAGTCCCTGGAAACACACTCCCATACCAATAAATCTACAATCCATGCTGAAGGTCTGGAGATCTTTAGACCACAACTGCAAAGCTCAAGACATATCCCACACAATTAGCCCCCCACTTAAAATACTGAGTAACATAATCCCCATGCTAAACACCTCTCATTGCATCTCCAAAGGGTTAACACAAATCCAACAGCTATACAACAACCACAGCCTAAAGACAACACGTGCATTGGTAGAGGAGTTCAACCTACCCCACACAGAAACATTCACTATTTCAAGAATTCTAAACTACCTACTTAAACACCCCTGGAAGAACATTAAAATCAACACTAAAATGTGGACATATCTTCACTCCTGTGTCAAACTGCAGAAAGATATCTCCACGATCTACAGAATTCTCCAAAACAATGAAACTCCCCAAAAACACCTATGATGCAACAGATGACATTACACCCCCTTCAAACTAGCCCAATTTTACCCGGACAAATCCCCAGCCTGCAGGAGAAACTGCGGACAAGTGGCAAACTTAATGCATATACTATGGGAGTGCCCAACACTCACAAGTTTTTGGACGCTAATCTTTCATCTACTAGCTAGATGTACTGGTTCTCTAATAGGTCCAAACCCAGGGTTAGCTATTCTGAACCTGGGGGTGGACTTGTACCCCAAAGATCACTGGCAGGTGGTGACACATATATTGGTAGCAGCAAGAACACTAATCCTACAGAATTGGAAATCCACTCAAACCCCAAACGTATCAGAGGTCAAAAACATGGTTGAATCCAATAGATCACTTGAAAAAGCATTAGCGACAAACTCCCTAACAATGGATAAATTCAGAAATGCATGGAAGATATGGATATAACAAATGATATAAATCACAAGAATCAAGGAATGGATATGTTTGCTAGGCAAAGTACACGATTGGGTACAATACAGGTGCTGTTTTTGTAAAATAGTTATAATAAAGGCATCGCAGCCCACATAACTACTGAACACTGTAACTTCCCATCAAAACATGGTATAATATACACAAAGGTTAACATTTGCCTGTACCGATAACATATAACAATACGCAGTAAAATGGTTAACTCAACTGTTACTCACAAATCAATTATGCAACATCCGTCCTGTGCAATATGACTAATGTATGACACCGACTTTGCTTGTATGCCTTAATTATGTCTTTGTTATAAAACCAATAAAAATTACTGTTCAAAAAAAAAAAATGTTTTACCCCTTTATTTTAATGCCCCACAACTGCTACAAATAACAGCAAATCAACTACATACTGTATATATCTAAACTAGAGTTGAGCGAACCTCTGGAAGTTCGGGTTCTGCTGGTCCGTCCGAACTTCGGGACAAAGTCCGGGTCCGGGTCCGGACGGAACCCGAACGATCGCACGGACAACGAACCCCATTGAAATCAATGGGGACCCTAACTTTTATGCACAAAAATGGCTGTAACAAAGTCCTGGAAAGCCCTAGAGGGCTGCAAAAGGAAGTAAAATGGGGGTAAGGGTAGGGCAAGTGCCCTACAAAAAAATGGGGACAGGGAAATAACTGTAAATATTTTTTAAAAAATAAAAACATAAAAAAAGCAAAAATGGAGGTGAATGTGGATCATCTTCAAACTGTGTCTGAAAAGTATTAATTAACGGTAGAAGCCATATAACTGTTCTAAAATCATCTTCAAACTAGGGCAAGTGCCCTACAAATAAATGGGGATAGGGAAAATAAATTAAAATCAAGTTAAAAAACGGGAAGGGGGGTGGATGTGGAGTAGGAGCCTAGAGGTTGACTAGGCCGTGACCGTGGCAGTGTAGGTGGAAGTGGCGGTGGTAGAGGAGTAGGAGGAGGTAGCCAACATGGTTTTTTTT
>BLSH010170689.1:185488-196623 GCA_018402905.1 Glandirana rugosa
GTTCTCCATTTGTGACTGTGGGGAGTGGTGTAGGTCTGTTAATTCTCTCTAGATGGAAACTTGACTTGTGTCGTTACCATTGTGTTATAGGAGTGACTCCAATTTCCGTCTCTAGTGAGACCTGTTTTTTCTCCACGACCCAGAGTCTTGTTGGAACATAAATACATTTTAGTTTACTTTGAGATATGTCTTATTAGAACTATTGAGTCTCTGGGAAGATCGGTTTCACTACTGGTTTTCTTTACGATTTAATACTCTGTCGTTACAGTTCCTTGTTACACACGTTGCTAATAATTAATTTGGACGTTAGTTCAGTGGGTTGCACACATTGTTCCTTGACATTGCTGTCTCATAATTTAGCATTTCTTTTGGTCATCACTTTGGCTAGAAGGGTCTCTGAGTTATCAAGATTATTCTGTATAGAGTTTCATTTGATTTTACATAAATACAAGGTTGTTCTGAGACCCAGCACCTCTTTTTTGTCCAGAGTGATCTCTGCCTTTAACCTCAGTGAGGATATTGTGTTACCATTGCTGTGTTCAGTTCAAAGGTAGATCTCTCTTAATTGTCTGGATGTGGTGAGGGGTGTCAGTGTTTACCTCTTGGCCATTGCGTCTGTTAGGTAGACATATTCCATATTTGTTATTTCAGAAAGTCCTAAAAGAGGTTAGCTGGCTTTCAGATCTACTATTTTTAAGGGGATTAGACGGGTTGTTTTATTGGTCTATGAGTTGAGAGATAATATGCCTCCCGATGCCTCTAACAGCAGCATTAAAAATGTCCAGTGTGCATGAGTCCTTATATTTTATACTCATAGTAAAATCCATTTGTTTGGGTCCATTGAGGGACACAGCTCCTTCCTCTCACATACTAACTTTTCCTACTGAACTATATGCTACAACTGTGAGGTTAGAGGACTACAGCATCTAAGAGGCAGTTTTTGTAAAAGAAAAAGAAATATTTAGAGCAATATGGTACAATATTGCAATAAAGACATATTAGTACACCTTAGCTACCCAAACATAACGGCTGTCAAATAACATATGTACGACATGACATGCGCCATAGCATTTGATACCAATACCCCTTGCTCAACAGAATGTTTTTTCCATTCAATAAATTCTTATTGAAAATTTCAGAGAGGTACAAAACATACAGCGAAATGACAAACAAATACAGAGCAATCAAATGATTGATATCCATATAAGCAGCATATAACATGTAACAATTATTGTAGACAAACAACAATTGATTCACATACTTGAAGCAAATCCTCAGAGTTGCCCTGAAAACATTTGGATTTGCTCTTGCATAAAAAGAGGGGGAAATAAAGGGAGAGAACAAACAATTAGGGGGAAGGAATTACACCTAGTATGATCATTTAGAGGTTAGATATTAATGAGAGATAGATTGATATGAAAACCAGACCTTCCAAGGAGTGCATGCCTTATGGGAGCAGAGATATGCTATCTTGGAGGGGGATAGTATAGTTTCATAAGTGTAACAGGTTTGAGTCAATTGGACCATGGACTCTATGGATGGTGAGGCAGTGAATTTCCATAATCTAGTTATCAATAATTGTGTGGCCAGGAGAATAGGGGTAATTACTGTGCGCACGGGAGGAGGAATAGTTTCTATAGAGAGATTTATCAAGGCTAGTCCTGGGGTCATGGGGACAGTGGATTGAGCTTTTTCTGAGATAATTCTAAAGGTCTTGTTTCAAAAGTTACCTTGCAGGGGGCAAGTCCATAGGTTGTGAAAGAGGGACTTTTGTCCCCTGTAGCCTTTCCAACCAAAGGGCGGGAGATGTGGATGAAATGTAGATATTCTCAATGTTGTAAGGTACCACCGTTGGAAAATTGTTTGGGTTAGTTTCCAGAGGGAGGTGCTATGTGCCATGTAATAGATCAACTTAAGTGCATGTTGCCATTGGAATGGAATGAATTGGATTTCAATGTCCTTTTCCCATTTGATAAAGGGGGGACTTCTCAAACACCTGTTTTTCCTGTAGGGGCTTATAAAAGAAAAATATCCCCTTTGTTTTGGAAGAGGGAGATTTTAGGTGTAACCGTGCTTGGGTTGGGATCTCCTTTTTAAGATGAAGTTGCTTATATAAACAATGACTGATTTGTAAATATTGAAACAGGTCTGTAGGGGCCAACAGCTGGTCATGTTGCATCTCAGAGAAAGATTTAAGTTTACCCGTATCATAGAGATCCCTAGTTTATCTATGGGGGGCATCTAATAGTGTTTGGAGACATATATCAGCAATTAGCAGACTTAGTGTTATAATAGGTATATTCAAAGGGGTTGTAGGATTCTGCTTCCATTGGTAAGCCAGGAATTTCCACCAGGTGAGGTTGACAGCCTTGAGTGTTATTGGGAGATGTTGCCTCTAGGGCCTGTGCTATAAAGCCAATTCTCCAGATTGTGCCCTGGAGCCATAGCTTGTTGCACACCAGTTAATATTATGTGGTGATGTGAGCCACCCCCTCATCTGTGCTAGGATTGTGGAATAGTAGTAATCTTTGATATCAACTAACCCAGATCCTACAACCAACCTGTGCTTAATGAGCGTACCATGCGCAATGCAGGGTTTTTTCCCCTGCCAGACATAAGAGTTTAGATATTTTTGTAAGGTGGAGAGGTTAGAAGTTAAGGATATGAATTGGTAGAGCACAGAGTAGGTACAGTAATTGCGGAAGTAGGTTTATTTTAAATGCTGCTAGGCGACTTGCCCAGGAGAATTCAAATTTAGCTAGTTTATCTAAGTCTCATGCAAATTTTAATTTAAATGGTATGACGTTTTCCTTATATAGCCCTTTGGTGGATTTGGTCAATGTGATGCCTAAGTATCATATGCCTGTTTCATTCCACACATAAGGGTAAGTTGATTGCAACCAATTATGTGTCATGCCATAAATGTTAAGGTTTAGGATTTGACATTTGGTACTATTCATCTTATAGTAAGAAACATTGCCAACTTGAGTCAACACATCTCACCGCAGCTGGGGAAGAAGAGGGATTTGTAAGCATAAAAATTATGTTGTCTGCAACTAATTTAAAAATCAAGGGGGATAGAGGACACCCCTGCCTGGTGCCGTTAGATATGTGGAAGTTGGCGGAGAGCATCTCAGAGATTTAACTTGAGCTGAGGGTTTAGAGTATACTGTCATGATGGCTGAGGGAATTCTATCTCTAAAACCAAACTTCTGAAGTACAGCTCTCAGATATGTCCAGTGCACTCTGTCGAATGGCTTCTCTGCATCCAAAAATAGGAATCAGAGAAGGAGCTTGTGTGTGCTCTGCAAAGTGTATAATATTGAGCAAGTCTGCCTCCCTGCAGCAAAGCCCGTTTGGTCCCTATGAATTAGATTAGGCAAGATAAGTATTAATCTGGAGGCGATAAGTTTGGCATAAACTTTTATGTCCAAGTTAAAGAGGGAAATAAGGTGAACATTTTGAGGGGCAGAGAGGTCTTTCCCTGGCTTTGGTAAAGTGATGATCAATGCTCTTAACATGTCTTAAGGTAATACTGAGGAGGAAGCAGTGTCATTGACTAGGTTACAAAAGTAAGTTTATGTTGTTTATAATATTCACCTGGCAATCCGTCAGGGCCAGGAGCTTTGTTGTTTGGTAGGGCGTCTATGGTGGAGTTTATCTCAGCTAGGGTAAAAGGTTTGTTCAAAGTATTCAATTGCACAGTTGATAGGGAAGGAAGTTTGATGTTATTCAAGAAGGTGTTGATAAGATCTGGGCCGGGTTGTGTGGTATCTTTATCACCATTCTTTAGTTTAAACCCTATCATGAATAGAGGTCATTAAGGCCTATGTACCTAGACCAGCATAGCATCAAATCATTTGATAACCTAAATATATTTACATTATATTTAAGGACAGATTTAGCTTTTATTTAGTACACCATTTTCAATAAATACACTTCCCCTACTCGTTAAATGAATGTACTTTTTTTACACAATGGAATGCTCAATGAGAGTTGCAGTCTGACAAATCCAGGTGTCACTGTGGAAAGGAGGGGTGGGGGTGGGGGGGCAAGGGGAACCATGCCTGAGAACCATAATTTACAGATTTCATGTAAAAAGAAGTTAAAGTGAATCTAAAGCAAAAACATTTTTCACTGAGAAGTGTAGTTGCCCTATGCAAGTGTAGTTGCTCCAGAGCTTAACCACTTCAGCCCCGGAAAGATTTTCCATTTTAGGACATGAACACTTTTTGCGATTCGGCACTGCGTCGCTTTAACTGACAATTGCGCAGACATGATACATTGTACCCAAACAAAATTTGCGTACTTTTTTCCCCACAAACAGAGTTTTCTTTTGGTGGTATTTGATCACCTGTGCGTCATTTCTGATCACCGATATAAACAAAAAAAGAGCGGTAATTTTGCAAAAAGAAACAATATTTCTTACTTTTTGCTAAAATACATGTCCAAAAAAAAAATAAAAAAACAAATTTATTCATCAGTTTTGGCCGATTTATATTCTTCCTCATATTTTTGGTAAAAAAAAAAAAAAATTGCAATCGTGCAGTGTTAATTTTGGCAGCAAATTTCAACTTAGTTTTAGTCTTAGGACTAGAATGGCATTTTATTTTTAGTCCCATTTTAGTCTTCTGCAATTGTTTTATTTTTAGTCATATTTAGTCAACTAAATCTCCAGTACATTTTAGTCGACTAAAATAATTTTAGTCGTCTAAAATCTAATGGGTGTAGTTAAATTATAATGCATTATTTAAGCATTTCTCTACAATTTCCAAACTCATTATAGGCTGGAGTGGAAAATCTAATATGTTATTATTTATAGTATTGAGGTATGAACATGCACTACAGACCAGTGTTAATTTTGACATCAAATTTCAATTTAGTTTTAGTCTTAGTCTTTTGACTAAAATGGCATTTTAGTTTTAGTCCCATTTTAGTCATCTCAATTGTTTTAGTTTTAGTCGTATTTTAGTCGACTAAAATGGTATTAAGTTAGTCGACTAAAATGTTTTAGTCAGTTTCAGTTGACAAAATTAACACTGAATCTGTGTTTATTGATTGGTTTGCGCAAAATTTGCCGCGTTTACAAACCATGAGAATTAATTTCTGGCGTTTTTACAATTTTTTTCTTACTAGTAATGGAAGCGATCTGCTTTTTTTATTAGGACTGCGCATTGTGGTGAACATGTTGGACATTTTTGACACTTTTTTGGGACCAATGACATTTATACAGCGATCAGAAATGTAAATATCCACTGATAACTGTATAATTGTCATTGGCAAGGAAGGGGTTAACCTGCAGGGGGCAGTGAAGGGGTTAACTGTGTTCCCTGGGTGTGTTCTAACTGTATGGGGGCTGGGCTGGCAGGGGCACCAGAGATCTAACTGATCCCGAGTACAGGGATCAGTAGATCTCTGACATGCCGCCTGTTAGAACGGGGAACCGCCGTGTTTACATTGGTGGTTCCCCGTTCTGGCTCTGTACAAGGCGATCGTGGGTCACTGGCGGACATTGAGTCCGCCCGACCCGCGGCCCTGCTCAAGGAATGTACGGCGGGCATGAGCGCGCACCACCAGCACTTATAGTGGCGATTCGCGGGACGCTGCCACAATCACGTGCAAGGAAAATAATAATAACATTTATGCTTGCACAGGATTGGATGGTGGAAGTCAGCATAGTGTCTGTTCATTTACTAAGCTCTGGAGCAACTGTTTTTGCAGAGTGCAGCTGCACTTTAAAATATATAAAACACACTTGTGCCACTATTAACCGCCTGCAGCTGCTATTTCAAATCATTCGATGTATATACCTCAAAAAAATGTTTGCAGGATTGGACCCTGCTTGCAAATAGCACTTGCAATGGTAACCAATTTAAATAAAGTGCAACTATTATTACAATTGAATTGTGAACCAGTGTCAATAAACATATGTCAATATAAAGAAAATTATAAAACAAAGTGCTCAGTCCCAAAATAGTACAGTGATGTTTTGAAAACAAGTCCTCATCTTATAATCAAGTGCCTTGTGCTCTCTTCAGTTATAGTGTCCACCTCTTGTGCCACCAGTGCACCGTTGTGTAATATAGGTCCCCACTCACCAGATGGAGTTTATCCTCTTGTCATATGACACTGAGGAGTCAATAAGCACTTTGGTGGTTTCTCCTAGACCAGTTCCTCGATCTGCTCCTCCGAGATCTCTCCCCACAGCAGCATCACCCGTGCATCCAGATGCCAAGATTAGTTAGTTATGGAGAATAAAAGAGAGAAGGCTGGATCTGTAATTAGAAGACTTATAACGAGACTTCACCAGTCGGCTCCAGCATCGATCTCCCACTTGGGGCCTCAGGAATGCAAATTCCACACCAGATGCTGCCAGCCACCACACTTCACACATATTAATTACCCCAATGTGTCTCACCTGCTCATTAGGGCCCCAGGTCTTACTCAGCCCAATTTACCCCTTCAGGTCGCTGATGGTGGATTCCTATTTTTTTCACCAGACCTGCTCCCCTTTAATCCCTGTCATCTGTATAATCTGACCTGAGGATCTCCAGACACACTGATCACCGACACCGCTGAGGTCCGAGGTCAGGGACAGTAAATTTTTGGCAGAGTTTTTTTTTTCAAAAATGTACTTTTTAAATTATCAGTGTCAGTTAGTGTCAGTGTGTTTTAGGCAGGATAAAAAAAGGAAAAATGTGCACTATTTTTTCTGGGCCCTACTACATACAGCAACTAGCATACACATATGTGGTATCGCTACAATAGTCAGGAGCAGGAGAATTTAATTTGGGTTGTTTTTTTAGTGTTAGATTAAATTTAAAAAAATATATATATTTTTTTTTTACTATTTTGGGCCAGTTTTCCATTTATAATAAAAATAATCAGAAGATATCCATTACCATATACCACCAAATGAAAGCCCAATTTGTCCTGAAAAAACAAGATAGAATCCACCTGGATGCTCAAAGTAGTTGTGATGATGTGTACAGTTTTACTAAAACATGTCAAAGTTGCAAAATTGTGCTTAGATATTAACATTTGTTTTACCCTTAGGCGGGGAGGGGTTAATCAGTCACCTTGCAAAATAGCTGCCTCAAACTGTTCTGATAGAAGAGCACATTTCCTACCACTAAAGCCAAATATTAGTTTCAATACAGTGAAGTGTCACCTATTCAGGTCAACATGAATGACATTACTGTTGCAGACTTACCAACACTGCAACCATAATTCACTGAATGGCTCTTCATTGGCTTCTAAGATATATACTTTTCCTTAAGGATGGAACATGTGAACAGTAAAAATACAAAAGTGGAATTCTAAGATCAAGGTCGCTATGCACAAACTATATAGCGGCACAAACGTTTGTGAATATTAATTAATTATGAGGGTTGGTAATAAAACTTTGGATTCTAATTTCCACCTAACATAGCATATTTTTACTAGTGTGGTGAAACATTAATAACTAAACCCTCATATGAGTTATATCTCTGTTCTACCTAAAACCATTAACTTGAATCTGAACTTTGACCATCTTAGCTGTACCAGTTCCCAAAAGATTTTATTAAGCTTGGCAGCTATAAAATTATCTTTATATGCAGTTTACTATAACTGGGCATTGTGGCGTAATACATATTTGATAAATAAGACATGTGTGGTATGGGCACTGAAATTTTATTTCCAAAAATGTTCAGGTGTGAAATTATTTTTTGTCTCATTTACCAGTTTGATATTCCCTGTTGTGTCCCTGGATGTGTGGTATTATTATTCCATATACATCAAATGGTTACTTGCTGACTTTAAGCCATCCCTTGGTAATTTCAAAATGCTGCATAGTCAGAGATAAATATTAGGATAATTCTTCCATCCTAAGATATTTGCAGTTTCGAGTCATTAGAGCAGAATTGCTTTGGCATGTGCTATAGAATTAGTTTAAGAGAAAAAGAAAAAGCTGTAATTGGGAATTTATTCGTTTATGTTTGTTTACCTGCACTTTGCAACCTTTGCCCTGTTCATGAATGAATTCTATATTTATCCAAGTAAGAGAAGCATGAACCTAATTGGTGGCTTCTCCAGGACCCAGCAATTTGCTTTCTGGCAACACATAAAAATATAGAGTGAAAATAATTATGCACATGTCCATCAAGCCTTTTTCTTTATTTTGAGTTTGTTGTCAATAAATAAATAAAAATATACATATGAGAACATGATTTTCTTGTATATTATCTACTTTAAAGATATGAATACGTGCTTATTTACTTGTTTGTTGTGTATTTATACCAGTACATTACTGTTAATTAGATATCATTGCATTGTAACATGGAGATGGTTAACCTTCATTTCAGACAAATATCACTTTTCACAGGGGTCATCATAAACCTTTTGAAATGTAATTAACACTACTAATATATGTAATGGCTTCTAATTTCATGCTGTGACACATGGATAGATTGGAAAAAACACTATGGAGATGTAAAGTGAGTTATAGATTTGAGGTTCATTTAGACCTAGACCTCAAGTAGTGTCACGTACCTGGTCCTAAAGCCGAAATGCTGAGAGGACTCTCCTTGCAGCTGAGTGCTTGGTGATCCTGAAGGTGGAAACAGGGAACACGAAGCCCAGAGAAGCAGGGATTTCCGGCTGTGCCACAGATGGGAGATGCAAGTGTAGAGATCTCTCTGTAGGTGGATAACAGATGAGATGAGCAGTAGGACCCAGTGGAGTTGATGATTATGCAGACTGCACACAGGAAGCAGGTTGCAGTGGAAAGTGCAGCAAGCTGGATACATCAAGTATTGATTGCAAGCTGGAGCAACAGGTAAGTACTGCAATTAGGTACAGCAGGCTGGGTACTGCAGGTAGGCACCAGGGCGGATCACAGCAGATGGGGTGAAGCAGGAAGCATAGTCAGGGATGGATGCCAAGATCAGTAAGCCAGTGGTCAGCTGACAGAAGAACAGAGACGTGGTCAGGCAAGCCAAAGTCATACACAGGACAGGAGACAAGAGCAGATCCGTGTGCAATCCGAGGTCAGAGCTGGGAGAGTGACAAGAGGTATCCAAGGACAGGTTGTTGACAGGAGATCAGAAGCATAAGCACACACAGGAACAGGAAGCAGGAAGCTGAAGAACAGTCAGCAATGCCCATGTGCTGCAGTCAGTCTTTTAAAGGCCAGAGAGTGCCAGGATCTGACAAGCATTGCATGTGCCAGCATGCATACGTCTTCGCCGTGCGATCACAATACGTGTGCAGGTGCGGCCATGTTGGAAATTGGCCACTGTGCCAGGCTTGCGGGCAACTAGTCTCCTGACAGGTAGCAAGATCTGGTACTTTAGAATGCTTACAGAAGCAGCAGGAAGCTGAGATAATTATAGTTGTGCTCATAAGTTTACATACCCTGGCTGAATGTATGATTTTCTTTTTTCAGAGAACATGAATGAGAACACAAAAACATTTATTTCACTTATGGTTAGTGTTTGGCTAAAGCCATTTATTAACAATCAACTGTGTTTACTCTTTTTAAATCATAATGACAACATAAACTACCTAAATTACCCTGATCAAAAGTTTACATACCCTGGTGATTTTGGCCTGATAACCTGCACACAAGTTGACACAAAGGAGTTTGAATGGCTATTAAAGGTAACCATCCTCACCTGTGATCTGTTTGCTTGTAATAAGTGTGTGTATAAAAGGTCAATGAGTTTCTGGACTCCTGACAGACCCTTGCATCTGCCATCCAGTGCTGCACTGACGTTTCTGAATTCTGAGTCATGGGGAAAGCAAAAGAATTGTCAAACGATCTGCGGGAAATGATAGTTGAACTGTATAAAACAGGAAAGGGATATAAAAAGATATCTAAGGAATTGAGAATGCCAATCTGCAGTGTTCAAACTCGAATCAAGAAGTGGAAAATGAGGGGTTCTGTTGAAACCAAACCATGGTCAGGTAGACCAACTAAAATTTCAGCCACAAATGCCAGGAAAATTGTTCGGGATGCAAAGAAAAACACACAAATAACTTCAGGACTCTCTGAAAAGATGTGGTGTGGCTGTTTCAAGATGCACGATAAGGAGGCACTTGAAGAAAGGTGGGCTGCATGGCCGAGTCACCAGAAGAAAGCCATTACTACACAAATGCCACAAAGTATCCCACTTATAATACGTTAAACAGCACAGAGACAAGCCTCAAACCTTCTGGCACAAAGTCATTTGGAGTGATGAGACTAAAATTTAGCTTTTTTGGCCACAACTAGAGTTGAGCGAACTTCTGGAAGTCCGGGTTCTGCTGGTTCGGCCGAACTTCGGGACAAAGTCCGGGTTCGGGTCCGGACAGAACCCGAACTTTGTCCCGGACCCCGAACCCCATTGAAATCAATGGGGACCCGAACTTTTAGGCACAAAAATGGCTGTAAAAAAGTCCTGGAAAGTCCTAGAGGTCTGCAAAAGGAAGGAAATGGGGGTAAGGGTGGGACAAGTGCCCTACAAAGAAATGGGGACAGGGAAATCACTAAAAGCATTTAAAAAAAATAATTTCATAAAAAAAAATCAAAAATGGAGGTGGATGTGGACCATCTTCAAACTGTGTCTGAAAAGTATTAATTAACGGTAGAAGCCATATAACTGTTCTAAAATCATCATCAAACTGTGTCCAAAAAGTATAAATAAGCCGGGAGAACCCATATCACTGTTCTGCAAACATCTGGAAACTGTGCAACACTTTAACTAAAACCGGGACAAACCATATCACTGTTCTGCAAACATCTGGAAACTGTGTGTAACACTTTAACTAAAACCGGGACAAAGCATACTACTGTTCTGCAAACATCTGGAAACTGTGTGTAACACTTTAACTAAAACCGGGTGAACCCATATCACTGTTCTGCAAACATCTGGAAACTGTGTGTAACACTTTAACTAAAACCAGGTGAACCCATATCACTGTTCTGCAAACATCTGGAAACTGTGCGTGACACTTTAACTAAAACCGGGACAAACTGAACTACTGTTCTGCAAACATCTGGAAACTGTGTGTGTCACTTTAACTAAAACCGGGACAAACTGTTCTGCAAACATCTGGAAACTGTGTGTAACACTTTAACTAAAACCGGGCGAACCCATATCACTGTTCTGCAA
>BLSH010170691.1:12428-28016 GCA_018402905.1 Glandirana rugosa
TTTAGTGTAACGTGTCTGTAGTTTACACTAAATGTGACGTCACGCCACGCTTAGTGTACGCTAGAGCGTGTCGTGTGATCACACTTGGTCGTGAATCTTAGGGAAATTTCTCCTTCATTTGAATTACAAAGTTTTTTAACGACTGTCCGTCTCTGGGATAGCCAGAGAAGACGGTATTTAAGTAGGAGGACGGAGAGTCGACAGTACATGTGACACGGCGTGTACACGTCGAGTCGCTTGTAAATGTCGGGGTTAGACACGACGTTATGATTTCTTGGTTTAAGTTGGACCTACATGGAAATTAATTCGCAATACACCGTTATTAAAAGTCGGACGAAGTAAGTCTCACATTTCTTTAAAGGGATTCTAAGTGCTGGTTCACACTAGTGTGCTGTGCGAGATCGCATGTGATTCGCACCGCACTGCAGTGTAAATCACATTTGATGTCTGTGCAATGTGATTTCAGCCATACAGATCGTATGGCTGAATTTGCATCGCATTCGGACCATTTGCACCAACTCGCACAGGACCCTTTTTTTGGTCCGCACCAGAATCAGATGGCATGGGTGTTCACACCCATGCCATCCGATTTATGTCCGAACTGACAGTTCACACTGCGATAGGCAAACTGAAATGGGGGTGTCATTAACATGGTATTGACACTCCCAGCAGTTTGCATATGGCGGTGTGAACTGCCTTGTGAGTCAGGTGCGATGCGAGAACCCGCAGTGGATTCACAGGGTTCCCTCATTGCACAACTGTGAAACAAGCCTAACGGTTATGATTTAAAAAGGTAACAAATATGTTATACTTACATGCCCTGTACAATGGTTTTTCACAAAGCAGCCCCGATCCTCTTCTTTTTGGGTCCTCTGCCAGTGGTCCTGGTTTCTCACCCCTGCCAAGTGCTCCCAATAGCAATCCTCTTGTTATGGGGGCAGTCAAGCAGCCTCACTCCCGAGCCGACATTGTCCATTCACACACAGAGCGCAGATTGGCCCTGCCCCCCCCCACTCTCTACTCATTGGATCACTGGCTGTGATTGAGAATGGAGAGAGAGACCTGGGGGAGCTGCTGCTCTCACGCACATCTCTGGATTATGCTGCATTAAGGTAAAAAGCCTTCTGCTTATATAATCACTTTAATGATACTGGATTTGTGTTATCTTCATGGATGCACACTAATTTTCTATGTTTAATTTGCCACAAGAGCCCAACCAATAGGACCCCGTCTCCATCCCCTCCACCACTGACAGCGGATTCAGGTAAGTGAAAAAAGGCATAGGAAGAATTTAAAAAAAACAAATTGCAGATGGGTCGGAAGTTTAGAGGGTGTGATGCCTGGAGATGGGTTTAATGGTCCATACACACAGTACAATTATCGGCCAACAACGGTTGTCCAACAGCCTGTTGGCTGATAATCCGACCGTTAGTACGCACGATTCGACAGCCAATTTCAAATTATCGTCCAACAGAAGCTGGCTGACAAGACTAGAAAACGTTTGTTGGCCAACAAGGCATTGGCCAATTGTTGGCTCATGTGTACAGAAGTTGGCCCAACCAAAAGTTGGAAGTGCAAACATGCATGATCAGAAGCTAGGAACGAGCTGGAAGTGTCCGGTCATGTAAACCTGCATTCCTAATTGACAATTCACATTCGTGAAGCGGCAATTGAATTGAAATAGCGAAATGCAGCGCACATTAGCATCTTTTTCAATGTGATAATAATGAAGCTGCTTTGCTAGTGATACTCATGTTCCGAACGTAATGAAAGACACTTGCTCTGTGGTGATAGAAATATTATTCACATTATTCTTTTTTATTTTGAGGTTTCTACACTATCATTATCCCTGACTATGTTGGTGTCCCTTGGTAATTGTTATTACTTTTCTTTTTAATGTAACTACTTCAAACCTGTCATTTGAATAGAAAAAAAACATAGGCAAGTATTCTTCTTTACATTCCTCTTTATTGTGAAGACAAAAAAAAGGGATTTTATTAAGGCCCCTTTCACACTGGGGCTGGCGGGTGGTAGCGGTAAATCCCCGCTAGTCTCAGCGGGGATTTAGCGCTGTTATAGAGGCGCTACGGCGCCGCTATGCAGGCGGGTGCGGGGCACTTTTAACCCCCCCACAACGGGTTAAACAGGGGTTAAAAGTGCCGGCGCTCGGCGCTCCCGGAGCGGTGTACAGCCGCTACGGGAGCGCTGCCCATTCAATGTAATGGCAGAGGCGGTGGAGGAGCGGTGAATACACCGCTCCCCACATTCCTGAAAAATCATGCTTGCTTGCATGATTTTCTTAAGCGCTGCGCTAGCGCAACGCCTCAGTCTGAAAGCATCCATAGAGATGCATAAAAATAATATTTAGAGCGTTATTGCAGCGGTAATTTTAGCGCTTTACCGCTGTAATAACGCCCCAGTGTGAAAGGGGCCTTAAACTTACCGTAAAATCCTTTTCTCCGAGTTCACTGACAGACGCAGCTCTTCATGACTTTGTGGGTTTTATGTTCGTCCTACTAGGAGTTAACTAGGCAGGGAAAAGAATCAGCTGGCCCCTCCCTTGGGGGCCGTCCTCTCTTCCTACATCAAACCCCCTCACAGAATAGCTCTTCAGTTCGTACACAAGCCGTACCAAAACAGAGCCCAGAGGGGTGGGTGCTGCGTCTGTCAGTGAACTCGGAGAAAAGGATTTTACGGTAAGTTTTAATAAAATCCCTTTTTCTCCTTACGTTCATTGACAGACGCAGCTCTTCATGACTTTGTGGGGACGTCCCCAAGCTGTGTCAATAAAAGAGGGGTGGGTAAACGCAAACAACTGTACCCAACTGAACCTCTGAGAAGGCGCCAGACGCGCCTACACTACCGCCTGCAGAGCCTTGCGGCCAAAGGCAGGATCCAAAGATGCGAACACATCAACTTTATAAAACTTAGTAAAAGTGTGAACCGAGGCCCAAATGGCCGCTTTGCACACCTGTGACACCGAAGCCTGGTGTCTGAAAACCCAGGAAGTACTAACAGCCCAGGTAGAATGAGCCGTGACCGGAAAAGGGGGAGCCTTGCCCCGAACAGAATACACATGGGTCACGGTTTTTCAAATCCACTGAGAAATCGTAGCCGAAGAGGCCGCCAGACCTTTTGCGCGGTCCCTCTGGCACAACAAACAAGGCGCCAGTCTTACGAAAAGGAGCTGTAGCAGCCAAGT
Source organism: Glandirana rugosa (assembly GCA_018402905.1). Taxonomy (NCBI): domain Eukaryota; kingdom Metazoa; phylum Chordata; class Amphibia; order Anura; family Ranidae; genus Glandirana; species Glandirana rugosa. The sequence goes on from BLSH010170691.1 coordinate 15,631, forward strand.
ACACTCTTAAGGCCCTTACTACGTCCAAAGTATGCCACTCAAACTCCTTGGAGTGCGATGGACGAGGGCACAATGAAGGCAGGACAATATCTTCATTGATATGAAAAGAAGAGACTACCTTCGGGAGAAAAGAAGGAAGGGGTCGCAAGACTGCCTTATCCTTATGCATTACCAAATAAGGAGACTTGCACGATAGTGCAGCCAATTCCGATACTCGTCTGGCAGAAGTAATTGCGACTAAGAAGGCCACCTTCTGCGACCGAAGTTGTAAGGGAATCGCCCTGAGTTTTTCATAAGGTGGTTTTTGAAGAACAGAAAGCACCAGATTCAGATCCCACGGAGCCATCGGGGATCTCACCCGAGGCACCACATGTCGCACACCTTGTACAAAGGTACGAATCAGAGAGTGCGAAGCCAAAGGTCTTTGAAAAAGTATGGCTAAAGCCGAGATCTGGCCCTTAAGGGTACTCAAAGCCAACTGCTTATTCAGACCCTGCTGTAAAAAAGGTCAGTATCCTGGAGACTACAAACGTGCGAGGGTCAAAGCCCTCCGCCTCGCACCAAGCAATGTAAGCCTTCCAGGTGCGGTGATAAATCCTGCGAGAGGTGCACTTGCGAGCTTTCAACAGAGTAGGGATCATGGAGTCAGCCACTCCTCTATCTCTTAGCACCTGGGACTCAATAGCCAAGCCGTCAAAGCCAGCGAGGGTAAAGCAGGGTGCAAGATGGGCCCTTGAGACAGGAAGTCGTCTCGCATCGGAAGCCGCCAGGGGGCGACTGCCACCATTTTCACCACGTTGGCGTACCAGGTGCGCCGAGGCCAATCCGGGGCCACCAGAATGGTCGGAATTCCTTCCATCACTATTCTGCGCAACAATCTTGGAAGCAGACGTATGGGAGGAAAAGCGTACAGGAGGCGATAACGGCTCCAGGGAGCCACCATGGCATCAGTGGCCACTGCCAACGGATCCTTTGTCCTGGACACAAAGGTTCTCACCTTGTGATTGAACCTGGACGCCATGAGATCCACATCCGGTGTCCCCCCTCCATTCACCTCCGGTGAAGGGACCACTCCCCCGGTCCAGCTTCTGGCGACTAAGAAAGTCCGCCAGCCAGTTCTCCACACCTGGGATATAAACCGCAGAGATTGCCGGAACGAGATTGCCGGAACGCAGAGATTGCCGCCGCTGGGCTCCATGTGCCGCCCTGATGATTCACATACGCCACCGCCGTGGCATTGTCCGATTGAATTCGAATCGGGCGTGCAATCTCCTTGACCAATGAGAAAGACACAGTCTGATCGCTCTCAGCTCCAGCACGTTGATGGGTAGGCAGGCCTTCTGGGCCGACCAACGACCCTGAGCTGATAGTCGTTCCAGAACTCCGCCCCAGCCCGTCAGGCTAGCGTCCGTGGTGATTACCGTCCACCGAAGGGGCAGGAACGACTTCCCCAAAGTGAGGGCCGAGTCCCGTAACCACCAGGCGAGGGACACCCTGGTCTGAGGGCCCAGCCGGATCGGAAGATCCAACGACCGGTGGGGCTTGTCCCATTGAACCAGAATTGCTCGCTGGAGCAAACAAGTGTGACTCTGGGCAAAAGGTATCGCCTCGAACGATGAGACCATGAGCCCCAGCACCCTCATACAGAACCGCAAGGAAGACCGGCGGCGTGATAGGAGGGTGCGCACAGCCGACTGTAAGCTCTGTAGCTTCGTCGGAGGGAGAAACACCTTTGCTTGTTCTGTGTCCAGAATGAGACCCAGATACTCCAGACGGCAGGAAGGAGACACCGACGACTTCTGCAGGTTGAGTAACCAGCCGAAGTCCCGCAATGAGACCATTGTGATGTTCACATGCTCCTCCAGGGCAGAGACAGAGTCCGCTCGCAGGAGCAGATCGTCCAGGTACGCCACTATGGCAATGCCCCTCTGACGCAGCAACACCAACACCGGGGCCAGTAACTTCGTGAACACCCGGGGCGCGGAGGTCAGGCCGACGGGAAGAGCTACAAATTGAAAATGGCGATCCCCAACCGCGAACCGCAGAAAACGCTGATGTCGCGGATGGATGGGTACATGGAGGTACGCATCCTTTATGTCTAATGACGCTAGGAAGTCCCCCTGGTGCAGGGCGGCCACGACCGATCGAACAGACTCCATCCGGAATTTTCGCGCCCTGACAAACCTGTTTAGGGCCTTCAAGTCCAGGATGGGCCGAAAGCCGTCCCCTTTTTTTGGGCACCACAAAGAGATTCGAGTAAAAGCCTCGAAATCCCTCTTCTGAGGGAACCGGTACAATCACCCCCTGTTCTGATAGAGCCTGTACTGCCCTGAAAAGGGCCAGCCTGCGCTCCAGCGGGAGGTTTAAATTTGATGGGAAGAACCTGTCTGGGGGTAGAGTGATGAACTCTATCCTGTACCCGGTGGACACCACCTCGCAGACCCAGCGGCCACCGATCTGCGAACCCCCGAAGACGTCCCCCCACCCGACATTAGGGTGGGGGCGCCCCATCAGGCTGAGGAAGACTTGTCTTCCGTCTTTCCTGGTTTTTGCTGCCGCTGCCGGCGTCCGGCCCCTGCAGCAACCTACTGGAACGGGTTCCCTTGCTTGCCATGCCTGATGCACGAAAAAACTTCTTCTGACCCGACGTAGCAGGCTCCTGTCTACGGCGGAACTCACGCCTGCGGGGCTCCGGAAGGAAAGTACTCTTGCCTCCTGTGAAATCCTTAATGATTTCAGCAAGGCGCGAGCCAAAATGGGCGCCCACCCTGAAAAGGAAGATCAGCCCAACCTAGTTTGGAAGCGTGGTCACCCGACCAGGATCGCAGCCAAAGAGTTCTGCGAAGTCTAATGGCCGCTATCGATATTCTAGACAGCAAGGGCAGAACATCCACCGCTGCATCACAGAGGTATTTAATCCCCTGGAGTAAAAACTCAGCCTTCTGCGGTGCCTCCATCAGGCGACTGCCCACCAGGTCCGACTTAAGTTCCTCCATGCACTCAGAGAGGTACTGCGCTGCCATGGCCACAGCCAAAGCAGGTCGCACTGCGGCGCCCGTGTTCAAGAACAAGGACTTCAAAAGTGCCTCTGTTATTCTATCGGCAGGATCCTTGAAGGAAGGAGTCCCCGCCATAGGAATGATAGTCGCCTTGGTAAGGTGTGCAATAGGCGGATCCACCACAGGAGATTCCCATTTCTTTAGGAAACTCTCCTCAAAAGGATAGCGTTCAGTAAAACGGCCAGTCAGTGAGGAGGAACGCTGGGGTTGCTGCCATTCACGATATAGGAAATGGTCAAAAAATTAATTGTAAGGATAGGACTTGGGGGCCTTGGGGGGCCTAGAAGACCCGCACACATAGGCAGATCGCGATTCGCCCGTCCAGCTGCAACTGGGTGCGAATGCCAGCGATAATGGTGGCGACCAGCACATCGTCCTGGTCAGCCACTGGCTCTTGGTCCTCCTCAGTTACCATGTCACCCGTGTCCTCATCAGACAAGTCCCCCGGGGTCTCTAAGACCCCTGAAGCCACCTGAGACTCAGAATCTTCCCCTGAGGATAAAGGGGGGGGGGCGCTTCCTGGGGGCCCGCAGAGCGGCGTCCCCACGTGGAAGAATTCAGGGAGAACATCCCACAGCTGGGTGAGAATAGCAGACTGCGTGGCTGCTGATGCCCTCTCAGCAGGTTCGGCAGGGAGATCAGCCATTGTCAGGGATGGATGATGGATGGATGGATGCCCCGCACACAGCCACACACCCCCACAGGATCAGAGGACAGCACCCCACCGCCACCAGCACCCAGAGGGAGCCCAGTTATACTTGCGTTTCCACTGCCCATTAGCGCCGATCGTTCAGAAAAAACTGCCTGTCACCGTCCGTTTTCTGAGGGGAGAAGCTGCAGCCACGTGTAGAATGCAGAGCATGCAGTGAAGATGGCCGCCAGGAAGCACTAGAGGCTGAAACACACCTCTCAGGCAACGTGCAGTACCGAATATGGCCACTCCGAGCGCTAGAGGGAAAGCCCCATAGGCTGGAAATGTCCGCGGCTATGGCAAAATGGCGGCGGTCCGCTGCAAAATGGCGGCCGAAGGACCGCATGGTGATGCTGGACGAGAAGGCTGAACGAACGGACAGCGCTGGGGAGGGGGGTGGGGGGTGAGGTGTGGCAGGGGGCAAGATGAAAGGCTGATCCCCACCGGTGGCTACCCCGGACAAGCTACTGGAGCAGTGGAAAAACCGCATTTGCGGACGTCGGGCCCACTTCACTCCTCCTTACCCATCCGACGCCACGGTAGCCACCGAATGCAGACTTTCCGCCCTCGACGGGGGGGGGGCATGCTGCAGGCCCAGAGTCGCCCTGCCGAACGAATCGGGAAGGGGACCAATGTGGGGGATCTCGCTCCGGGCCACCCGCACGGAACGGGTAAGATGCGGCGGGTCCCTGTGTTGGGGCCGGCTTCGCATCATGTTGGCCAGGTCGGGGAAAGTACAGAGCACCAGGACTCTCGATGCCCCGACCGGCTTCTTGATAGCAGATCATCTTGATTGCAGCAAAAAAGGAAAAGAAAAGAAAAAAGAAAAAATGGCCACAATAGGACCGCAGTTCCCTATAGGGAAGCCAGGTCAACTCCTTGCGAACTAGGCATTGAAACTGAAGAGCTATTCTGTGAGGGGGTTTGATGTAGGAAGAGAGGACGGCCCCCAAGGGAGGGGCCAGCTGATTCTTTTCCATGCCTAGTTAACTCCTAGTAGGACGAACATAAAACCCACAAAGTCATGAAGAGCTGCGTCTGTCAGTGAACGTAAGGAGAAAGTAGAAATTAAATTAGACATGGTATCTTTTACCAAAAACAAAATAACAGAAACAAAAAGTGCACTACATTCCCAAAATATGGGAAAGAACCATAACAAAATAAAATAATAAAAAAACACAAAAAAATAAAAATTAAATTAATGGGGGTAGTGGGGATAATCCTCAGGCCATGGCAGTTGTTGGGGGCCATGGGGATGGTATTGCCACCGCCCGGCATGCTGCTGTGGTGGGTGGGGTGGCTGTTGAGGTGTTGGAGGTGGAGCCCATACTCTGAAATCTGAGTATAATCAGTGATCAGCTCTCTCTCTCCCATGCTGAGCACCTGTGCGATCAGCTCCTCAGACCTACTCCTTTGGTATGGTTTCATATGCCAGAGTTTTGCTGCTGTGTATGCAGCAAATGATTCCTCCTCTTCAGGGTCTCTCTGGAGGACTGCTGTGGCCTGACATGCTTCCCATCAATAGCACCCCCTGCAGTTGGGAAAATTCCATTGGTGGAAAAACTGTGCTGCAACCTCCTGCCATTTCTCTGGGTTGGAAGAAAACTGTGGAGAAAAGAAAAAACAAAACAAGAACTACTTCAGCACATTACATTGCAATCTTATTTGACACAAAAATGCTTTGCCAACATAAGGATAGACTTAAAAGAGGATTTAAAGAGCAAAGTGTAAGGTAAAATTATCTACTTCCTCACCCCCATCTGGTGGCCCATTTGGCAACTTTCAGGGGGGAGGAGGTAACGGGTAGATGTTTGGGACGGGTAACCCTCTACGGTTCCATGAGAGCTTGCTACAGGAATAATGGTTGTTAGTTTGGCCACTCCCTCCTCTGTTGCCAACCCAGTGGACAGGTAAGAAGTGTCATAATCCAAAGCTACATACACACTATACAATGAGAATCACATTTTGCCATTAATATTGAAACAAACAATATATTAGAAGGTCAAACATAGGAGGTCAAATTAGTAGGTAATCAAGCAGGCCCTTGCACTACATGGATTGGGTAATTATTAAGTAAATGTGACCTCAAAAAATGGAGAGTGTGTATGGGCGATTACATGTCAGTAGATACAGTATTTTGATATGATGACTTTACATTTTCTTTTGGGGGGGGGTGTTATCTTTCACATAATAAGAATGCCTCAGGCACTCTGCAGGATTTGAAACACACAAATAACGTTTTGAAAATTAGTGTTTTTTTGGGGTGGGTAAGTCCCAAAATGTAGCTGACCAAAATCATTGTGAAGTTACCAGGCTGTGTGTATGGACACAGGATAACATGCTGGGGGGGATAGTATAGGAAAATAGGCGTGTAGAGGAAAAAAGGAGCTGAAAAACCTTAGTGCATGCAGGAGGCCAAAGATGACATTCACATCATATTGTAATCTTGTCAATTATGTGTTCAGAAAAAGGGAAAATACAACATTAGCAAGCCCAAACACAGAATGTGGTATTAACATGAAACATACCTTAATATAGTCCTTCTGCAGCACCTGAATGATGGCTGAGCAGGTCTAAGGAATAATGACTCCAAGAGCCTGGGGGGAGATCCCAGTAGTGAACTTCTGGTCCTGGAGGCTTCTTCCTGTCGCCAGGTAACGCAAGGTGGCAATGAGCCTTTGCTCAGCGGTGATGGAAAGGTGCATGCATGTGTCCTGCTTCTGGATATAGGGGGACACCAATGCCAAGAGGTGGTTGAAGCAGAGATCTGTCATCCAGAGGTAATTCCTAAAATCATCAGGATTATTCTCTTGGATCTCCCTAAATAAAGACATATGACCTAATTGGTCACGATTAAGTAACCAATTTTTGGTCCAAGAACTCCTCTTTCTGCATTGGACGTGGGTCCAAGCCATGACCCTTGCCCAACAACCGCAAGATTTCTCTCTCTAGTTCTAAACATAACTGGTTGACGAACGACCGTTCAGTAACGATCTTAAAATCTCAAATCAACTCTCACCAAACTTCAGCTAACACGAAATTAACAGAAGGAGCCCTAAGGGTGCCGCACACAAAAAGAACGTCCTCTTTATACGCTTGTTGCACGTCACTACTTTTGGCTTTGTTGGACAATTACTTGACTCACGTCAGTACGCTAGACAAAACCGCCAACAGTCAATTTGGACAAAAGTTGGACCTTCTGTTGTCCAACAATCGGCATGTGTGTACGAGGCTTAAGAGTTTGAAGAAAGTAAAAAAAACTTTTTTCTAGAAAAATGAAGAAATGCTAGAACCTCTCCCAAGGTTTTTTTTTTGCTGTCTGTCTTTCTGTTCTATTGACCCCTGTTCCCTTTATTACTAATCCTAGTGGTGTACATACAGGCAAAGGGTGGGACTTTAAATAAAGTGTGTGCTTGCAAAGTATGTAAATAAAAATATATTTATTCATGCATGTAATTACATGTAAAACAATCCAAATACACATACAAAATATAGTATTGGTAGCAGCGCTAAATGTTCCAACTGTTCATAGTGTTTAACAATCGTGGTGGCCCATTATGGGTTAACCAGAAGCAGGGCTGGTGCAAGGATTTTTGACACCCTAGACGAAACCTCATTTTGCCGCCCCCCTTGGATCCACCCCTGACTCCATCCCCTTTTCCCTGCCCTGCCTGATCAGCGCCAATGAATTGCAGCCTGATTAGCACCAATCAAATGCAGCTTCACCAGCGCCAATCAATACAGCCTCACCTGTGCCCATCCAATACAGCTTCACCTGTGCCCATCAAATACAGCTTCACCTGTGCCCATCAAATACAGCCTCACTGGGCGGAGGGGGGGGGGTATTTGGCAGATCAGTCACTATTTCTATATACATTTGCAAATGGCATGTGATAATACAACTTCATTATCTCAGTCAGGCAGTGTCAGTTTTTACATGAATCAATGCAGAGCAACCAGTGACAGAGTGGCCAGGCGCTCCTAGGTGGCAGTGCGCCCTAGGCGGCCGCCTACTCCGCCTAGTGGTAGAGCCGGCCCTGACCAGAAGTGTTGATAGAAAGGTTCTTGTGTGCACAATCCACCATCACACGAACACCACATGGGAAAGAACCCCCCCAGGGGGTGCACTTACTAGAACCAGGTAAGTATTGCGCCGTTAAGTGCTCAGCACTGGGATCATCATTATCAGCATACTGTCATAAAGTGAGATCAATGGCTTCCTCCAAAACACTCTGTGATCAATTCCTCCTTATGAGCGTTCTCAGTCACCATCACTTCATACATGTATATATAAATGAAAAGCAAGCCTCACATAGCGTAATACTGTAAACTTTAATGATCCCCAAGATAAATCCGTTAAAAACGCACTTACAATATAGACATTAAAAAACAGCAATCAATAACCGCGGTATATCACCGTAACCGGAGCCAGCAGCGGAGGACCCCAACACACTCAGCCGGGTATGTCCTACATCACTCTCTCCTCGGTGAGCCGCAAACGTCACATCTGGTACGCCGCTAGGTCACGCCGTGACACGTTTCGTCATCACGACTTCCACAGAGGACGCCCTCTGTGGAAGTCGTGATGACGAAATGCATCAGTGTGTGACCTAGCGGCATACCAGATGTGACGTTTGCGGCTCACCGAGGAGAGAGTGACGTAGGACATACCCGACTGAGTGTGTTGTGGTCCTCCGCTGCTGGCTCCAGTTACGGTGATATACCGCGGTTATTGATTGCTGTTTTTTAATGTCTATATTGTAAGTGCGTTTTTAAGGGATTTATCTTGGGGATCATTAAAGTTTACAGTATTACGCTATGTATGCATGTAAATATACACCATGTACTCTATTACTATGTACAATATGAACTGCTACGGTTATTACCCCGTGTAATCATATTTATTAACTTTGATACTACATGTAATTACATGCATGAATAAATATATTTTTATTTACGTACTTTGCAATCACACACTTCATTTAAAGTCCCACGCTTTGCCTGTATGTATATTGATAGGGATGGAGGACCCCCTATGGGCACTGCTAGCTTCATCTATAGTCCCAAAACCCCTCTTTTTGTTCTAGTCCTAGTGGTGGATCACTGTCTCCAAACTAATAAAAATAAAAGGTTTGGCTTGAGTTGTATTTTTATATTCTTTTAGCTTGCTTTATTAAAGCAAAGGTCATTCAGTCATACTCACTTGTGATATTGGTTTTGCAGGTTTAACCAATAATCCCCCAATGCACTGAACGTGAGGCAGAAGTGGACGAGGAAACTCAAGAGTGAAGTCTACATTGTACAGCCAGAGCTCAGCTTTCAAGTGAAGATCAGCTATAGTTGGTCTAGATTCAGCAGGAAAATGTTCTTCAATGACACCATCATACAGTGAGTCCACCTTTGTCTGGAGTGCTAATGAAGGCAAAAACACCAACGTGTTCTTTAAACGTCCAAAGAAATCCATCTGGTCGGTGAGCTGTGTCTTGAACAATGGAATGTAGGACAAAGGACTCGGCATTCCTACACTGTAAGCATTGACCATAAACGTAGGGAAGAAAGCAATAAATGGGAGCCCCAGCTTCTCACAGACCAGCATTGTGCAGGGGTCAAATGCATCTACAACTGCAATGTCATAATGTTCCTCCTTCAAGAAGTTCATGATTTCTGACTGGTGTAATGTCAAGTTGCACTGGTAGGATAACATGTTCATTATTGTTAGGATGGTCCACATGTCAGTTCTGAAAGAAAAATGAGACAATTATGGGAATATTATGATAATACATCATCCGGGTTGCGTTCCAGGAGGGTTCATTAAAGACTTTTTTATTGCTTAGAGTGTGACACAACCATAGGCTGGAACCAGCACATTGAGTTGACACACCCAATCTGTAGATGCTGTAATGCTGTTATCCAAAAAACTTGAACACTCCAAATATGGAGAGTCTCAAGGTGGATTTAGCCTGTGTTCTGTCAGAGAAAGAGATGTCCACATATGCAATTCAATAGGGACCACCAAGACAACAAGTATATAATTGGTACAGTATTATACAGTCTCCAGGTGGAGTTAACCTGTCATTGGTATTGCACGGATGTCCACATGCAGATTTCTACAGGGGGCACGAAGACCATAAATCATAGCTCCCAACTGTCCCTGATTTCAAGGGACTATCCCTGATTCGGAACAATGTCCCCCTGTCCCTCTTTCTTCCTCATTTGTCCCTCATTTTGGTCTGATATATATATAGTTGTATATAAAATGCACTAATTATCTTTCAAAAACTGTTTCCCAGTGCTAAACCTTTCATCCAATTTCTAAATTGCTGCATTTGCAAATTTCCAGCATAAAAGGAATAGTAGTGGTAAAAAGGCACTTGTGGGTTTAACCAATCATTTTTTTTGTATAATTCTCCTTTAATTTGAGCGCGGCAGGAGGGAAGCTAAGCCTACATACTTTTGCTAAAACTGTATGTATCCCTTATTCTCATCTCAGAAAGTTGGGAGGTATGTTTATATGCATAGCTTAGATGTCACCCAAGTTATTAGGAGCCCGTTTAGCAGGTGACCATAGCAGAGAAAGATACAGTTCTATATAAGTCCTATAGATGAAGCCATTTTACTGACATTTCTCCCGTCTGAAATAGCTTGAATTGGTCTTCAAGAATATGGCTGCCTTCACGGTTTTGACTTTGTAGTGATAGAGACACACTTTTAAGCACTAGAGCCCTCGTTTGCTGTAACTATTGTCATGTAAATTCACAGATACAGCGGTATGAATGAATGTCAGCAGGTAAACCTAGCAGAGGATCGGTGTGGCAGTTTTTTTGGTGGCTGCAGCTAAACAAGGAAGCTGCTGGAGAGGCTCCAGTTTCCCCATATGAAAAAGAGGTCTGGGTATGAACTTAAGTGGACCATTCAGGATTCGATTGTCCAAGTACAATCTGTTAAGAGGACGGCTTCAGAGATTTATATATAAGGTGTTTTTATATCATCCTTTTGGTGAGTTTATACCCTTAGGGGAGAGTGACCCACGTGGTACAGTCTTTGGTGTACAGTATGGTGCACGCATATTACTACTGAACTGGAACCCTTACCTATCCTGAACTTTTTGATCACATAAAAAAATCACACTGCTTGTTTTCTCATATGGATTGCATATGAAAGGCTGCCACGTTTTAACTGTGGAAGGAAGCGCTGCTATGAGTACTAACATCCGGAAATTATTGTCTAAGGACTGATGTTTTACCTGTGTATATCCAAAGATACAAAATAATTCACGCACTCAAACAGAAATTCAAATTGTAAAGGCTTCGTACCACGTATAAAAGCAAAAGTCCATCCACCATAAAGAAGTATGGAGAGCGACACCACTGGGTCAAATGAGAGAAAGACTGATGTCTTATTTAAAATCTCAGAAGTGTAGGCAGACACATAACTCAACAGGATGACACCTTGAAGATCTTTTAAGTTGAGGTTTAAGTTTAAGTCAAGACTGCAGATTTTAAAAACAGTGAACATCGAGACAGTGTATCATAATATTAGCCACTCCAGCAATACACATGTGGATGGAACATAATGCAAGAATGGTGGAACTAACAACAGACAGAAAAACTAGACTACTGGGCGGCGGGGGGGGGGGTTAGGACAAAATACTAAGAGGTAAAATGAAACAGCAATTCACAATGAACATATAACGTGGCACATAAAGAGCAGGGGTCTTTCACTAGCGCATTTACCATACCTGCCTTGTAGAGATGCCTTCTGGATTTTTATAAATGTATCCATGAATTCTTGAAGATATTTCTCATCTAAGGAAAAAGTGGTCACTGGATATGGACTTGTTGGCCGCTTGTAATCTGAACATCAAAAACAGAGCACAGGTTTTTAGTAGTTTGTACCATGGCAACTAATTTCATAGTGGCTTCTGCAGCCAATACCACTGATATAATACTCTTCAGACTGGCTTGAGTGAGTGGTGGCCAAATATGGAGGCCCTGTTGGAGGATTGGACTGATGCCCTTTGATCTACCATTCTTAGTGGATGAGACCATATCTTAGCACCCACTGCACAACTGAGCTTTCCAGGGACTGGGCTTGGACCATGAGTGTGTGAGGCCTTGCAAAGTATTCCTGCCCAGGACAGAAACATGGGGGACCCCCACTTTCCACACCAGACCATTCCGAGTACTTCCCATTTATCACCAACCTCTGGATTCACCCCCGAAGCCAGTTTTCAATCCATGTACTCATGCTTTGGTCCATGCCAACAGGCTGTAGTTTGTACAGTAAACATTTCTGGGGAACTGTATCAAATGCCTTTGCAAAGTCTAGATACACCAAAACTACAGGCCTTCCTTTATCTAGATGGCAGTTTACTTCCTCATAGAGAGTTAATAGATTGGTTTGTAAGAAGAATTCTTCATGAATCCATGCTGATTACTGCGAATGATAATGTTTTAATATATAGTCTCTTATCATCCCCTTCAACAGCTTGCAGACTATTGATGTTAGGCTAACTGGCCTCTAGTCCCCAGGGATATATCTCGGCTCTTTTTTAAATCTTGGTGTTACATTGGCTTTTCTCCAATCAGCTGGTTCCATTCCAGTCAGTAGACTGTCCATAAAAATTAGGAACAATG
>BLSH010170691.1:28026-43341 GCA_018402905.1 Glandirana rugosa
TATATTTTCGTTTCCTTTTTCGGAATTTTTTTTTTCAGACTCCCCAGTAGTTGTCGTAAAGTTGAAATATTTCTTACATTATCCTTTACATTTCCACGTTAATCCCGTCGATTCTATCTTGATCTTTCCGTGTCACCTCCTCTTTCTCTGAACTATTTGAATTGTAATTCAGTGGTCCTGATCTACCGAACGTGAGTTCCCATGAATTTCGCCTCAAGGTGAGCAAAAAAACAAATAATTTTCAGTCGTCGATGCTTTTCACATCGACGACTGAAAATTATTTGTCATTGAATGGACAGAGGGCCAGGTCGCTACCGACGCGGGCTTCGGAGCGAGCACGCTGGACCGGGAGACAGGTAAGTTACTGTTTATTAAAAGTCAGCAGCTACACTTTTCGTAGCTGCTGACTTTTAATAAACAAAAAAACGAGTGGAACTCCGCTTTAAGTACCCTTGAGTGCAAGCCATCTAGTCCTGGTGACTTAATGTTAAGTTTATCAAGTCTCTTTCTCCTCCACTGTGCCTTTCTAGTTCTATCTTAGCTGCCCTAATTGCACCTTTACATTTCCTATTACATTCTTTATAAAGTTGAAATGCTGTTGATGACCCCTCAGACTTTTTTTTTTAAGGCTTTTTCCTTTGCTTTTATATGCAATTTTACGTTGCAGTTAAGCCACCCAGGACTTTTGTTAGCTCTTTTGAATTTATTTCCCATTGGAATGCACTGGCTAATATCTTTATTTAATATGTTCTTAAAGTACTTCCCTTTTTCCTCCATGTTCTTTGTTCCTAGGATTTTATCCCATTTAATATCTTCTAGCAAAGAGCGCAGTTTAGGGAAGTTTGCTCTTTTGAAATTCAGTGTTTTTGTATTACCCTTGTGTGTCCTATTTCTGTGATTTATACAGAAACGAATTGATCTGTGGTCAGTGTACTCGCTATGGGGGTGCAGACCGCACCCGGGTGACACCATCACGACCGGAGGGCTGCGTCTGGAGATGACTTTTTCAGCTGGAATGTGGCGGAACAGAATTCCTGTGTTTTTCCTCCTCTCACTGCTGCTGCGGCTGTCTGGAGAGTGACACTCTGAGTAGCAACTCACCCAGGCGGCGCAGCTGCACAATGAATCCTCCCCTGCCCGTCACCCATGCATGGAGGGGGGGGTGGAGAGGGTCACAAAATACATAATTGCTCAGTGCTTTCGGGGGCCCGGGGGCGGCATTCATCCAGATCCACTTCAATCGGCAGTGGTGTTGTTGCCGTGACCCACAGTATCTTTCCATCTTCCTGAATCCTCCCCCGCCCGCCACCCAGGAGTTGCTGAGTCTGAGCTGGTGTAGGGGGGAGTGGCCAATGGAATCGCTGGTGTCTGTTGGGCCCAGGGGGTGGGCATCCATCCAGGTCCAGCTGTGACAGTGACCCACAGCATCTTGCCATCTTCAGTCCAGTCAGTTCAGCAGACAGCAGGTCAGTTCCAAAAATCCAAATCAGTCATCAATGTCAACGATACCATTGTCTGCTATCCCCAGGGACTGTATGGGAATCTCTGGATGGGATCTGTCCCTGAGGACAGCAGACAATGCAAAGGATTTGCAAATATTTACACCTAAAAATGTCCACAACAGAGTCCTCATACAAGGAGGAGAGCAGACCCCCAGGACTGAGAGGAGTTTTTCATCAAGACTTTTAGAGTGTGCTGGTCAGAGAGGGGGGTCTTCTTGACTAGGATAATCCATACTGCGCTTTTTGACCTTTCATTTGAGGGGGTCCTTTCATTTGTGGACCTTTCATTTGAGGGGTTCAAATCATGATGGTAAGAGGCAAAGTGATTGGGTGAAGGTGATGGGTTTCCCACTCCATTCTCTGAACTGCACTCCAATCTTTGAGCAATCCTGATAAGGACTCAATTGTGGACTTTTTTTAGGTGGTAAAGCGATAGTTAACTGCTGCAATAAAAAAAAAGCGTTCCCCTGCAAAATAATAGCATAATGTGCTAGTATGTATCGCATACTAGCACATTATGAAATACTTACCTTAGAATGAAGTCCTCCAGTGGCGCGCTGTCACCACTGTGATAGTTTTCCTTCCGGGCTCACGGACTCCGGCTATGTGAGTGGCCGGAGTCACGTGGCATGTGTGCTAGAGCCCTTGGTTATGGCACAGTGCTCTGAAGGTCCGGCACAGTATGCCACACCTGCAGAGCGCATGAGCCAGTGACAGGGGGGTGACACCATGTTTTACCGCACCAGGTCACACCAACCCTAGTGACACCACTGCCTGTGGTCGCTGTTTCCTAAGCTGCCCCGTATTTTCACATCCGCTATTAGTTCTGTATTGTTAGTAATCAGTAGGTCTAGTAACGCTGTGTTTCTTGTTGGTGCATTTACCATCTGACCCATGAAATTGTCCTGCAAGACATTTAGGAAATGGCGAGCCTTAAAACGAAAGCACGGATCCGTCCACCTAGTCTATATCTGGATAATTAAAATCCACCATTATAATGACACTTCCCATCCTTGCCGCCATTCCAAACTGTGATAGGAGGTCCGCCTCTTCTCTCTGGTTAGGGGGCCTATAGCATACTCCCAGTATTGCTTTCCCCTTGGTTTCCTACCTTTGAAGCTCCACCCATAAAGATTACACCTTCTCCCTTGCTCCATTAGTGATGTCGTCTCTCACATTTACTTGTACATCATTCTTGATATACAGGCATACCCCTCCCCATTTTTTTACCCTCCTGTCTCTGCGAGATAGGGAATATCCTTGAATGGTTGCCAGTCTCTGTAATTCCCACAAAATCTAAATCCTCCTTGTACATCAGTAGCTCCAGTTCTCCCATTTTGTCAGCCAGACTTCTGGCATTAGTGAATAAGCCTCATAGTTTTGCCCAGTCACATACTATCTTGTTGGTTGTTTTGAGGATGCAATTTGGATTTGTCAAGTTACTTACCTTGGGTTTAGGAACTCTAGTTACCCTACCACTAATGCCCCCAATACTACCCTCTGAAACTTGTTCCACGCTAGTTATCTCTACATCTGGACTCACCCCC
Organism: Glandirana rugosa; assembly: GCA_018402905.1. Lineage (NCBI taxonomy): Eukaryota > Metazoa > Chordata > Amphibia > Anura > Ranidae > Glandirana > Glandirana rugosa. Next base: position 31,076 of record BLSH010170691.1, read on the forward strand.
CCGTCACCTCATTTAAAAGCCCCTCTAACTTTTTGGCCATCTTCTCTCCCAGCCGAACTGCACCGTCCCCATTTAGATGCAGTCCGTCCCTGCTGAAGAGCCGGTAACCGACTGAGAAGTCTTCCCAGTTCTCCAGGAACCTGAACCCCTCCTTCCTACACCAGCTCCTCAGCCACCTGTTAACCTCCCTAATCTCCTGCTGCCTCTCTGGTGTGGTTCGAGGTAGCGGTAGTATTTCTGAGAATATTACCTTGGAGGTCCTATTCCTCCATTTAGCGCCTAAGTCTTAAGTACACATTTTACAGAGAACTAAATGAAAAAAAATTTGACTACAGTTGGATGTTATATAACTTTTTGCTAAACATATATCTAACTTCAGCTGTAATTATCATCAGATATCTTGTTAATTTTACTGTACAATCACCTGGAAGCATTTGGTCTGCGTACTGCAGGAACATTCTCACTTCATGCCCATTGTTTTGGAATATCTGGGAGATCTCATCCATCAGGAAGTAATGACTTCCACCTGGAAAGACAGAATGTGAAGCCGACATCACTGGACTAACAATGAAGAATCTCACATTGAGGAAAACTATGCAAACCTGATGTAAATTCTTCTACAGAGAAAAATAGAGTGTTGTCATTACTGAGTATAATCCAGATTAGAAGCTGCACTCCTTGCAGTGCTTGACCTTTAAATGATCGGTGGGTGTTCAAAATGACTGTGCCATGCCACAACCAAACTGAAAGATACAAAGTCACCAACACTTCAAATAAATGCGTATCACATTTTTATTGTGATGATGTGGTGACATAAATCAAAGACTAACAATGTTTCAGGGCCTTGCGGGGTCACTGTGTTACCCTGAGGAAGGGACCTGGGAGGCTCTGAAACTTTGGTATTCGATATTCTTTTGTCACTCTGTCTTCATAATAAACATGTGAAACATTTGTCTGAAGAGCTGGTGACTTCATATGTTGCCATTACTGAATTCTCTTATCAAAAAAACATTTGCCTGGTCTAACTGCTGATCTTCAGTACTTAAAGTCACATACCCGGTGCAACTATAAACCCATTGCATCAGTGTGACTGTGACAGCCAGGAAAGGCAGCCGGTACATTGCATTCATTGTACAGTACATTGCAGGACATTACACTCAACACACCACAGACCATTACACCCAGCATTTGAATTGTGGATTAAATCTGAAGACAAAAGGGTAAAAAAAAATAGTAAGGGAAACTTATAACTCCTGTCAGGCTTTTTTGCCATCTGTGTAGCATCAGGGAGATTTTCCTCCACTTCCTGTCCCACAGACACAACAGGAAGTGCGAGGAATACCCTCTAAAATGAGTCCCCAGGGCTTCCCCATTGGAAGATTCCCCCTCTATTTCTGAAAGAAAGTATGAAAAGTAGGCTTTTATATGAAACAAATTCTCTGTTGAAATCAAGTGAGCCAAAAACAATGAGCGCAATTTGTGACTACCACAAATACATTCTTAAATTGAATATACCAATAGTATGTGATGCTTACTAAATGCTCTGTATTCCCCAAGTGACAAGCTCTGTAATCCTCTTCAGTCTGATCGGGATGGCCGTCTCCTCTGATTTCTCTAATATGCTCACACATCCGGCACAAACATAGTGCACTCAGATTGTTTCACAAGTTTATTGTTCCTCCTCACAGCAAATACAGTTACTAAAAACAAGCTTTTCAAATAAATTAGTGCAGCGCTATAAGCATTAATAATGTTCATGCGTCCATAAAAGAGTCTGTCATCAACTTCACATGAAAGGATAGAGCCCAGCAACCGTGATGGAAATAGCAGGGTAATTGTGACATTCACCACTAAAACACACCGCTCTTACCATGGGCGTCCACAGGTAGGGGCAAGGGGGGGCAAATGCCCCCCCCCTGGAATCAGGGATCGCAAGGTGTCCGCCATAGGTGTGTGCACGGTTGTGCCCAGGCACGCACACCCTAATCACCCGAGTGCAGCGCACAGAGTGTGAGCAGGTGCTGGAACACTCTCCATGTACCAGCACCCGGCACAGGAAGGTAGATTACACTGTGGATGGCAGCTGGCAGTCTAGCATCCGGAGTCAGCACACACAAAAGCTTTCCTGCTCTCCCAGCTCTGCATATACAGAGGAGGGGGCAAGGTGGGTTATCCACAGCATGTACATAGCACACGCCTGGAATCTGCACCCTGTACATAGCACATGCCTGGAATAAAGTCTGCCATTTCCCTCTTAAAAATAAATAATTGGGAGTCGCGGCTAAGCCCCTCCCATTCATAACATTGTCGAAAGGGGTGGAGCATGGGTGAACTTAAAATGATGCCCCCCCTGAAAAAAGTTCTGCGGATGCCCATGGCTCTTACCCTCATTCAAGTGACCCTCTGGATAAGGGTGGTCAAACGCACTTTATTTAAAAGTGTAGCACCGCAGACACTTCTTTCCCCTGTCAGCTCTTCGCTCTCAGCCAGGGCTGGACAAAAATGCTTCAAATGCTCCTGGTATGAACAAGCCGACTTTGATTCAACTGGCCGTGATGACCACTGACAAGGAGCCCGATGGTAATCCTGGTAATCCTGGGTAGAAGGGTCCTGGAAGCAGACTCCAGGGAATGGAAGGTAGCGTGCGAACTGCACTGCCTGTAGCTGACAAGATGGGGAAGGCCAGCCAGTGTGGATGGATCCGGTGAAGTAGAGCAGGAGGTATACAGCCACTGAGAGGAGCAGGGAGCGAGCCAGGTGGGAAGTGGCAACCCGCAATGATGTCACTGGTCGGGTTGCATCGCTGGCTGGATCCGGATGTGTGGAGTCAATGGACAGCACAGCTGTGAGGACGGCTGATAGCTGGGAGGGTCGCGTCACGTTGACTACATGTTTCGTGCTTTGCGCTTTGTCAAGCCACGTGACTTGACAAAGCATAGAGCGTGAAACATGTGGTCAATGTGATGGGAACATTATTAATGCTTATAGCACTGCACTAATTTATTTGGATTTTGTTTTATGTTCTGTGTTGGACATTTGTGCTCAGCTGCTGACCCTTTTTTAATCTTTGGAGTGGATTATAATTCTTTGCGCAGATTTATTTTATATTTTATTGCTAAAAACAAGCTTTCACAGCGCTAAAATGTATCAGTCACCAGCTGACTCACCACCTCTGCACGAGAGTGACATAATGTCACAGGCTTGGCTCCTCCCTCCTAGACACGTGGCGCCCCGTGATTGGACTTCTTCTACCGATTTGTTATTACAACCGTTAAAATCAACATAGACATATGAACGAACATCAGGCACATAAGCTTTGTCTGAATCCACAGATTATTCACATTATCACATTCACATTATCCACAGTATTATAATCACGTGGCATCTTAAAGATTAACACGTTTCGTGATCATCTCCCTTAATCAGGATCAATGCCAACATCTGACTTTGCCTTATGACATGGGCAACTTGAGAAATGATTGGGATAAGGACAAAGAGCATATACGATCCATGATACGTAAAGAAGAATTCCAGGAATGGATATTTTTACATTGTTCCAGCTTGGAGGATTATAACTATGCACATACACTACCTGTTGGATCCCCGTGTAAGCTGGAAATCACTGGATTAGGCACCGCTACTCCAGTGATCTCCACTGGGTTTTGGTTACCATGCCAAATAGCTGCCCTGCTGCATGGTGAACACAGAAGGTTGGCCACTGGGCATAGGTGCCACTCAGGGAAAGCTTTGCATTTTCTCAATGATTGCAAAGCATTCTGTGATTAGATGAGGTGATGAATGTGACCTCCTCTCCCTGCCTCTACATCTCCACCTCATCTAATCAGAGAATGCTTTGCATTCACTGAGCAAACGCAAAGCATTCTCTGAATGGTACCCATGCCAAGTGCCCAATCTCCTGTGTTCACAATGCATCAAATCAACTGCTCAGCAAGGGCCCCCGAAGCAAGTGGAGATTGCTGATGTAGCAGTGTGTACTTTAGTGATTGCCAGCTTCTAGAGGGATCCCACAAGTATGGTACCAAGAGGGACCAATGTAATTATGTAAAATTCATTCATCTTTACATTTCACTCAGGAAATGCTGTAGGTTGTGCAGCATCCACCACACATGCTATCTCATATTCTATTTTCTTGAGATGTGACAGGTAATGATGACTAAAATGTGTTATAGTCCCACATGACCTATTACCTGCATAGTAGAATATGTGTGACAGTGTGTAAGGTAAAGTCTACAGGCTTGGAAAGATCAATTTGTAAATGGATAGAAAACTGGCTAAAAGACCGAATTCAGAGAGTAGTGGTTAATGATTCTTATTCTGAATGGTCTAAGGTTATCAGTGGTGTACCCCAAGCTTCAGTGTTGGGACCCTTACTTTTCAATATATTTATAAATGATATTGGGTCTGGGATTAAAAAATACAATTTCAGTGTTTGCAGATGACACCAAGCTATGCAGTGGAATAACTTCCTTGCAGGATGTCTCCAACTTACAAGCCGACTGTCTAATTGGGCGGCTATGTGGAAAATGAGGTTTAATGTTGATAAATGTAAAGTTATGCACTTGGGGGCTAAGAATATGCATGCATCGTACATACTAGGGGGAGTACAACTGGGGGAATCCATAGTGGAGAAGGATCTGGGGGTGTTGGTAGATCATAAGCTTAATAATGGCATGAAATGCCAAGCTGCGGTTTCCAAAGCAAGCAAAATCCTTTCTTGTATTAAGAGAGGTATGGACTCCAGAGATAGAGACATTATTTTGCCCCCCTGTACAAATCATTAGTAAGACCTCATCTGGAATATGCAGTTCAGTTTTGGGCACCAGTTCTCAAAAAGGATATCGGGGAACTGGAGAAAGTGCAGAGAAGGGCAACCAAACTAATAAGAGGCATGGAGGTGCTCAGCTATGAGGAGGGATTAGAGGATCTGAATTTATTCTCTCTTGAGAAGAGGAGTTAAGGGGGGATATGATCAACATGTACAATATATATAAGTGGTCCATATAGTGAACTTGGTGTGGAGTTATTTACTTTAAGGTCATCACAAAGGACAAGGGGGCACTCTTTACGTCTAGAAGAAAAAAGATTTCATCTACAAATACGGAAAGGTTTCTTCACAGTAAGAGCTGTGAAAATGTGGAATAGACTCCCTCCAGAGGTGGTTTTGGCCAGCACGGTTGATTGCTTTAAAAAAGGCCTGGATTCTTTCCTTAATGTAAATAATATAACTGGGTACTAACATTTTTAGGTAAAGTTGATCCAGGGTGAATCCGATTGCCTCTCGGGGAATCAGGAAGGAATTTTTTCCCCCGTTATAGCAAATTGGATCCATGCTTTGCTGGGGTTTTTTGCCTTCCTCTGGATCAACTGTGGATGAAGGATTGTATATGGGATTATTTGGTTGTGTATGTATGTGTGTATATGTATGTATATGTATGTATATGTGTGTATATGTATATATATATATATATATATATATATAAATGTTTTTTGTTTTTTTTTTTTGGTTGAACTGGATGGACTTGTGTCTTTTTTCAACCTGACTAACTATGTAACTATGTGACCCCATGACCTAGTACCTGCATAGTACATTATGCGTGACAGACCCATATGACCTATTACCTGCATAGTAAAAACACACATGTCCTGAGTAACCTCACCTGCTGGGAGTGTCTCTGCTCTCAGACACACTGCCTGTTGCTGCCACACCACATGAATGACTATTCTCTAAGAAACTGTGAATGTTGCACCAATATCTAGGTTGGATGGTCAGTTACCAGCCCCGCACTTACCCCATCTATGGGGTAGATTAATTAATTTGCTATTGTCACACAACTGGGTGGACACACCCTTTTTTAAAGCCTATTAGAGCCTCTGGCTCTAATCACGTGCTTAAAAAAAAACTCCATTGGAATTCATGCGTCCAGCACCCTGCATGAAGATTAGGGGGCCGGACACATGGATAGGGGGGCGATGCCCCTGCGCGCTGCATTATGGGCTGCCACTGGTGACAAGGTTGTTTTAAGCAGGATGAACTTTTCCAAAATGTTATACTTTAATATCTGAATAGGAAATGATATGGGCTGTTCCAGTAACAGACCATTACATATTGTGGAAGCATGGACTATCTCGACACCCAAGGAATTCACAAGGTTTAAAAGTATAACAATTTATTAGAACACTTGATATGCATATAAAAACAAAAAAACTACAACACATATTAAAATCAAGAGTTACAGCCCCTACAGGTGATTGAGGATTTGCCTATAGCTCTCTGGTGTGTCCAGAGGCTTGAAAGATCTCTTAGAATTCTATGCATTCTCTACCGGTTTCGCGGGGTATTCCGCTTCTTCAGGAGAGTAGAGTCAAAGGCTATCCCCCCACGTTTGCACTCAGGTAAGTAGATTTACCTACAAATGCATACCTATTCCCAGCAACTCTTACTGTATGATACATTGTTCATGAATGTATACTTTCAAGTCTCTGGACACACCAGAGAGCTATAGGCTCCTTAAAAAGAGCAGCCTCTATTTCTCCTAAGGTTACCTGTGGGTTTTTCTTTCTATCCCAAACAATTCCTCTGCCAGTTGTGGCTGCAATCTTTCTTGGTCTGCCTGACCTTGGCTTGGTATCAAGAGATCCCCAAATTTTCCACTTCTTAACCATTTCCGGACCGCCGTACGTCATTTGACGGTGGCAGTTTGAAGTGGAATACCTTTGTTATGGTAGCAGATAGCGACCATAACCCCAGTATCTATTTTTTCAGCAGGCGATTCCCTGCAAGATAAAAGTGGTCTTAGCGGCGGATTCACCGCAAGATCACTTTTATCAGCGGCGGGAGAGGTGCCCCCCCTCCCGCCGCTTTCCGGTCATCTCCGCTGCTTACCGGACCCGCCGGCGGAGATGATCGCGTCCGTCCCCCCAGTGTCCGTGAGCCGAGTGAACGGCTGAAGCGTTTCACCCGGCTCCATAACATGGCTGGGCGGAAGCTACGTCACAAGTCGCTTCCGCCCAATGCTCTTAAAGGGGACATTTTTTTTTTTCCCTTGGCATTTTTTTCAAAAAATTTTTTTTATGCATTTCAGTGTAAATATGAGACCTGAGGTCTTTTTGACCCCGGATCTCATATTTTGGAGGTCCTGGCATGCTTTTTTCTGTTTACATTTCTTGTAATAGGAAAAAAAGTGATCAAAAATTTTTTTTTAAAAAGAAAGGTGTAAAAATAAAAATTAAAAAATAAAATAAATAATTAAAAAAAAATTTAAAGCGCACCGTCCTTGCGAGCTCGGGCGCAGAAGCGAACGCATACGTAAGTCCCGCCCACATATGAACCAAACCACACATGTGAGGTATCGCCGCGATCGTTAGAGCAACAATTATAGCTCTAGACCTCCTCCGTAACGCAAAAATGCTAACCTGTAGAATTTTTTAAACATCGCCAATGGAGATTTTTATGTTGCAAAGTTTGTCGCCATTCTGCGAGCGGACGCAATTTTGAAGCATAACATGTTGGGTATCATTTTACTTGATGTAACATTATCTTTCACAATATTGAAAAAAATTTACCTAACTTTACTGTTGTCTTATTTTTTAACTAAAAAAACTGAATTTTTTCAAAAAAAATCGCGCTTGTAAGACCGCTGCGCAAATACGGTGTGACATAAAGTTTTGCAATGGCCGCCATTTTATTCTCTAGGGTGTTAGAAAAAAAAATATATAATGTTTGGGGGTTCTAAGTAATTTTATAGCAAAAAAAACTGGTTTTAACTGATAACCACTGAACTCCAAAAAGAGGCTCGGTCTTAAAGTGGTTAATAAGTGATTGAACAGTACTTACTGGCAAATTTAACACTTTGATTATCTTTTTATATCCTTTTCCATTTTATAAAATTCCATTACCTTGTTACGCGGGTCTTTTGACATTTATTTTCTGCTCTCCATGGCTCAGTATCCAAGTCTGCTCAGTGCATTAACGTGAGAGCTAGCAAACTCATTGACAATGTATACACAGACACTAATTGCAATTTAAAAGCCACAGATGCAGGAAATTAATCTTTAATTGCCATTATAACCTGTGTGTGTCACCTTGTATGTCTGTACCAAGGCCAAACATTCCAAGGTATGTAAACTTTTGATCATGGCCATTTGGGTGATTTTTGTTATAGCTAATAAAGTAGTGTGCATGGACACATAGGATAACACTAGTTTGCTTCTAGGAGCAGGAAAAAAATGCCAATAACAGCTTCTAGGAGCTTAAAAAACGCTAGTGTGCATGGAGCCTAAATGCTCCTAAATATTGCTAAATGCTACTAAGAGCGTTTTTTTTTTTTTTTTTTTTGCAAGAACGCTAATAAAATGCTAATGCTCCTAACTGGTCTAATAGCTTCTAAATGCTTCCAAAAGCTACTAAAATGCTACTAGAAGCTGCCTCAAAAATGCTATTATCAGCATTTTTTTTTCTAGCTTTTTTTGAGCTTATGAAAAACGCCAGTCTGCATGGAGCCTTATCAGGAATGTAAACGTATCTAAACATTAACAATATTTTACGTTGTAATAATAATAATAAGGGAAATGACTCACCCATGAAGCAGATTGTCAGGATTTTGGCCCCATGAATAGAGAGAAAAAACAATGCAAAGACCAGAAGGAACACAGCCTGCTTCTTACATACAGCCATTGTAGTGAGGAGTCGTAGGGAACTGACTCATTTCTACACTATGTGTACAGGGGTCATTGACAGGACTGCGAATAGGAGGGGTCAGAATGCTAGACACACCCTTTCTGGCTTCATGCCATTAAGGTAAGTCTAACCATTCAACTGAGCCGATTGAAATGTGTTCCTGGAAGAAAGCATTGAGAATAGCTATATTGAGAAGTCTCATTTTTCACCGCAGAAAGTCTGAAGTTGAAGAAATATATTTTTCTGCAGGCTATCAAAACAAGTCTGTGCCATGCATGTTGAATCACTTCACATTATGGCCATCCACCATAACATTATAACAAGCTGCCTAATATTGAGCAGGTCCCCCACCAAATTGAGCAAGACCCCTGCCACCAAAACACAACTGACCCATTTGGGTGTGGACTCCACTAAAGAAAGCATCACACTCTGCTGGCTTGCCTTCTTCCCATAGCGCATCCTGGTGCCATCTCTTCCCCTGGTAAGCCAAACACATTCACCCGACCATCCACACGGTGTAAAAGAAAACAAGATTCATCAGACCAGGCCACGTTCTGCCATTACTCCATGGTCCAGTTCCGATGCTCACGTGCCCATTGTAAGCACTTTTGGTTGTGGACACTGGTCAGCATGGGCATCCTGGCCAGTCTTTGGCTACACAGCCCCATACACAACAAACTGCAATGCACTGTGTGTTCTAACACCTTTCTATTGGAACCAGAATTCACTTTTTCAGCAATTTGAGATACAGTAGCTTTTCTATTAGAATGATCTACACAGGCCAGCCTTCCATCCTGATGTTCATCAATGAGCCTTGGCCATGACCCTGTCGCCAGTTCGCCAGTTTTCCTTCCTTGGACCACTTTTGCTAGATCCTGGCCACTGCAGACCGGGAACATCCCACAAAAGCTACCGTTTTGGAATAGCTCTGACTCATTCGTATAGTCATTACAGTTTGGCCCTTGTCAAAGTCACTCAAATCCTTATGCATGCTCATTTTTTCTGCTTTTAACACATCACAAAACTTTAGGAACAACATGTTCACTTGCTGCCTAATATATCCCCCCAGTTAGATGCCATGGTAACGAGATGAACATTTTTATTTTAGTGGTCATAATGTTGTATGCAGGTTGCCTATTTCAGCCTAGCTAGCTGCTGCCCCAGACAGGAGGGATAGAGTTAATTGCGTTCCCGGGTTTTTCTTGGCGGGTTTCTTGGGTCCAACCTGCTGATACTGTGTTTATATAAAAGGGACCGGGGTCCAAGAGGGGGACTCTTGGCTTTTTGCCGCTACTGTTGTTGCTGTTCCCATTACTGGTACCATGGCTGGAGTCCATCCAGCCAGCCTGCTGCATCATGCCAAGTCCAGAGAGCCTGCTAATAAACATCTGGCTTCAGGAACCTTCCTTAGTATAGGGAGAATGCTAGAACCTGCAGTCTGCTATGAAGATCTGCCACTAAGGACTCTCCCATGGATGGGAGGCAGCCACAAGCCTGAGTTAGAGATTAGTTTAGGGAAAGACTGTTATCCTTGTTTTACTATTCTGCCACATGATATAATTAAAGCTATTGAAACTTTGTCCTTGCCTGGTCTGAAGTTACTAAAGTGGTGCAATGCAAGTAACTGTCACACGTAGTCTACAGCTCCGGTCAGTTAAACACATTGGGGGAAGACAGCTCCATAAGAGTGGTTGTGAAGGCTCAAGGCATTTTTACCTTTATACATTCTATGCACGAAGGTAAAAAATCTTTTGTCTGCTGCACCCCCCCAAGCCCCCCTCCCCAATTCTTACCTGAGCACCATTTAGATCCAGCAATGTGCATGAGAGCAGCAGCTCTCTCAAGTCTCTTCCTCCTCGTTGGCTGAGACAGCAGCAGGAACCATTGCTCTCGCTACTGTCAATCACAGCAAGTGAACCAACCAGGAGGGGGCGGCGCCAAGCCATGGCTCCTTGTGTGAATGGACACACAGAGGTGAGACTCGTGAGCGCCCCATAGCAAGCTGCTTGGTATGAGGGCACTCAGCGGGAGGGAGCGATCAGGAACACCAGCGAGCAAACCAAGCAGAGCAGGATCGGGGCTGCTCTGTGCAAAACCACTGCACAGAGCAGGTACAGTGAGGAAAATAAGTATTTGAACACCCTGCTATTTTGCAAGTTCTCCCACTTAGAAATCATGGAGGGGTCTGAAATTGTCATTGTAGGTGCATGTCCACTGTGAGAGACATAATCTAAAAAAAAAAATCCAGAAATCACAATATATGATTTTTAAACTATTTATTTGTATGATACAGCTGCAAATAAGTATTTGAACACCTGTCTATCAGCTAGAATTCTGACCCTCAAAGACCTGTTAGTCTGCCTTTAAAATGTCCACCTCCACTACATTTATTATCCTAAATTAGATGCACCTGTTTGAGGTCGTTAGCAGCATAAAGACACCTGTCCACCCCATACAATCAGTATGAATCCAACTACTAACATGGCCAAGACCAAAGAGCTGTCCAAAGACAATAGAGACAAAATTGTACACCTCCACAAAGCTGGAAAGGGATACGGGGAAATTGCCAAGCAGCTTAGTGAAAAAAGGTCCACTGTTGGAGCAATCATTAGAAAATGGAAGAAACTAAACATGACTGTCAATCTCCCTCGGACTGGGGCACCATGAAAGATCTCACCTCGTGGGGTCTCAATGATCCTAAGGAAGGTGAGAAATCAGCCCAGAACTACACGGGAGGAGCTGGTCAATGACCTGAAAAGAGCTGGGAACACCGTTTCCAAGGTTACTGTTGGTAATACACTAAGACGTCATGGTTTGAAATCATGCATGGCATGGAAGGTTCACCTGCTTAAACCAGCAAATGTCCAGGCATGTCTTAAGTTTGCCAATGACCATTTGGATGATCCAGAGGAGTCATTGGAGAAAGTCATGTGGTCAGATGAGACCAAAATAGAACTTTTGGGTCATAATTCCACTAAACGTGTTTGGAGGAAGAAGAATGATGAGTACCATCCCAAGAACACCATCCCTACTGTGAAGCATGGGGGTGGTAGCATCATGCTTTGGGGGTGTTTTTCTGCACATGGGACAGGGCGACTGCACTGTATTAAGGAGAGGATGAACAGGGCCATATATTGCGAGATTTTGGAGAACAACCTCCTTCCCTCAGTTAGAGCATTGAAGATGGGTCGAGGCTGGGTCTTCCAACATGACAATGACCCGAAGCACACAGCCAGGATAACCAAGGAGTGGCTCTGTAAGAAGCATATCAAGGTTCTGGCGTGGCCTAGCCAGTCTCCAGACCTAAACCCAATAGAGAATCTTTGGAGGGAGCTCAAACTCCATGCTTCTCAGCGACAGGCCAGAAACCTGACTGATCTAGAGAAGATCTGTGTGGAGGAGTGGGCCAAAATCCCTCCTGCAGTGTGTGCAAACCTGGTGAAAAACTACAGAAACGTTTGACCTCTGTAATTGCAAACAAAGGCTACTGTACCAAATATTAACATTGACTTTCTCAGGTGTTCAAATACTTATTTGCAGCTGTATCATACAAATAAATAGTTTAACC
>BLSH010170691.1:64971-90991 GCA_018402905.1 Glandirana rugosa
GTTCTGGTGGGCGGGGGGGGGGGGCTTGGGCTTCCCCCTGTCAGAACACAATAGCTCAACAGGGAGATCACTGTACTAACATTGGATTGTTAGTACAGGATCTCCTCCATAGCTATTTAGACTTTTTTTCGTTCAGCCCACTGGGTTGAACGTAAAAAAAAAACTGATAGTGTGTACTAGCTTTAAATTAGATTTAAACATGCATCTAAATTTCTCACTGCCTGTTTTAATCCCATTGCAGACAAATGTGCCGCAACTGTCTGCATTGTATGCGGTTGCAGGGCATTTGTGTTGCTTTCTCATTTGCTTGTGTGTGTAGCGTTCAGCAGGCTTGCTGCCCACCAATCGCTACATGTTGTGAAAACTTTGCTGCAGGTGCAAGTAATTGCATGTAAATTAAATATCCCCCTCCGCTGCCTATTGCAACTGTAAAGACTCAAGGTTTTTTACCTTGAGCATGAAGGTAAATGCCTCCTCTGTGCAGCAGCCCCTCTCCCCCCCCAATAAGGTCAATCACAGCCGGTGAGCAGAGGGGGTGGTGCCGAGACTTGGCTGTGTGTGAGAATGGACAAGTAGAGCCACAGCCTGTGAATGAGCCTGCTTGGGTGCCCCCATTGCAAGCTGCTTGCTCTGGGGGCACTCGGCGGAAGGGAGGGTGCAGGAGTGCCAGTTGGGGAGCTGAGAAGAGGAGGATCGGGGCTGATTTGTGCTAAACCACTGCACAGAGCAGGTAAGTATAAGGTTCCTTTCACACATGTGGGTCCCTTTTCACGGATTCCGCTTGCTCAGCGGGGATCGATCCGTTGATCCCCGCTGAGCAGGCGGATGAAAGGTCCGTCCGTCAATGCTCACTGTGCAGAGACAGTCCTGTCAGAACCCCACTCTCTTCTATAGGGGATCAGCCTGTCCATTTTCATGTAATCCGATCCGCCAGACGAATGAAAAATAGGGTTTCCATCCATCTGGATCTAACGGATCGGAGCAAATCGGACATGCAACTGCTGACATCCTTCGCTCCATAGAGGTTAATGGAGCATCCGTACAGGTCTGTCTGAAAAACTGACAGGCGGACCTGAACGGTCCGTATGTGTGAAAGGACCCTTAGACCCCTTTCAGACTGCGATTTGTCCTGCGATTTGGGACTGCAAAGTCGCATGACAAGTCATTCCCCATTATTTCCAATGAGTACCATTCCTATCTGTACGACTTTGAAGTTGGACCGTCTTCAAAGTAGTCCCTGCATTACTTTGGCCCAACTTTGATGCAACTTGAGGTCCATCAATGTTAAACCCTCAAAGTCTCATGAAAATCGCACCTGAATAATATAGATGCAATTTCTGTACTATTTCTGTACGACTTTGTAATATGTTTTCATTGTGGCAAAGTTGGAACAAAGTCGGACCAAAGTCATACTGATCCGAAAACGCGGCAAAATCGCTGTAAAATCGTGTCACATTAGTGTGAAAGGGGCCTAAAACAAACTTGAATTAAGTTCCATTGATTCAACAGCAGCAGTGATTACTCATTATTAATCATCCAGGTACGGTTCACATTTCTCCTGAAGTATAAAACATGTTTGTTATTTAAAGAAAAAAAAGGGATTTTATTAAGAACTTAACGTAAAATCCTTTTCTCTGAGTTCACTGACAGACGCAGCCCTTCATTAACAAGTGGGTTTTATGCACATCCTACCAGGAGTAGACTAGGCAAATAGAAAAAAATCAAGCTGACTCCTCCCAGGGGGCCGTCCTCACTCCAGCATATAACGCCCCTGCTCTGTATAGCATAACAGTTCGTAATAAGCCGTACAAACGCAACACAGAGGGGTGGGTGCTGCGTCTGTCAGTGAACTCAGAGAAAAGGATTTTACGGTAAGTTCTTAATAAAATCCCTTTTTCTCTTACGTTCACTGACATACGCAGCCTTCATTGACAAGTGAGGATGTCCCAAAGCAGTGTCATTCAAGAGGGGTGGGTAAACAACAGCAACTGTACCCAACAGAATCCTCTCAGGAGGCGCCAGCCGCGCCTACACCGCCGCCTGTAAAACTTTACGGCCAAAAGCATCATCCGCAGATGCTGACACATCAACTTTATAAAACTTAGCAAAAGTGTGCACCGAGGCCCAATAAGCCGCCTTGCACACCTGGGACACCGAAGCTTGGTGTCTGAAAGCCCAGGAAGTACTAAGTGCCCTGGTAGAATGAGCCGTGACTGGAAAAAGGAGGGACTTTGCCCCGAACAGTATACGCATGAGTCACGGTCTGTCTGATCCAACGGGAAACAGTAGTCGACGTGGCCGCCAACCCTTTGCGCGGTCCTTCTGTCAGCACAAACAAAGCATCAGACTTCCGAAAAGAAGCGGTAGCTGCCAAATACACCCGCAAAGCCCTCACGACATCCAAAGACATAATGAAGGGAGAACAATATCCTCATTAATGTGGAAAGAGGAGACCACCTTCGGTAGAAACGAAGGGGAAGGTCGCAAGACCGCCTTGTCCTTATGAAGGACCAAGTAAGGAGACTTACAGGACAACGCTGCCAACTCAGACACCCGCCTAGCAGATGTAATGGCCACCAAGAAAGCCACTTTTTGCGACAGCAATTGTAGGGGAATATCCCTGATTTCCTCATATGGAGGTTTCTGCAGTACAGAAAGTACCAATTCAATCCCACTGCGCCACATGCGACCATATCTGAGGAGCCACATGGCATACACCCTGTACAAATGTGCGTATCAACGAATGTGACGCCAAAGGCCGTTGAAAGAGAATCAGGATTAGAGATATCCTCTATGCCCCAGCCGGCTACTTGATAGCAGTCTTCAATCAGAAGCTTCCAAAAAAAAGAACAATCTGTGGAACCGCAGGTCCCAGCAGGGAACCAGGTCTAACTCCTTCCACTAGGCATAATAAATTGATATGCTATACAGAGCAGGGGGGTTATATGCTGGAGTGAACACGGCCCCCTGGGAGGGGTCAGCTTGCTTTTTTTCTATTTCCCTAGCCTACTCCTGGTAGCATAAACCCCACTTGTAAATGGAGGGCTGCATCTGTCAGTGAACGTAAGAGAAAAAAACCTTTAATACCACTTTAAGGGGGCGGTTGGCAGGCAGCAAAAATGCGGCACATCTCCGCATTTTTTGCCACCCCCAACCACACTTCTAAGGCTGCTGGCTTAAAATATTTTTTATCTTACAATAACCTTTGGTTCAGCCCTCCACAATAGTCACAGGTTCTCATGTAGCCCATTGGGCAAACCAATTGCCCACCCCAGCTCTAGAGGAGCCCATCCAACCCTGGTTGTGAAAGGCTGGTCTATAGACATACAACCTTTTCCTGAATCCACCATAACCAGACAGATCATGCTGCAATGCTATATCTGTGGGTACCTACAGATCAGATCACTGAAAGACACAGGAAAAAGCAAAACAAGCAACGCAAAAGGTGTAAAAGTATTTACAGTATTTTATTTCATGCAGATCATTTTACATGACAAAGAGAAATCTCAACAAAGGAAAGATATCAAACACACTACTAAAATAACTTAACAGTTAAAAGAAAATCAATAAATTATCCCGGTATCCTTCACCCCGGCCTGAATATTAAGGCAAAGAAAAAAGGTAAAGGTCACCTTCTAATAAATGATGGTAGGTACGTCACAGAGTAAGACTGATCAAACAATATCTTGTCCCCTGTGTCTCCAGAGAGGTCCCGAGGGAAGCTTTGTGCAATCCTTTCATTTGGGCACAATGGTGAACAAACTTCGATATGCAATATACATTTTTTTTAAATCTACCTTATCAATATATACAACCTACAAAAGGCCCAATGTCCTATTTAACAGCAGAACAGAAAATAATTGCAACTCAACTAAAAAAATGCCTTTCCTGTAAACGACACCCCTACTTCATTAATGAACACCGAGCAGGAAAATGTTAACAATTCATCAGTAGGAATCGTGTTTTATTCTGTATCGGGAGCAGGGGTTTCTTGGAGAAATTGGGGTTGATTTTCTAAAGGCAAATACAGGTGGTCCCCGGGTTACAAACAAGATAGGGACTGTAGGTTTGTTCATAAGTTGAATTTGTTTGTAAGTCGGAACAGGTATATTTTTTAAGTGTAGCTCCAGCCAAAAAAACTATTTTTAAGCATTTTGGATAGCATAGGGAAGGGGTAACACCCCTGTAATGTTTGTTTTGCTGTCTATGTTTCTGCTCAGAAGAGGTCACCTCACTTCCTGTTCCAATAATAATTGGATTTTGAAAATTTTGGGTTGTTGTGGAAACAAACCTTGGTGATAAAGCATCAATGGAGACCCCTTTTTCCCATAATAACTCTTACAGGAGTGAATTTCCCTTCCTAGGGGAAGATTTCCTGTCACTTCCTGTTGTCTCCCTCCGTTTGTAAGTGGGAGTTGTTTGTAAGTCAGATGTTTGTAACTAGGGGACCGCCTGTAGACTGTGCACTCTGCAAGACAAGTGCAATTGTTCCAGAGCTTAGTAAATGAGGGAGAGCTCTGCTGGCTTCCATCCAATCATGTGCAAGCAAAATTGTGTTTTTTTTTCCTTGCATGTGATTAGTACATGAGGTAAAGCTTCGCTTTGCAAAGAATACCCAAACTCTGGAGCAACTGCACTTGCAAAGTGCACATTCTATTTGCCTTAAGAAAATCAACCCCATTATGTATGCAGTCACAGCTCCAGCCAGAGTGGATCGTCAGTATGGCTGATGGTCAGTAACCTCAGAGGGATTGTGCATCAAACTGAAGGTTCTACCATCTACACCCAGAAAAAAAAATTGAATATGACAACTTACCATTCCTTAGATGAGGTGGCTGCATTATTTTTTGTCATTCAGACTGTTTTCCTTTTTTTTTTCCACCTAGGAATCCTGCAAATGACTCACTTTTTGTTCTAGAGTGACAACTCACTTAAGCCGGCCATAGATAGTTTGAATCTTGGCCAGTTCAGCAGGGACTGGCTGAGACTTGATCTATGCATGGGCAGGCTGGTTGTATCCAAGGTATTCCATTGATCAATTTGAGTACACCCAGCCTGTTGGATTTTTTTACAAGCAATTACTGTCAATGGCTGTAGCTGCTAGCAGTAATTATTGTGTTCTGCCGGCCGGGAAGGCTCCCCGCCAGCAGAACACAATAGTGCTTCGGGAAAGATTCTTCTATCAACACTGATTGTTTTTATGGGGAAATGAAGCTATTTTCTTTCCTTCCACAAAATTGTATAATCTATGGGCTGCTGTACTGTAAGGGAGCAGCATTATCACCCTAGGCTGCTCTTCTGACTTGGACTACAAGAGAGTCTTCCTCTGGGGGAATTTGTAGTTTACTGAAGATATCTTGGAAGGAGGATAAGATTGATACCAGTTCAGTGCACAAGAAATGACAGCATTTCTGGAGAAATCAGCAAGTATTTTCTGTAGTTGCTGAAAACGCTCTGAAAAAGAAATGCAGCCACCACATTTAAGGAACGTAAACTGCAATATATTACATTTTTGTTTTTGGGTTTAGATATACTAAGGGCCTGTGTATACTTTTCTTCCCCTTAGAACTGCTCATCTCTCCATATAAATCAATGGAAATGCAAAAGCATTGAGAAAATGGTTGACACAGCTTAGGAGGTCAAATGCACGTTTAATTAATTCTGAATGATCCCAGAAGAATGCAGCACAATGCAGCAGAGCTTCATAATTCACTGCAGCGCTGGTGCATTGGCACCTAGAGTAGTTGTGCATTGGGGTACCAATCTAAACTAAAGGCTCAGCAATGCATTGCCAAAGTGCCACATGTTACGGTAATGTGCAGTGAAACAAGCTTTTTACCACAAGGCATAGATCTGAAGCCAGTCTTACAGGATGTAATTAGAAATGCTTAGTTCTGGGTAGGTGCTGGTAGGCAGAAATACTCACTGGCCTCTAAGGCTTCTTGGGCACTGATCAGGGCACTTTGGTTCTCAACTCCACCTGCTTGTTGAGGCCATTACAGTAGGAACCTCACCCTATTTTTTATTTATTCTACATCTGTAGAAACTGTAGCAGTGAGAAAAGTGAGATAGAAACGACATATGGCAGATCTCGCAGCTATGGAGAAGAGGACAATTCTTTAATCAAACCACCCGCATGAGCTATAACTGAGTTATCCTTGAGGATGAAGCAACCATTCTCAACCAGGGCTCTGTGAAACGATAGGGTTCCTTCAAAAATCACTAGAGGTTCCTGGAACTGTCCCATCTGATGGTGCCTGCATAGTTCCAGGGCCAACGCCACTTGGGAAGGACCAGCTGCATGACACCTCCTTCAAAAATCACTAGAGGTTCCTGGAACTGTCCCATCTGATGGTGCCTGCATAGTTCCAGGGCCAACGCCACTTGGGAAGAACCAGCTGCATGACACCAATGATCTTTTTAGCAGTCTGTAAGGAGGCATTCTTCCTACTGACCACCAATGTAAGGGGCATTTTACCCATTAATCCCCTGATGAACTGGTTTTAGTAAGGGTCCCTGGGAGCCAAAATTTGTTTTAGGGGTTCCTCTGGGGGAAAAAGGTTGAGAAAGGCTGGTTTAAAGGGATTGAAGACTGAGTTGAGAAAATATGGGATGCAGTTACAGTCCTGCAGAAATTTGACACATAAGTGCAAAATCAGTCAATAAAGTTTCTGAAAGCAATACACAGAACAGAATAAAACAAGATTTACAGAACTTTTTCATAAACAATTACAATACTTGACAACCGATAGGACAGAGTCATGATATATATATATGTACAGAGTTTATATACAATGTGCTCTGTGAAAACATTTAAAAAGAAAGTCCTATAGACAAAAAAACTCAAGCAACGTAATGATTATTCTTTCTGTTTTGGAGCTTAAAGCTGCACATTTCTCACCATGTATATGTTAAAAAATACTATCCACATATTCCTATATCTTTTCTTTTAGATTTACCTGAACTCTGTCATAGTGTTCCCATAAAATACAAAAAGTCATATGTATGCTTAAGGTTGTCTGGTGTCCACAGTTGCAAACATAAGTGGGTTCTGCTGGGGTGAGGGGTTCCAGGCAAACAAGGATTTCTACTATAAGGACTCAGGCACACTGGATATTTTTTATATAACGTGGTTTTTAACCACTTACCAACCGGAAGGTTTTCCAGCTTTAGGACCAGAGCACTTTTTGCGATTCGGCGCTGCGTCGCTTTAACTGACAATTGCGCGGTCGTGCGACGTTGCACCCAAACAAAATTTGCATCCTTTTTTTCCCACAAATAGAGCTTTCCTTTGGTGGTATTTGATCACCTCTGCGTTATTTCTGATCGCCGATATAAACAAAAGAAGAGCGACCATTTTGCAAAAAAAAAAAAAAACAAATTTATTACTTTTTGCTAAAATTCAAATCCAAAAAAAATATAAAAAAACATTTTTTTACAAAGTTTTTGGCCGATTTATATAATTCCTCATATTTGTGATAAAAAAATGCAATCAGTGTTTATTGATTGGTTTGTGCAAAAGTGGCCGCATTTACGGATGATGAGAATTCATTTCTGGGGTTTTTATTTATTTTATTTTTTTTACTAGTAATGGCGGCGATCTGCGATTTTTACCGGTACTGCGATATTGCAGCGGACATGTCGGACATTTTTGACACTTTTTTGGGACCAATGACATTTATTCAGCGATCAGAAATGTAAATGTCCACTGATTACTGTATTGGGTGTGTATTACTGTGGGTTAACATGGGGGGGGCTAGGGGTTAACTGTGTTCCCTGGGTGTGTTCTTACTGTGGGGGGGTTGGGCTACCATGGGCATAAGAGATCTAACTGATCCCAGTGACAGGGATCAGTGGATCTCTCATGCCCCTACTAACAGAATGGGGAACCGCCGTGTTTACATCGGCGGTTCCCCGTTCTTTCCCTGTGGCCGCTCATCGCGGGCACACTCCTCAGGAGTGCGGCGGGCACGCGCCCCCTAGTGGCTGTTTGCATATGGCCGCCTTTTTACGGCGATTTGCGCTCAGCATCCCGACTGCCGCCGTGAAAACACGGCACGCGGTCGGGAAGTGGTTAAGGGCATCCAGCATTTTTTTTCTTTCCTACCTCTAAATGCCCCTGCATGTTAGCCTATGTGTCCATGCGCACATAGGCATTTAGAGGAGGGTCATTTACAGGCAGAAGAAAAGACCCACAACCAGTGCGTCCAAGAGCAGCAGCGTTTTAGCAGCAAAAACGCTTGACCCGTCTAAACACACGTTAACAGTAGGCGCGTTGAGCGTTAATTCATTTCAATGGCCATATGGCACTTGACACGCCTAAATCCGTTACACACATTTCCAAATGCTGCTGCCAGTAGGAAAGGAATCTAGGAGAGATAGCAGTGTGCATAAGACCGGGTCCGCGTCATCCAGCCATCTGATTGGCCACGATGACGCATGCATGTGGGAGTCAGGGACAGCGGTACAGAGCTCTGAATGGATGGCATGGGTATCCCGTCCCTTCAGAGGTCATGTGGCAGTGATGTCACTGGCTACATGCAGTGTGAATATCTCCTAAACAGTGCAGGTAAGACTTACTTGTAAGTACAGTTGCCAAAAAAGGCTTTACTTCCACTTTAAGTGTTATTGCAACAAGAGGAATCAGGAACAAGGGAATCATAGTGTAGTGATTTTTTTTCTCTAAATAGATTAGAACCAACTGGACAAAATGTCCAGCCTAGTTGATGCAATATTACCCCAGCATTAGAAAACTATTCAGTCCAGTTAAAGTATCTTAAAGTGGAATTTTGCTTGTGAAAAAAAAATGCCAGCAAGAAGGTTTTTTTTAAATAAAATGGCAATTTTAAATAACCCATAATCTAACAACTGCCCTTTGAATAATATGTTGCATACACATAATAGGCACAATATATGTTACAAGGAAAAAATAGGTTTAGTACTACTATACTTTCAGAATAAGGCTGCTCATCCACATATGTAGGTACTGTACCCAAGATACGAGCATGCTCTACCAATCCAGGCACCAAGGCATGCCGAGCTTGTACAATGAGCTGCGTATGTGCATCTCAAGAGTGCAATCTGGGCATGATTTGGTCCTGAGATTCATTAAAGCAGAACTAAACCCTCCTATCCTTTTCAGCCAAGGAGTTGCCATCTTAGCCTCTGTTTGACCTGTAACTGTGATGATGCTGCACATGTGATCAGTTATAACACCAGACATTTGATGGTTTGACAGTTTGATTGAGAGCACAAACAAATATGACAGTTACATTCCTGGACTGCTAGGATTGCTAACTGTTTTTTAAATCGTTAAATTGATGGGTTTAGTTCCACTTTAACAACAGGAGCTCCTTCATTCTGGGTCATCCAGTCAAGATGACACAAAAGAACCCAAAAGACGACCAGATGAATAAGCCGATGAGGAAGCTCACTCGAGTTCTGCTTTATAGGATACCTCCCCTCGAACGTCTTATACTCACCTGTCCATGAGGTCTCAAAGGAAATAACACAGCCGCTGCTCAAAACTCTCCCACCAATCCCATTTTTTCTTTTGGAGCAGCTGTCTATCAATGGGTCAAGTTTCCAGAGTGTCAAATGTCTACATGTCCTGACATATGCCATTGTTCCCTCCTCCAACCCCTACGTAACCTCTGTATCCTATAGAGACATAAGGGTTGGAAGAAGCCACTATGGCGATTGACTGGAGAAGAGGGCATTTGACACTCTCAGAAGTGTTGAATGATGAAGAATTGGCCGGAGGCAGCAGCGCTAGACCATGGAGGTGGTCAGACTCACCAACCCCCACCAGAAAGGGGTGCAGTTAAAGTCTTCCAGTGCAGGGGGGCAATGTTCAGATTACTACAAGAAAGCAACAGAGTTGCTTTAAACAAAATTCCTGCACACACGGAGGGCATGACCCAGGTGCTAATACACACCAGCACAAGTTCCTAGCCGGTTTGAAGAGTTCTGTAAAACCTTTTGCAATATACAGGTTTTCTGTAACAATTTGAAACGCAACAACACTAAAAATTAACGTACATCAATGTAAACAGTACAATCCACATATTCAGATGAACTGCAATGAACTTTAAAACAAATATTTCATTTCTACTTCATTTTTTTAATTAACTAAAATATAGAAAATGTCAGAGGTGTAATATGATGCATACACATAGTAGGCACGAGATATTACAAGGAAAAAATATACTTTGTTCTATACTTTCAGATCAAGGCTAGGCAGGTGACTGCCCTGTGTATATATAGGTACCTCAGACACCAGCATCTGCTGCCAATGCAATATGAAATAAGATGCTTTGCGTCGTAGTAAAGCATGTGCGTCAGTGACACAAGTAGACTGCTGATAATAACCTAGAATAAATTGCTGTTCAGCTTGTCGCAATTTAAAGCCCAAATCAACTAAACACATTCCAGGTGCATTAAAACAAAAAAAAAAGTGTTTAAAGTCTCACAGTTTTTTTTCTTTAGAAAGCAGCCACAGCCTGAGTAGAAAAGGCCGTCCTTTGCCAGCAGCTGTAGAAAATGACCTTTGCTCTCTGTGTGGAAGCAGTGGTCTCTCTTCAAAGTTCTGTCACATAGCTCTGTAAATCGGGAAAGCTCATGCTTCCTGCTGTTTGGAAAGCTTTAGCTGTGACCTGTTGGACCTCTACAGAGAGACAACTGCCTCCACACATACAGCGAAGGACCTTCTCTGCTGCATGCTGGCAGGGACAGGCTTTTGTACTCAAAGCTGTGTTTTTTTGTTTTTTTTTTAAAGACTTTTTACACATTTTGTTCTGATGCACCTAGAATGTATTTTGATTCAGTTGGGCTTTCAACAGTTAATACCCCACATATAATAAAAAAGAAACTCTTAGGCTGCTTTCAATGCCAGGATAACCCATTTGGAGACATTTGCAGCCCAAAAATCTTGACAGATGAGAAATCTTGTAGAAACAGCAGTGGCTTCCAGCTGAACAGGTAAAATACAAGAAATTACTGATGGGAAAGCATTCATGGTGTGAAAGAAGGCATCCCCAGGTTCCCTGTAGATGCACTTGCTCTGTGCTTAACCCTATAGAAGTTACAGATGTTGGCTTGGCATCCACAGGATCTGTACTAGCTGAACAGATGTGAATACAGGTACAATCTACTGAGGATCGTAAGGATAGGAAAAAAGTAAATACTGCTGACGGTTACAAAAAAAAAAAAAAAAAAATAGGTTGCAATCATTTCTATTTTTTTTACATGCAATGCGTTTTTTACCTTAATATAGTCTCTGCACTAAGCTAAAAGGGCATAGCATTTAGTACTGCTTTCAGTTGAATCAGGCACTAAGAAAAACAATACATTTAGGTGTCTAACACACTAAATATGAAAGGTTTTGCCTGATCAGCACTGTAACTGGCTGAAGGGGTTAAATAAAGCCACTCAACGCTTTTGGAAAGCTTTGCAAATTCTTGTTCTATATATTACTAATCAGGATTTCCATTTGAAAACCAAAGCCCATGTAAACTGGGCTAACTACAGTATGGATCACCTGTTCAAAAACCCATGAATAAGATATGCAGGCCAAGGAAGAAATATGCAATTACTGCTTTCTTCAGAAAGTCAACATCAGGCCTGCATACCCTTATCAGGAGAGGTGTCCCCCCAATTAGCGCTCCTAGCCTGACCAGACCCTCAAAATAGTTCCAAATTTTAAATACAGACCATTAGTAGTCTCTGGACACTCGTGGAACCTGGGAGCCGGCCATGCTGTGACTGCCAGCTCCAGCACCACTCCTCCTGCTGTGATAGAGGAATTATTGCCGACAAAATCACGTTGGCAAAAAAAGGTCTGAAGCTTGTTTACAGAGATTAACAAAGCATGCGGAAACTTGTGCCTATAACATTCTTTATCATGCATTGTAATGCTAAAGGGACCGATTTACTAAAACTGGAGAGTGCAAAATCTGATGCAGCTCTGCATAGAAACCAATCAGCTTCCAGGTTTTATTTGTTAACAACTTCCTTACTGGGCACTTAAACCCCCCTCCTGCCCAGACCAATTTTCAGGTTTCAGCACTGTCGCATTTTGAATGACAATTGCGCGGTCGTGCGGCGTTGTACCCAAATAAAATTGATGTCCTTTTTTCCCCACAAATAGAGCTTTCTTTTGGTGGTACTTGATCACCTCTGCGTTTTTTATTTTTTGCGCTATAAACAAAACCAAGAGCGACAATTTTGAAAAAAGAACAATATTTTTTACTTTTTGCTCTAATAAATATCCCAAAATAAAAAATAAAAAAAAAATTATTCATTGGGTTTGGCCGATTTATATTCTTCTACATATTTTTGGTAAAAAAAAAAATCGCAATCAGCGTTTATTGATTGGTTTGCGCAAAAGTTATCGCATCTACAAACTATGGGAATTGATTTAAGGCATTTTTATTATTATTTTTTTTTTTACTAGTAATGGCGGCGATCTGCGATTTTTATCGGGACTTTGATATTGGGGCGGACATGTCGGTCATTTTTGACACTTTTTTGGGACCAATGACATTTATTCAGCGATCAGAAATTTAAATGTCCACTGATTACTGTATAAATGTCACTGGCAGTGAAGGGGTTAACCTGCAGGGGGCAGTGAAGGGGTTAACTATGTTCCCTGGCTGTGTTCTAACTGTGGGGGGGATGGGCTGGTCGGGACATAACAGATCTAACTGATCCCAGTGACAGGGATCAGTAGATCTGTTTGTCCCCTGTCACAGAACGGGGAACCGCCGTGTTTACATCGGCGGTTCCCCATTCTACAGCTCTGTAAGGCGATCGCGGGTCAGGAGCGGACATAGAGTCCGCCCGACCCGCGGGCATGCCCACGCAGCGTGCGGCGACCGCGCGCGCGCCGCCGCCCAGTGCGCGCAGGGGGCGTGTGAAGGGGCGGACGTCCATGGACGTCCACCCGGATTTTCAGATCCGCGCTGTAGACGTCTTTCGTCTATAGCGCGGATCTCTACAGGTTAAAGCTTTATTGATTAAGCTGTTGTTCGAAGCCAATTGGTTTCTATGCAGCGCTGCAGTAATTTTTGCACTCTCCAGTTTTAATAAATTGCACCCCGTGTCTCCATTCAATTGGTTTGCACGGAGCGCTGCAGGTCAGCAAAAACTATGGCACAAAGTCTTATTTCAGAAACACTTGGTGGGACCATTCAGAAAGGGTAGTGCAACTTGCACATGCCCAGTAGGAAACCGACTGTGAAGCCTGAAAGCTACACTGCTGGTTTCCCTTAGGCCCCTTTCACATGGGCACCTCCGTTGGATGGAATCCGCTTGCTCAGCGGGGGATCGCTCTGCTAACCCCTGCTCAGCAGGCGGATAACAGGTCCATCTCTGCTCACTGTGCAGAGCGGAGACGGACACAGTCCCACTCTCCTCTATGGGCAGACAGGGTGAAAGCACCTGTCCATTTTCATCCGATCATATCCAATCTGCCAGACGGATGGAAAATAGGACCACCATCCATCTGGATTTTGTGGACAGGATCAGATACCAGCAGTTTGTAGCGTGTCACCATTGACCTCCGCAGCTCCACAGGGGTGAATGGAGGGTCCGCTCAGGTCTGCCTGAAAAACTGACAGGTGGGCCTGATCGGACAGCCTGTGTAAAAGGGCCCTTAGTGAAGAAGCCGGCGTCTGCACCCAATGTCAATTGACGAATCGGCTCTGGGTGACGACATCGCTGGATCCCTGGACAGGTTAAGTCAGCAGCTACAAATACAGTATTTGTAGCTGCTGACTTCATTTTTTTTTTTTTGCCCAGACTGGAGCTCCTCTTTAAATTTATGATAAAGCTGCCTGGAGACTCCAGACTAAAAAACCCCTCTCATTCCAGAGCTCTTCAGAACTATAAATGGAAATCAATTAACAAATTTCAATCAGTATCTAAAGCTGCTCATATGTATATTTGATATACAACTGAAAAAATCTCCAATACATAAAAGTTGACCACGCATCCGAGTTAAGCAGCTTTGATTCCCCCTTACTAGATGAATATGAATACCTGGCGGTTTCAAGATGGTCATTTATTGACGCAGACTATTTGTTATTAAGTGAGTCGGTTACAAGACCTCAACGGATGTCTGGTATTTGAGAAACATACGTATCCTTTATGTAACGCCATATGCAAATTCAACCGTATTTGGTCGCGATGGCTAGCACTTCTCACTATCAATTAAAGTATAAAAATTAATAAAAATATTATGTTTTGTTCTTTTTTTGGTCTGGTTACATTGATGACATGAACCTATAACACCGGCGGTGAAACGCTAAAAAACATTCATTGATTGTTATTTGACCTGGAGCTGTAATGGATAGACATGGTGGTTGATTTAAAAAACAAAACAGAAGGAAGGCACACGCACCTAGTGCATTACCATAAAAATTTAATGGAAATAAAAAAGTTTAAAACTGAATACTCACAAAATGGCGTCACAAAGCCATGACAAGATGATGCAATAAATAGTAAAAAAGCACAAGCTGGGGTATCATCTGACGCGTTTCAGGGGCGCACCCCCTTCCTCAGAGCTGTGCACAGCTCTGAGGAAGGGGGTGCGCCCCTGAAACGCGTCAGATGATACCCCACCTTGTGCTTTTTTACTATTTATTGCATCATCTTGTCATGTCTTTGTGACGCCATTTTGTGATTTTGTGAGTATTCAATTTTAAACTTTTCTATTTCCATTCAATTTTTATGGTAATGCACTAGGTGCGTGCGCCTTCCTTGTTTTGTTTTTTAGTTTATTTCCGATCACCCTGTCCGAGGGGGGCAGCACACCTTTGGTGCCCCACCCCTTGATGCTCCGGTTGCCTATTACCCGGAAGGTCCTCTAGCGCTGGAAACTACTTTTTTTTTTTCTTCTGTATGGAGGTTGATTTACTAAGACTGCAAAGTGCAAAATCTGGTGCAGCTTTGCATAGAAACCAATCAGTTTCCAGTTGTTTTTGTTTTTTTTTTGTCAAGCTGACGTTAGAAGCTGATTGGCTACCATGCACAGCTGCACCAGAATTTACACTCCAGTTTTAGTAAATCAGTCCCCATTGTCTTTTTTCCTGTGTGTCTCTTGTTTGACATATTGTGTACTTGTATCTACAGTACATTGCAAAAAAGTACAAAGAGAATCAGATTTAAAAAAAAAAAAAAAAAAACATAAAAAAAAAGTTCTCCCATACCAAGCACCCACAATAATTAGAGGCCGTGCCCCCTCAGCTTCGGCTTCATTGACAGTTGATGGGAGTCATGACTCTTCCCTGTATTCTCATGACACACAGAGAAAAAGAAGAAAGCCTCCTGTTAATTCACAGGAGCAGAGCTTTTCTACTATCCCGATTCAGACAAGTTATCATGTGCTGAGAAGCGGTGGCCACCCACAAGCCCTACATTTTTTTGAATTGTTCCACATGTGTACAATTGTTTCGCCTCTAAGAAAGGATTGCAGTTTTTGTAAAATCATTCCAAGGTCAGTTTTCTCTTCCATTTTACAGGTAAATAATGCTTCATATAGGAATATATGGAAAATACATGACGGAGGATTTACCACCTCCACACACTTTTCAAAGTTTTGTCTGGAGTTCCACTTCAGTATTAAAGATGGCATAGGAAATCATAAATAAAGCAGCAGTACCCATTTTGTGTATCAGCAGCTAAAATAATCATAAATCATTCAGATTTTTTACACTGATGAAGCAGTCCATCTGCTTATGCTGTGCAGACAAGCAAAACTATATATGAATGCTGAACTCCAGAATTTTCTTTGTAAGCACCACAAATCATATAAGTGACCTCTAATTAAAGCGGAGTTCCAGCCGAAATATGACTTTTAAGATAAAAATACCCCTAGAATACTCATGCCTCGTGCAATGTAATAAAGGTATGCTGTAAACTATGCCCAGTTTTCTATTTGTGCAGCATTGTTTTCTTACTTTGTGAAGTTCCTGCACAGCACGGCCATCTCCAATGTGGGCATCTGAAGCCGGAGTGTCCTTTCTGGATTCTGTGCATGCTGGCTACCCAGCATACACCTGCCGATTTTGCGCATTTGTGCAGTGAGGTGCAATCTTGGTCAGCTTGGCACGCCTCTGCCATGTCAATGTTAAATGCAACCAGAGATGCCAAGCTGACCAAGAATTTCCATAGATGCCAATGTTAAATGTAACGGGAGATGCCAAGCTGACCAAGATCTCCTAGGAGCCAATGCAAAACCAGAAATGACGTACGGCAAAAATCATAGGAGATAGTGCTACACTTAATGAAGAGCTGTGGCTGTCACAGTGAAGGGTTCCCAGTCGTTAGCCCACCCTTTCCTCTCCCCTCTTCCATGCACAAAAATTCATGTGTTCTTTGCACAGACTACAAGGCATCTTGTGAATGGTCAGGAGAAGATTTTTTTTTAGATCTGCTTGTACAAATAAAATTTACCTTTTATATTCATTCATACAATTTTCCTTTTTTGGCTGCAACAAAGTCCCAAGGGAGATGGTTTCCTTTTGTGTTCTACTTTAATGCTCAACTCACCACATATTTTGGTCAGGGGAAGATCCTGTCATTCATTTACCCCTCCTGTCCCTTTTTTTTATTTTTTGAATGAACAAGGAGAAAGAAAAGGGAGAGCAAACAACGGGAGCTCTTCACTGTCACTGCCACAGCTTTTTATCACATATAGCATTGTGTGTAGGATCCAGCATCAGAGCTACTATGATTTCTGCAGTAACCAACAACCACCCTGCAGATTAGAGGCAACTTATTGAAATTGTGTTTTAGAAAAAAAAAAAAAAAAAAATTTTTCCTTGGAGTTCAGATCAGAAGTGTGCATGCCTCTCTATATACAATGTTACAGTTCCTAGTCGTTAATAAATACATATGAGTACAATATAAGTCGCAAATGCCTCTCCAGTGTTTAATACCATGACACGCGTCTAGATGAATGTGCTCAGATGAAGAAGTCCGCAGGGCTACAAGCATTTGCTCGCGTGCTCTTTCATTCCAGCTCAGGATTATACGTCATCAAATATTCTGCTGTTTGATTTAGACATTGATAAATAACGTCCTGCCGGCTGATATCTATAAAACACAAAATGAAGACAGCAAAGTAAAATGTGTGAGCCAAATATTAAAGAGGAACTTTTCCCGCACCACATTCTGCCCCTTAATGTAAGTGAAGTCACACCTCCCTATGGTCATACCACCTTGGGTGCCTCCTTGGCTTCTCAGCATGTCAACATAGGGCAGCAGATTACCAAATCCACAATACAAACCTCCATCCACCGCCCAGAATGAGCAAACAGTCCCAAAAGTAGACATGTGCACTGCCGAAAAATATATGTTCGTTTTTGTTTCACTTGTTTTTTTTCCCCTTTGTTTTTGGGTCACTCGTTATGATCGAAATCCATTATTTCGAATAAATTCATAACTTCAAAAAAATTTGAATTAATTACGATCCATTCGTTTAGATGCGGTATTCGTTATTTCGATAATTCATAAAAATCCGAAATTCGGAAATCGAGATTCCAAAAATTCAAAAATCCGAAATAATAACCAACTAATAATAACTATTAAGTTATAGGTATTGGAATTTCCGTTCAAATTTGGCTGCTAGTGAACGTAACGAATACAAATTTATCAGAAGTTACGAATTATCTGATATAATGAATGCAGCATCTAAACAAATAGAACGTAACAAATTAGATGCAGCATTTGTTATTTCAGATAATTTGTAACTTCGGATAAATTTTTATTCATTACGTTCACTAACAGCCAAATTTGAAAGGAAATTTCAATACCTATAATTAAATAGTTAATTATTAGTTAGTTATTATTTCGGATATTAAAATTTTTGGATTTTCTCTGTTTCGAATTCCAAACTTTCAAATTTCAGATTTTCCTTTTTGGAAAAATTCGTGAAACGGTTTTTCGTTAATAAGAATATTTACGAATTAATGAATTTCAAAAAACGAATTCGGAACAAAACTAATTGTACAGGTCTACCCAAAAGTGTCAGCTGTTTTTCCACAGAACTTCCAATAGCTTACCTTCCAGACTCAGAGTCCAGTGGGTCATCTGTAAAATTGTCTGCATTAAAATCCAGCGGCTCTGAATCCTGCAGGAGTTCAATGCGATCCCTCTCTGTTCGGTTGTTCTGTCTTGTGTACTTTGATGCTAGGAAAGTTACAAAAATATGGACATTAATATATAAAAATCTGAAAAGGGTAGAGAAAAAGGAATAGAAGATAAAAACAGAATACAGAAACCACATGGATTTCTTTATCAGAACAGCTAGCAGGGAAATTCCTAACAGTGAGCTCACAATCTGGTGGTCTGATAGAAAACGGGAGCAGGAGCCATTCATGAAAATCCACAATGGCTATTCCTGGGGGTGCAGCTACACTCTGCTCCAATTGGAACACACTTCAATAATTCCCATGTAAAGAAAAAGGGCATTTTAAAGAATAAAAATAGGAACTATAGACTAGAAGGTCCACAGTGTGCAACCTCCTAGGTCACCAAATTGCAACAGAGGCTTCAGCTTCCTGTCCAGGAGATGCAACCCCAAATAAGAGGAAAACCTTTTACTTAGGGCCTTATGTACCAACACATTCTTATTATATCACCAATCAGATTCAAACTTTGACAGACGATCTGATGGTGAGAACGAAGTTAAGTCCCTAGTAATAACTGGACTGAGGGTAGGGATATTACTACAGAGGACTTTGGTGTTCCTCAACAGATAAAAGTTGATATCTGACAGCATGGTAATAACACATAATCACTATAATCAACATCACATTAAAGTGTATAGAAACACTTACACTCGGTCTGTTAGATAGCTGATTAAACGTGTTTTGTTCAATTAATGCAAAAATATGCCTGTTGATCCTGCCAGAAATCTTTAGCTGGTAACATTAAAGCGGAGTTCCACCCTGCTGATCGATATGCCATTAATGTTAGGAATTTGTTTGTTTTTTTTCCTTAACCGCTTGCCAACTGCGTTGCGTACATTCACTGCTGCAGAGTGGCTCTGTCCCACGAATCGATATCTATATGGCAGCTCGCTCGTGCGAGGCTAGCGGGCGGGGGCGAGCAGGCAGCGGCGCGCTCTCGTGCCCGCCGCACTCTGCAGGAGTCTGGCCGCAACTCGATCTCCGCCAGCAAGCCGCGATTGCCTAGCAGAGAAGAAAACCAGGGAACCGCCGATGTAAACCCGCTCTGTCAGGCAGCATGTAAGAGATCTACCGATCCCTGTCACTGGGATCAGTTAGATCTGTTATGTCCCTGACAGCCCAGCCCCCTCACAGTTAGAACGCACCCAGGGAACACAGTTAACCCCTAGATCACCCCCTGCAGGCCCTTCACTGCAAATTACATTTATACATTAATCAGTGGATATTTAAATTTCTGATCGATGTATCGATGTATAAATGTCATTGGTCCCAAAAAAAAGTGTCAAAAATGTCCGACTTGTCCACTGCAATATCGCAGTCCCACTAAAAATGGCAGATCGCCGCCATTACTAGTGAAAAAAAAAATTGTAAAAACGCCAGAAATGAATTCTCATGGTTTGTAAAAGCTGCAACTTTTGCGCAAACCAATCAATAAACGTAGATTCTGATTTTATTTACCAAAAACATGAGGAAGAATAAAATTCAGCCAAAATCGATGAATACATTTTTTTTTTATATTTTTTTGGGGATTTGTATTTTAGCAAAAAATAAGAAATATTTTTTTTGCAAAATTGCTGCTCCTTTTTTGTTTATAGCGGTGATCAGAAATCAGAGTTGATCAAATACCACCAAAAGAAAGCTCTATTTGTGGGAAAAAAAGGACGCAAATTTTGTTTGGGTACAACGTCGCACGACCGCACAATTGTCAGTTAAAGCGACGCAGTGCTGAATTGCAAAAAGTGCTCTGGTCTTAACGTGGGAAATCCTTCCAGGGCTGAAGTGGTTAAAGTGGAACTTCACTCTCCCAATGAACATTGATTATTGTTTAATCCTCATGCTGCTAGCATGAGTAAATAGATAGGAAAGTATATTGTTTTATACTTTTTTTTTTTTTTTTTTTTTTTGCATTTCTTCAGTTACTTCCTGGTTTCCTGCCCAGGCAAATGATGACATGCATCCCAGGAGTTTTCAGAGGGGGAGGAGAGGAGGAGGGGTTTTCTCAGCTAAACACACTCTCCTGTATGCATACTTGAGTTATGGGCAGGAAGTAAATGCTACATCAATCATTTGCCCTTACTCAAGATGGCCATGGCCAGAAATGCTAGGGGGTGATTTTCAAAGCAATTTCTCGGCAAAATAAATCATGGAGATATGGATGAATGGGGGAGTTCGCTTTGAATAATAAAAATGAATTCAATAGCATTTTTGGTTTGTGGTGCTCAGATGCAGTGAAGATCCGCTTTAAGGTTTAGTACCTGTAAGGTTAATGAAGACCTCCACTTCCGTCCTACCTCGCCGGGGCAATGTACATCATATCTTCCTGCCCGTTGGCTCCTGGGAGCCAAGTGTGTCATCAATCCCAGTAGTCAACGGGCAAATTGAGTGACATGTTGCCATAACAGGGCAGGAACTTCCTCCAACACCGCCATTGCTATGGCAGCCTGCCATACACTGAGTGTGCAGCGCTTTGTTCACACTGCGCAGGCGTGAGATCGGGAGGTGCATGCTGGGTAGCCAGTTACACCGTATCCCTGAAGGAACTCTGAGCGGGCTTCAGATGCCCACACTCAAGATAGAGCTTACATTATACAGAGAGTACATTTGATTTACAAATAACTAAATCAATGACATATACAGCATATGCCAATTTCAATTACATAATCTGTGACCATCACGGGGGTGCTTTTGAGAAAAAAAAACTATGATGCTTTGATACGACCAAACATGTCAAGCTTGGCTTCCTAAAGAGTCACTAACAGCCCGCAGAGTGGAACACAAGTTGGAGCCGCTGCCCAGCATCCACTGTTCAGCTGGCAGAACTGTTATAAAGACGCTATCGGCTGTAACAGTACCTACCACAGGCTTTTGTTTTAATGCTCATATGAGCATGCTAATAAAGAAGAGGTAAAATTATATCATTCAATGTGGAGATTCTTCTTCTCTATCACCCTGTAGATCCTGGTTGGAGTTACCCCCCTTTGGAGACCAGCCACACAGAGGAGACCGGCAGAGGACACCGCAGAGGGAAAGGTCCCCCCTCAAGTGACCTACAAGCCTTTTAAGGCTCCATGCACACGGGACGCTATTCAACCTCCCCGTAACGTTTTTATCTTGACAGCTAGAAATCGGTGTCCAAATCGTCCGTTTTGCATGCCGTGTTTAGCGGCGTTTTGCCACGTTTGCGTCTAGGAATGTTTTTTTTAAAAAAGAAAAACTTTTTTTTTTTTTTTTAAATGGAAACGCCTGTAAATGAAACGCTCCTAGACACGGGTTACCATGTTTAGGCGCGTTTTGCCACGTTCGGCATCTATAACGGTGGTAAACTCGGCGTCTGAACCTATTTATGGGAGTTCAAAGAACAGCCTCTAAACGCAACTGCCTAAAAATGACGGTAAACGGGCCTGTGTACATATAAGATAACATTATTTGAGCTCGGGGCAGTTGAAATAAACGCCTCTAAACGTCCGTTTACAGTGCCCCATGTGCACGGAGCCTTAGACTCACTTTGCCAAAAGGCAAGTAAGTCCTACGTTTCTGG
The DNA here is from genome assembly GCA_018402905.1 of Glandirana rugosa. Classification (NCBI taxonomy): domain Eukaryota; kingdom Metazoa; phylum Chordata; class Amphibia; order Anura; family Ranidae; genus Glandirana; species Glandirana rugosa. The sequence continues at coordinate 86,704 of BLSH010170691.1, forward strand.
TGAGTGCAATTTATCCACGGAGGGAGAGCACAGTAATAACAGCACAAGGGACTATTTGAGCACCTGCACTTTATTCCAAAGAGACTGTTTTCTGCACATGAAGTTATTTCACAGTTGTTGTGTTAACACCTATGTTTAAGCACTTTGTAATATTCGTGAATTTAATAGCTAACAAGTTAGAGCACCAAGCACTTTATTATGGTTTATGTAATATATGCTGTCTATTATTCATATTATAATATTTCGGTTTAATATAGAAATGTGGTTTAGGTAACATCCATCACTCAGGGTTGGGTAGCGCTGTTTCCATTTTCTATTTCATGTCCCCAATTGGGAACCCTTTATACAGCAGCAGCCCACATACCTATTTATTTTTCCTGGCACGAGTGCCCGTTATATCTTTCTGCTTTAACACTGTCTGTGCTGACTCAGCATTCTTCCCAGTTTTCTGTGGACTACAAAACTGATCCCCCTATATTATGTAGATCAGAAGAGAGGGAGTTGTTCTGTAGCACTGTTCCTAGGGTGACAATGATCCTCCTCCATAGATACAGTAAAGAAAGTGAGCATTGCCACTTTAGGACAGGAAGTAATTTACTGGCAGCCAGGGCATTGTGGGCGCACGGGCACTGCCCCCCCATCCCTAATGTGATAATAAGTGAAGCTGCTGCTACCACCAGACGTGTTTCACAGACACTAATAAGGTACAAAAGAAAATGAAATGTGGAAGCGCTGCTAGGGGAGTATTAAAAATAACAAAAAGGCCTCAACAACTGGGTATAAACAAATAATCACAACTTTACGTGACTAATACAGTCAATGGATGAATAATAGTATTCACAGAGCTACAAATACAGCAATCCTAATAAATAGTCATAACTGATGTTTATGAATAGCAATAAAATATCAACGTTACTTCAAATAAAAACACATATGTAAAACACCCAGGTGCTTATCATAAAGTGCATACAAAGTGATAAAAACTGATGAGTGTGCAAATCTCGCTAAGGATAAAGTGCTAGTGCCACTGCGCACTTATTAGCTGTGCTCCCTTCACTAGAAAGGGTGAACTCTCACCTCCAAGGGAGACCCCACCGGGTCTAGCTTGACACGAGTAGTGATATCATGCAATACCGATTTCGTAAGCAGCAGGAATATAAAATCGTGTCCTCAACCAGATAAATTGGAGGCTCACCTCAGACTAAGACCCCTATGGGCCTAGTCGCAAATTTTAGAAGGGTGTATAAATCCAAGTAGCTTCACTTTTAGGCTTGTAGTTGGAGTTCCCAATGTTCTGCCGACAATACGTTACCATGCAAATAGAGAACAAAACAACTCCACTAGTGTAATATGTCCGGCCAAGGGATAAGGGATAACAAAAGACAGACCTCTCCTTAAAATGCACTCATTTATTTTACTAAAAAATCAGCAATAAAATCCACAAAGATAACCACACTCAGGTCTCACGTGTCAGTAGCAAGTACCACCGCCAGGCTGTGCCTCTACATGTTTCACCACCCCATGTGGCTTCATCTGGAGGAGTAACATCACTGCCATCGCCCTCCCTATCCATGCGCCTGGCCCCTTTCAGGACGCTGGGCACATGAATTAAAATTGCGGGGATAGACGGGTGATGTGTTTTTTGAAGCAACTGATTAGAGCCAAAGGCTCTAATAGGTTTTAAAATAGGGTGGGCTCGGGCCCAGAGCACTGTGTCTGGAGCTCACCAAGTTGTGTCAGAATATCAAATGACTATTCACTACGTAACACTGATCCTCTGGAGGGCATGGCCAGGCATGGGTCTGTATGGCAGTAGTGTGAAAGAGCTGCGGCGCCGAAGTTCTCCCAGCGACCGCTCACAGCGACAGGAGTGACCTCTCTACAGCAACCAAATCTAAAAACAGGTAAGATGCAATATATTACATCTTTGTTCTTGGGTTTACAAACTTTAAACAAGCCTATAGTCCAACAAAGGAGGAATTGTTCCTTAGTTAGTACATTTCTGCAACAAGCTCAGGTTCTCAAGTCCAGATTCCTTGAGAAGGGATACTTGGCAGCTGACCTCGATAAGGCAATTTATGTGATGACGCTCAACTAATGAGCGAAACGCGTTGACGTCACTTCCGGTCCGTCACAGGCAACTTGCGTCACTTCCGGTTCTCGCGGTGGTTCTCACTGGAACGCACGCCATCGCAGCTAAGATTGTCAGGATTGTTTTATACACATGCTGAAGACCTAGTTGTATTCTGTAAGTACAATTGTATACTTGCGCAATAAATAAGATTCATCGTACAGTACACACTATGGTTTTCCTTATCTCTGTCTCCTGAGTGCCCTTGGACATCGCAACAGTGAAAGGATTTATCTCATTGAGATCTTCCTGACGTCCGGGATTTTGAGCCCCCACCAGAACTTGGCTTTCATGACCCACTGACTGAAAAGCAGTGGGTCCACGTCCTCTGGTGAGTGCGGGCACCAAGGGGGTCACCATCCAATGTGTGTCACTTCACTGCACATTTATCGATTATAGGAGCACGGATTTGCACTTTATTTACAGCACCTTGAAGCACCTATCACTTTAATGAAGGACTAGTTTATTGATTTATGAAATTTTTGGACTGCTATTTTTTCAGTTGTTTTTTGACTATATGGGAGGCTGATAACCCGAGTACAGCAGTCCCCAGTCGTGTGATGTTATTAGCCATTGGCTATTACATATATTCAATTTTTATTTTGAGATTCACTTATGGATTGTTCACAATGTTATTCTGTTTAATGCATTCTAGAGTCATTTGATTATATATACTTTTCTAGAGTGATTTATTTTCTAGAGGGACGGGCGCTGATTTACATTCCAATAAATTTCTGATGTGCTAAATATGGATAGGCAGCAGAGGATTGATGGCCCTTCCACATCAAGAAATGATGATGTAAAGACCTTATCGGATTTTGCCTTTATCACCACCTATTCCCGACAACACAATGACCTCAAACGCATTATGAGGAAGCATTGGTCGGTGCTGAGGAATGACAAGGTGTTGGGTCCATTGTTACCGGAACAGCCAAGACTGATATTTAGAGGGGTTTCTGCCTTGCGATTGCAGATTTCTCCCAACATCCTTGCTGCGCCTCACAGGGTCTCCTTTTTTCAGGGCTCCAAGGGCTATTACCCATGTCGCAGGTGTGCCATCTGCAAACTCAATGCTGATAAACGGAGGAAAGTGTGTCAATTTAGTTCTCGCTACTTCGGAAGCATTTGATATTGGCACTTTTATCACCTGCACTTCTCTAAATGTTGTCTACATGCTCATCTGTCCTTGTGGATTGCAATACATTGGTCGCACCACTAGGGCGATGAATGTAAGACTGGGTGAGCATGTGGGCAACATTAGGAGAGGTTTCCCTAAGCATAGTGTCTCCCGACATTATTTGGAACATCATGATAAGAACCCTGCGGGGACGACCTTTGTAGCAATAGATAGGTTCACCCCGAATTGGAGGGGAAGTAATGTCAGGAGGGAGATTTCTCGCTTGGAGACCCGGTGGATACATAGGGTTAAGTGTTATGTCCCGTATGGTCTGAATGTAGACTGGGACGTTAACAGTTTTATCAACAACAGCTGAACCCTGGGTCTCACCTTATTTAAGGTATATCTCTTTAAGAAGTTTCTCTCTCTCTATTTTTTTTTTTTGAGAAATGTTTTTATAAAAAATGTTTGGGTATTATAGTATCAATTTGTGGTTATAGTAAGTGTGTCCTGGTTCCTTTTATGATTTACCAATACTGTATTCCTATAAATACATTATTGGGAATGTAATAGGTTCTCTTTGAAGATAGTATGAACTGCTATATTTAACTGGTTGTTTTTAATATTTTTATATTTGCTGCCCCTTCCCCTTTAAATGGGATTCGGTGGAAATTGGTCGTTTTTTATATTTGTTGCCCTTTACCCTTTAAATGGGATTTGGTGGAATCATGTTTGTTCTGCGACCCTGCCGCAGACACTGACAGCCCAACAGACTCATAAGGATTAGATGCCTTTTTGATTTTTGGGTTTAAGATTATTCATATACATATTATGTTATATTTTTATCTTATAGCTTACTTCCCGTTTGTGGAAGCCTTTTATCGTGTTCAAAGCACATTGGAATGACATATGGGCTCTTTTTGTTATTGAGGATTATTTTCTGGTCTGGGAGCGGTCATGTGATGTGCTCCACAGACCAGAAGTTCTGGTTTCATGGTTCTGAAAGCGGAAGTCCTGGGGCCTGTATGTTGTTTCCCTAA
>BLSH010170691.1:91542-102787 GCA_018402905.1 Glandirana rugosa
ACACTCATCTTGACCGTTACTTTTAACATCTTGACGCCTTAATGGTCTGAAAGATACGGTGTCTATAATAATGTAACAACCTGATATTTGTAGTGTACCTTACTCAAACGTGCTAGATTTCGTGTACACAGTATTAGCTAGTCGTCGCACGTGGTAAACAACTAGTGGTTTACTTCAGGTTATGTTTTCAGGAACACGGCGCGATTTTAAAAGTAACTAATTTGTTTGTATCAGAGAACCAAAGATACTATCCTTTCTGGCTGTGGTCAATCAAACACTGCTACCTTACTGTGTGATGTGGGGCACGAGAGAGTTAGAAGAAGAATGGTCTATCGTCCTAAGAAGAAGATTGAGAGAGCACGGGGTGTAGTGTGTCATTCCATCGTCACAAACTAACTGGTGTCGGTCTTTCCTATCATAGAAACCAAGAGACTATGTTTGTTTAATCAATGAAAATTTTAGCGCGGCACAAGGACTTTTGTATTGGACTTCATTTGGTGATCAACAAATGGTGCACGCTGCTGATCGATTATGACACATGTGCTTTAGATCGTGCAAACTCATTCCATGTGATGTTTATAGTCCAACAATGTAATAATATCTGTGGCATAGAAAGTCTGGTAATTCCGCAGTTCTACAATTTTCATTGCCAGTTCTACTCACATCGGCTAGTGGTCATCTCAGTGTATGTGGGCTCCTTCTGTTCAGTGCTGATATTTCTGTTACGGCTGGAATCCTCCCTGTTAGTGGCATAGCGCTCCTTATATTCCTGCAATACAAGATCAGTCAGAGAGAAGAATCAGCAGTCTCTCTATGGACATTATATGAACTTAGCCGTGCTCTAAAACAGAGGAGAAGAAGCAATACGGGATGTTTTGGCCACAGCAACCAATCAGAATGCAACTACTTTTAATCTACTATCCACATGCCTACTGGGGAATTTTTTTTTTTGCTTCTTTGCTAGAAATGTATTTAGAACCCCCAAACACTATATATTTCTGAAAGCAGAGGCCTATTATATTAAAACAGCACTTTATCAAATTCAAATTTTCAGGAAAAATACACTTAAATTATATTTAGCGCACACAAACACAATATAATACCCAACTTAATATGATGTTGCGTCAAGTAAGAAGATACCAAACATTTCAAGATTTAAAACTGCGGACGCTTGTGAAATGGCAACAAACTTTGGTAACTAACATTTTCCATAGGTGACGCTTTAAAGCTTTTACAGATTATTAGTTTAGAGCAGGGGTCTCCAAACTTTCAGAATAAAGGGCCAGTTTACTGTCCTTAAAGCGGTTGTCTACCTATTGATTTGATAGTGTAAAAGAAGAGTTAATATTCCCGGCATGCCGGAAATGCTAGCTGTCTCCTTGATTGTGCTCTCAACCAAACTAGCAAACACCACCAATGGGTGGTGTCATAATGGATCACATGTGCAGAATCATGGCAGTTGCATATTAAACAGAGGCTAAGATGTCAGCTTCCTTAGCTGAAAACGATAGGAGAGTAGGGGGCCGGACTGTGGCCAGTGTAAATATAAAATATCTGGGCATCAATGGAGAATGCCCCATCATTGGTGTTAGTGGGATGAATATTGCCCTATTGTTGGTATTAGGGGAAGAAATAGTGTCCCTGCAGTTGGTGTCAGTGGGAGAAATAGAGTCTCCTCATTGGTGTCAGTGGAAGGAACAGCGCCCCATCGTTGGGGTCAGTGGTAGGAATATTGCCCCGTCATTGATGTCAGTGGTAGGAATAGTGCCCCATCATTGGTGTCAGTGGTAGGAATAGTGCCCCATCATTGGTATCAGTGGGAGGAATAGTGCCCTATTGTTGGTACCAGTGATGGTAATCATGCCCCATTGTTGGTGTAGAAGGAATAGTGTCTCCTATCGGTGAAAGGAATAGTGTCCCAAGGGCTTTTACAATTTATTTTATTTTTATTTTATTTAAGGGGGTTTTGGGGTTTTTGTTTTTTTTTTTGTTTTTTGTTTTTTTTTTTACACAAATTAATTTTTTTTTTTTATTTAAAGTGTAACTAAAGGCAAAACTTTTTTTTAGTTTTGGATAGAGTGGAGAGGGATTAGAACACCTGACAGTTATTAGTACGGTCTGTGCCCCCATTACAGAGATTCATCCTCTCTATTTGTTCTGTTTATCATCGATACGTAAGAGAAAATCCCAAATTTTGGGTTGTCACCAACACATAATAGAGGGGAAATCTTTCAATAGGGACACTAGTCCTGGTGACACATTGGGGGTTCCCTCACTTTGAAGGGATTTCCGCTCCCTTCCTGTTTTGGCTATAGGACAGGAAGTGAAGGGAAATCTCCCCTAAGGGACACTTTAACTTTATTGACATGACAAGGGGGTGAACAAGGCCACTTGTGATAGCCTTAGGTAGTCAAAGTACCATTTATGGTGACATCGGGGATCTATTAGACCCCTGATGTCTCCCCTGCCCTCCAAGGCAGCTGATCAAACACAGATGATACAGCCAGAATGACAGCTCTGAAACTGGAAGTGACGAAATCCTTCATTTGTAACAGAGAAGATCAGAGAACAGATGTTCTTCCATAACCTTTATGGGTAGCCAATCCAACCGCTTACCGAGGTCCCAGGCTCCCTGGTGGAACAAGAGAGGCCGAACAGCGGTGGGAGGGGCGGCATCTTTCCAGCAGTGTAAGGCCTCTTGCACAAGGTACTGATGTTTGACCATCTGCTTTTTTTGGACGGAATTTCAGGCGTTAGTTTTGCGTATATTTGCACGCACAATGTATTCTTAGGGAAATTTAATTAATATTTATTTATATATTTATTTGCGTGTATTTGCACATATTTGCGCGTACCGGCGCCAATTACTGACCAGGAACACAGATTTTTCAAATTTTTTTTTTACTCAAGAATATGCAGCACTGGTTTACAGGCACATTGTAAACAATGGGTTGCATTTCAGATCAATAGAAAAAAGACGCTGTACTGAGCTTTTTAAAGCTGCAGTGTGCAAGAGGCCTAAAAGTGATCAGACAGCCCAGATCACTTTTACAGGAAAGCTTTAAAACGCAGCTGCAGCCATGATCCTGGTATTATCATTTGCTGCCCAAGGCTTTTTTAATACATATGCTGGGCATATAATACGCATTGTATTATTAGCAATCCTGAATCTGCGAAGCGTTAAAGTGATATTAAATAAAGTCTCCGTTTTTTTAATTTAAAAATAGCAAACATGTAATACTTACCTGCTCGATGCAGTGGTTATGCACAGAGCAGCCCAGATCCTCACCTTCTCGGGTCCCTCTTTGATGCTCCTGGCCCCTCCCTCCTGTTGAGTGGCCCCACAACAAGCAACTTACTCTGGGGGCATCCGAGCCGAAGCTCCGTGTGTCCATTCAGACATAGAGTCGCGGTTCGTTCCCGCCCCCTCCTCATTGGCTCACTGACTTTGATTAACAGCAGCAGGAGCCAATGGCACTGCGCTAATGTCTCAGTCAACCAGGAGGGAGAGCCTTGGGCAACTGAGTCTCTCCTGCAACATTGCTGGATCAAGATGAGGCTCAGGTAAGTATTAGGGGGGCTGAGCGGGCTGCTGCACACAGAAAGCTTTTTATCTTGATGCATAGAATGTTAAGATAAAAAAACCTTCTGATTTTACAACCACTTTAACCTGTGATCAAGTAGCTACAGTAGGATACCACTTTTCATACCCATATATCATACAGTAGGATATTGCAAAAACAATTACAGATGTTGCACAGTATTTGTTTTTCAAAAATTAAAAAACACATTGACTGCTAGTTCACACTTTTGCGATGTCAGACATTGCATGTGATTCGTACCACACTGCTGTGCAGATCACATGCGATGTCTGTGCGATGCAAATTCAGCCATACAGATAGTGTGGCTGAATTTTCATCGCATTTAGGCCAAAATAGTGCAGGACCCTTTTTTATGGGCTCTCATGCCGTCCCTGTAAGCACTTACACATAAAATCATAAAATGTATTAAAAACAAACCAAGATGACGCACCCGCCTGCGAGTTTCACCATCTTCATGCCTCTGACGTTTCCTCTTTTCTAAAGTAGAAAGACAAAAAGTATAAATTGGTAATATCCTATGAAGGATAATGAAAGACTTCTTATTTCATTTAAGCATAGATTAAACATTCCTAAAATGTATGTAAACCCCAACAATGAGCTTATTTTATTTGTTCCCTTTTGGTCTGTTTAATAAACCTTTGAAAGTGTTTTGTTATATCGGTTTGATAAAAAAAAAAAAAAAAGCACAATCCTGTCAAAATCGCAGAGCTGTCCTGTGTCCTCTGCACACTTCTTGTGTTATCTTAAAGAGCCCCCCTCCCACATCTCATCTTAGACTACAGAAGAATGTGCCTTTATGTTGTAGATCTGACAGTGGGAGTGGTTAATTAGTTTAGCAAAAAACAGGGCAGGGCTTACACCACTCAGCCCGCAATAATGCTGCGTGTTGGCAGCCCACAACAGGACACTAAGAGCTGTGTGTACCTCTGGCAGATGAACAGGTATTGTTCTGCATTCATAGGGACTTTAGATGGATAAAATACTGGGAAATAGATTGCAGAAATATAATGCATATTTTTGTATTATTTTGCCTTGACATACAGTGGGGAAAAATCATTATTTGATCCCCAGCAGATTTTGTAAGTTTTCCCACTTACAAAGACATGAAGTGTCTATAATTATTATCATAGGTGTATTTTAAATGATAGAGACAGAATATCAACCAAAAATCCAGAAAAAAAAACACACAATACAAATGTTATAAATTGAGTTGCAATTCAGTGAGTAAAATAAGTATTTGATCCCCAAGCAAAACATGACTTAGTACTTGGTGGAGAAACCCTTGTTGGCAAGAACAGAGGTAAGACGTTTCTTGTAGTTGGTTACCAGGTTTGCACACATCTCAGGAGGGATTTTGGTCCACTCTTCTTTACAGATCTTCTATGAATTTTTAAGGTTTCTTGGCTGTCGCTTGGCAACTCATAGTTTCAGCTCCCTCCATTTCTCTAGGATTAAGGTCTGGAGACTGGCTAGGCCACTTCATGACCTTAATGTGCTTCTTCTTAATTCACTCATTTGTTGCCTTGGCGGTATGTTATGGGTCATTGTCATGCTGAAAGACCCATGTTCAGTATTCTGGCTGAGGGAAGAAGGTTCTCATCCAAGATTTTACAATACATGGTCCCGTTCATTGGTCCCTCGGTGCGGCAATGTCAGCCTGTACCTTTAGCAAAGATTTAACAGCCCCAAAGCATAATGTTTCAACCTCCGTGCTTGACTGTAGCGATGGTGTTCTTAGGGTCATAGTCAGCATTTTTCTTCTTCCAAACATGGCGAGTTGAGTTAATGCCAAAGAGCTAATCTTTGGTCTCATCTGTCCACAGCACTTTCTCCCAACCCTTCCCTGAATCATTTAGATGTTCATTGGCAAACTTCAGACGGGTCTGTACATGTGCCTTCTTGAAAACCTGCAGCATCTGCAAGGTCCCCCAAGATTTTAATTAATGGCGGCCTATTGTGTTACCAATGGTTTGTTTGGTGACTGTGGTCCCAACTGCCTTGAGATCATTCACAAACTCCTCCCGTGTAATTCTGGGCTGATCCTTCACTTTTCTCATGATCATCCTTACACCATGAGGGGAAATCTTGCATGGAGCTCCAGACCGAGGGCAATTGATGGTTATTTTGTATTTCTTCCATTTGCGAATAATCGCTCCAACAGTTGTCTCCTGTCTCCCCAAACTTCTTGCTGATGGTCTTGTAGCCAATTCCAGCCTTGTGCAGGTCTACAACCTTGTCCCTGATGTCCTTTGACGGCTCTTTTTTTTAAAATCAGGAATAAAGTATATTAGGCTTTAATAAGCCAAAAAACATTCACAGCCAAAATATACAACATTCGTGGAATAACAAAGCGGACATGTGTTATATACAGCATATCACAATGAACTGGACAGTGGGTACTCATACAACATACACAGAAGAGGAGCATTACAATGCCATGTGGTCTGATAGCAAACATATTGAAGTCCTCCCACATGCAGCATAAGATACAAGAGAGTAATTCCATTGGTATCTTTAATCCCTACATTGCAAAGTTCAACCCAACATTCTATTTACCAAGACCACAAGTGCAAGCCCAGGTGCTGCCAGCCAGTCATCCCAGAGCCCGTCAAATCTGTATGGGCATCCATGATCATGGAATATTAATTTCTCAAGCCTAAGGGTGTGTCACATACTTGAAACCCATTCTGACAGCTCTTTGGTCTTGCCCATGATGGTGAGGTTTGAATAAAAGAAAGATTCTGTGGACAGGTGTCACTTATACGCATAGCGAGTTGTCATTAGGAGCACCTTCTTAAATTGACAGGACTAATCTGTGTACCACATGAGCACTTATTGTACCCAGTCTGTGGGAGCCAAAATTATTGTTGGTTGGTAGGGGATCAAATACTTATTTTACTCACTGAACTGCAACTCAATTTATAACATTTGTATCTTGTGTTTTTTCTGAATTTTTGGTTGATATTCTGTCTCTATCATTTAAAATACACCTATGATAACAATTATAGAACCTTCATTTCTTTGTAAGTAGGCAAACTTACAAAATCTGCAGGGGATCAAATAATTATTTTTACCACTGTATGCTGTAATTGAATGTTCTTCTTGTATTTTAAAGGTCCGACGACCCACAATATTTGTGTTTGGCAGATGCTGGAGAGTTAAGCTTCATACGCACGGTGCGCAGGTCGTACGACCGGACGTCCAAAATTGGCTGTTGTGTCTCTCATACTGACGTGCACTAAGCGATCGTACGACCAAGCCTAATGTAGTGACGTGTTACGAGCGTATAAAGAGGAAATTCAGATGAATGTGATTTGTGAATTAGGAATGTAGGTTTCCCAGAACTGACACTGCTGGGCGTTTCTGACTTCTGAGCATGCGTGTTTTGCACAATACAGCTTTGTTGGACCAACTTCTCTGTACACATGGTACAAAAGTCGTACAACCGCTTGTTGTACAACTAAAGTTTTTTAGTCTGCTCATCCAACTTCTGTTGTACAACCGTTGTGTGACAGCTGTTGTAATAGCGCGTACTAACGGTCGGATGATCGCACAACAAGCTGGTTGTACGACCGTTGTTGTACAACCGTTGTACCGTGTGTACAGGGCTTTACAGTTGTGCTCATAAGTTTGCATACCCTGGCAGAATTTATGATTTCTTGGCCATTTTTCAGAGGATATGAATGATAACACAAAAACATTTCTTTCACTCCTGGTTAGTGTTTGGCTGAAGCCATTTATTATCAATCAACTGTGTTTACTCTTTTTAAATCATAATGACAACAGAAACTACCCAAATGACCCTGATCAAAAGTTTACATACCCTGGTGATTTTGGCCTGATAACATGCACACACGTTGAAACAAAGGGGTTTCAATGGCTATTAAATGTTACCATCCTCACCTGTTTGCTTGTAATTAGTGTGTGTGTATAAATGCTCAATGAGTTTCTGAACTTCTGACAGATCCTTGCATCTTTCATCCTGTATTGCACTGGATTCTGAGTCATGAGGAAAGCAAAAGAATGTCAAAGGATCTGCGGGAATAGGTAGTTGAACTGTATAAAACAGGAAAGGGATATAAAAAGATACCCAAGGAATTGAGAATGCCAATCAGCAGTGTTCAAACTCTAATCAAGAAGTGGAAAATGAGGGGTTCTGTTGAAACCAAACCACGGTCAGGTAGACCAACTAACATTTCAACCACAACTGCCAGGAAAATTGTTTGGGATGCAAAGAAAAACCCACAAATAACTTCAGGTGAAATACAGGACCCTCTGAAAGCATGCGGTGTGGCTGTTTCAAGATGCACAATAAGGAGGCACTTGAAGAAAGATCGGCTGCATGGTCGAGTCGCCAGAAGAAAGACATTACTACGCAAATGCCACAAAGTATCTCACTTACAATACGCCAAACAGCACAGAGACAAGTGCAGACCACAAAGGTGTACCGCTCAGAACCCAGAACACAAAATATTCAGTTCATTATAAAAGTATGCACACCTGTGTCAGGTGCTCAGGTTCACGATGTTCCTCCTCATCCGATAGTCCAAATTAGATACAGCAAATAGAACCGGCACACTGAAGTACGATATCCAAAAAATGTATTCCATGCCCATAAAAATACAGCACACGCAGACGCGTTTCGGCTTGTAGCCTTGTTCACAGCATGTTTACTGTTTACAAATGGCATATAACACACATATATACAAAAAGAAAGAGAAAATGGGGAGGAGTCTCCCACCAATGCAAAGAAAGGATAGGTTAATTGAAATTGGGGGTGGAATGTCAAAGCAGGTGAAATCCTTTAATACAAATTCCCAAAGATCAAAATGGCCATACATAGAAGCAAAAAAAAAAAAAAAAAGGCTGGATGGCACAAGAAAATGCACTGATGTTGCTGGTTAGCGAAGGAAAAGATCAACATCGTATCGAAGGTTCATGCCTTGGGGAATCCTGGTGCAGAGGTTATATATCCACCATACCTAACGTTCCAACAATTTGTGATGAGGAAGACAGATTCCCCAAATGAACGTATTTAAAATGTTTGGACACATTAGAAAGACCCTTGTCAGACTCATGTGAAGAGCCATGATAATGTTCACTAATGCGTGTCCTCAAGGGTCTTGTAGTGCATCCAACGTATTGTAACCTACAGTGCATTCTATGGCATAAACAACCTGTTGTGAGCCACAATTAATATAATCCCGGATATGGAATGCTCTATTTGTAGAACAGGAATAGACCAAACTAGATTTCTTAAGATGCCTGCGGCAAAACCTGCAAGTGTTGAAGCCACAGGCATAAGAACCTGTCATGTGTAACCAACTCTTGTTAAAAGAAGTGGATGAAAAAAGGCTGGGGGAGAGAAGACCACCCAGAGTGGCGGCACGTCTACTGGAAAACCTGCAGCCTCTCTTAATAATAACATCAAGATCCCTGTCAGTTGACAGAACGGGAAAATGCTTACCGATGATGTTAATAACCTTATTGCACTCATAGGAATATGTGGTAACAAAAGTAATAGAGCTATTTTTGGTCTCTCTATTTTTAGTCCTGTTTTTGCAGGGATTGTCAATAAGGGTGTTCCTATCTTTCTTAATGGCTATATTATTAGCCCTCTCAATATATTTATCACTATAGCCTCGTGCTCTTAATCTAGAAGCAACCACCCCAGCTTCTTGTTGAAACTCTGTGCTGGAGCAATTGCGTTTAGTCCTGACAAATTCCCCCACAGGTACCGATTTGATCACGTGGAAAGAATGGCAACTGCTGGCCAATAGGAGTGAATTGCTCGCACAAGTCTTACGATACGTGCGGGTGGAGACCGTGTTGGAATGAGTATCCCCCAACAATGTGATGTCCAAAAGATTGATATTACATTCATGGGTCTCATAACTGAAAATGAGGTTAAGAGAGTTGTCATTAACAAAATTGGCAAATTCAACTATATCAGACTGTGGACCCTTCCATATCAGCAACAGGTTGTCTATATAACGACCAAACCAAATGATCCTATTAATGTAGGGATTGTCAGGCGAGAACAAGGTTCTCTCCTCCCACCAGCCCATGTAAAGATTGACTAGGGAGGGAGAGAACCTAGCTCCCATCGAGGCACCAGTGCATTGTAAATAATAAACGTTATCAAACATAAAAAAATTATGTTTGAGTAAAAATTCCGTGTTGAGAATAAGAAATACTCTCAGTTCCATACTGTAATTACTGTAATTTACCAAGTGAAACCTAAGTGCCTCCAATGCCAAGTCATGGAGAATGCAGGAATACAAAGACTGAACGTCCATGGTAATCCAACTATGGTCCTCCATCCACTTTACATGTTGGATATTATGTAAGACAGTACTAGTAACTTTAATGTACCCCGGTAACCTAACAACAAGTGGCTGTAGGTGTTGATCCACCCATTGTCCCAGTCCTTCAAGTAAAGAACCCATACCGGCAACAATAGGTCGCCCCAAAATGGGCGTTTTGTGTATTTTGGGTAAATGATGAAAGACCAGGACAACAGGTTTATCCACCAAAAAGTATTCAGCCATTTTAGAAGAAAGGACCCCCATATCCAGACCAGTGTCTATAAGGGAGGAGAGCCGGCTTCTGAACTCAGAGGTGGGATTATGAGGTAAAACACGATATGTGGAGGTATCGCTGAGTTGTCGCAGAGCCTCAGCTCTATATTGCTCTGAATCCAAAACAACGACAGCCTCCTCCCCTATCAGCTTCTCTGATGACAATGTTACGGCAGGATTTAAGATGTTTGATGGCTGCCCTTTGTTGTGTAGTGAGATTGTCCTTCAGGAAATGTGTATGTGAGTCCACCTTATCTTTCAATATGGTTAAATTACGTTCAACTAATGTTTGATACATTTCAATAGCTGCACTTCTAGTGTGAACTGGGTAAAAATAACGATCCCCTAAATTAATATCACAGGTAGAGATACCGTGCAGACCACCCGTGGTTTCTGACTGTAGACTTTCTAATGTGGACCTTGCAACAAGGTCCCGAAAGTCAAAGGTGTCCCCACCCTGCATCTCCACCAAAGGGGTCACAGAATGTGAATCGTCCTGCTCAGATGCAGAAAATTTTTTTTTAACCCCTCCAGATCCGCGCTATTGCCGAAATACGGCTCCAGCGCGGATCTGAATTGCCGGGACGACGTCCATGGACGTCGTCCCCTTTACCCGCCCCCCGCCCGCGATCGCGGGCGCGCTGCCCGGATTTCCTGTGATCGCTGTGTCCCTTGGACACAGCCAATCACAGATCGTGGTAAATGGCCAATCACAGCGGCCATTTACCACATCAACAGCGGGTCCAATGAGAGATGATCTCAAATGTAAACATATGAGATCATCTCTCGTTGCCTGCCTTCTCTCCTCACACAGACACCGCTGTGTGAGGAGAGAGAGATCGCTTTGAGCTGCCGTCTATTGTAAGTGCATAACACACTTCACCTGTGCCCCCATTAAAAGTGCCATCTGCCAGTGCCATCTGCCAGTGCCTCTGCCAGTGCCATCTGCCAGTGCCATCTGCCAGTGCCACCTGCCATTGCCACCTGCCATTGCCACCAGTCAGTGCCACCAATCAGTGCCACCAATCAGTGCCACGTATCAGTGCCACGTATCAGTGCCAC
>BLSH010170691.1:108215-133664 GCA_018402905.1 Glandirana rugosa
CGTAGCCGTCTGCTCCTCCTTTTTCTTCATTTCCACTAACTACTAAACCTGTCAAGACAATGTAGATGTCAACAATTAAATAGATCACAGAGAGAAAGATCACTACTTAACAGAGATGAAGGGTTTCCCGAAAGGAAGAGAGGGTACAGGGTGAAACTATAGAAATTGTGAGAAAACCTACACTTAGTAAAACAAGCATTGTAATGAGAATTGGTGAACGAATGACCCGTGAATTTGGGGGGAGGACGGGTCTGGTTAAAAGTCGAAAGTCACGCGAGTGTAAAGTACAGTGTTGCATGACTGAGTAATTGTCATTCAAAATGTGAGCGCACTGAAAGCTGAAAATTGGTCTGGGCAGGAGGGGGGTTTAAGTGCCCAGTAAGCAAGTGGTTAAGAGTAATGTTACGAACAAAATGATTCACATCCAAAAGAGTGTTAAAGATATCAAAGTGGGACATGGGAGAGAAGGAAAGCCCTTTGGGAAGTAGAGACAATTCATCACTAGAAAGAGAGACACTAGATAAATTAACAACTGTAGATGTAACAGAACTGTCCAAATCATCAATCACCTTTACTTCTTTTTCCTCCTCGTCTGCCGATGCTGGTCTCCCCTTGTAATGGTTCTGTCTGCCCCGTCTCGTTTTTCTTTTTGTTTTATCTCCCCCCTGGGATTGTCTTTTGTTGGAGCAACATAGTTTTTTGTAGCCAATGGATCAGAGCGCCGTGAATCCTTTGAGAAAACTGAAGAGGTAGAGCTACGAGACGGCAGGGAAGAGCTTGCATCAGAGTTAATTGAAGTTTGAGACTGAGAGTCTGATTGTTCAGGTGAGCTGAAGCTCACGTCTTTGTGAATGACGTCTCCAATGCCTCCTCTTTTTCAAAATTGATTGGGGCAGATTCGGTCATTTGTGTGTGTAGACTGAATTATTTTGATAATCATGAAGATCTCTCAGGAACTTTTGTCTTTTGTTGTCCATGAGATTTTGTTCAAATTTGCTAAGAGAGTCAGCAAGTTCTGTGTTAAGGGTATTATAAAAATCCTGAGTTTGATATATTTCCAGTGAAGTACGAATAGAGTCAATATCCTGATTTACGGTATGTAACAAGTCCTCTTCCTTTGAGACAATAAGTTGCATCAGATCCAATGAACATTTTGATAGTATATTGTTCCATTCGATCATGAAATCGTCCGAATACCATGTGGAGGGGAATTTTTTTATTCTCAAACCTCTCGGGACCATAGACTCTTTGATATACTGCTTGAGTCCTTCCGCATCCCACCACAGTTTAGTGGTGGGAGACTCCTCCCCATTTTCCCTTTCTTTTTGTATATATGTGTGTTATATGCCATTTGTAAACATGCTGTGAACAAGGCTACAAGCCGAAACGCGTCTGCGTGTGCTGTATTTTTATGGGCATGGAATAAATTTATTGGATATCGTACTTCAGTGTGCCGGATCGCTGATGTTTTGGGGATGTGTGAGCTACAAAGGCACAGGAAATTTGGTCAAAATTGATGGCAAGATGAATGCAGTATGTTATCAAAAAATACTGGAGGAACAATTGCATTTATCAACCAGGAAGATGTGTATAGGATGTAGTTGGACATTCCAACATGACAATGATCCAAAACACAAGGCCAAGTTGACCTGTCATTGGCTACAGCAGAATAAAGTGAAGGTTCTGCAGAGGCCATCTCAGTCTCCTGACCTCAATATCATTGAGCCACTCTGGGGAGATCTCAAATGTGCAGTTCATGCAAGACAGCCCAAGAATTTCCAGGAACTGGAGGCTTTTTGCCAAGAGGAATGGGCAGCTTTACCATCTGAGAAGATAAAGAGCCTCATCCACAAATACCACAAAAGACTTCAAGCTGTCATTGATGTTAAAGAGGGCAATACAAAGTATTAATAACTGGCGTATGTAAACTTTTTGATCAGGGTCATTTGGGTAGTTTCTGTTGTCATTATGATTTAAAAAGAGCAAACACAGTTTATCGATAATAAATGGCTTCAGCCAAACACTAACCATGAGTATTATCATTCATATTCTCTGAAAAAGAAATCAAATTCTGCCAGGGTATGTAAACTTATAAACACAACTGTAAATGTAGATTACTTCTTAGCCTCAAGTTACATTATGAACCGCGTGAGAATCTCACAGGAACCACAATGCATTCCTGTTCAATTCACATGCGATTCAGTGCAGTGTGATTTGAGCTAATTTGTTTAGAATGGGCTCTAATTGCACCACATCACACAAAAGTTGTGCATGCAGCAGTTTTGGTACAGCACAGCAACTGGATCACATGGTACTTTTGCACCATATGATCCAGTGCGATCTGATGCCGGCAAACACACAGCGTTTGCGACCTGTGTTTGGAGTGTCGTTAAAATTGCACTGACACCCTCTGTGGATCGCAAGAGCAGTGTGATTTGAATGCAGTGAGGGAAACGTGCACTTATCATGAGGTTTCCCGCACCGCATTAGTGTGAACCTAGGCTTAGAAAGCACTTTTATGACACTTTCAATGTCAGTTGGTCAGATATTTGGATTTTACAGCTTCCTTAAAATAAATTCTAAGAAAAAAACCTACCTCTTCTGATCAACTCTTTCCCTTCATCGGTCAGATCGGAGGTCATGTCGTTATCCCCCATAAACTGCTGGAAGCCCAGTAAATTCAAGCAACGAGTACCCAAACTAACAAATGAATACAGAAAAGTGATTACACAATAATACAGCATAATGTATAAAACACGCAGTATGTGAACCAATGACTTTGTAGTGCACAAAGCAAGGTTCAAAAAGACATGGATGACCGAGTTTGGGGTGGAGGAACTTGACTGCACAGAGGCCTGACCTCAACCGGATAGAACACCTTTGGGATGGATTAAAGTAAGTAGACCACTGTTAGGGTGTCTGGTGTAAGCCAGCCCTCATCCCTGGTATATTAACACAGAAAGGACTATACCCCCATAGATGGGATTATACTGCTAAGCTTTGCACCAACAAATTTTGTAAAAAAGAATTGTAAAAAAGTATAACAATTTTATTACGCAGAACAAGTAATACAAAAACTGTCAAAAAATTATGATAAAGTGCATATGGTTAAAAATACAGGATATGTTCCAATTACATAGGTAGATAACAGGTGGTAGCTGACTCCATTCACCCGACGTTTCAGGTACAAAGAGACGATGTGCGATTTATCATCATTTTTTGACAATTTGTTGGTGCAATGCTTGCCAGTATAATCCCATCTATGGGGGTATAGTCCTTTCTGTGCTGATGAATTAGAGTGGAGACTGCAAGCCAGGCCTTCTCGTCCACACCAGTGCCTGACCTCACAAATACATGCGCTTCTGGAAGAACGGTCAAACATTCCCATATGCGCGCACACACACACACACACACATCTACACATACATACACACACTATAAATACCTTTTTGTTTTTTATATAAGTTATCTCTGCATAAGGGGCTTGGAGACATGGGGAGGAGAGTAAGCATTGCAATGATCTTCCCAGCGAATGGCTGTGCATGGGGTCAAGTCTTGACCATGGGAAGACAGGCAGGCTGTTCTCTCAGCACAGTCATGAAATAAAAATGCCAATGGTCCCAAAAAAAAGTGTCAAAATGGTCCAACATGTCCACTGCAATATCGCAGTACCGCTAAAAATCGCAGATCGCCGCCATTACTAGTAAAAAATAAAGAAAAAAGAAAAACCCCAGAAATGAATTCTCATTATCCATAAACGCGGCAACTTTTGTGCAAACCAATCAATAAACGCATATTATGATTTTTTTTAACCAAAAATATGAGGAAGAATATAAATCGCCAGAACTGATGAAAAAAATGTTTTTTTATATTTCTTTTTTGGATTTGTATTTTAGCAAAAAGTAATAAAAACTGTTTTTTTAGCAAAATTGTCGTTTTGCTTTATTTATAGCGGCAATCAGAATTGACGCAGAGGTGATCAAATACCACCAAAAGAAAGCTCTATTTGTGGGGAAAAAAAGGACGTAAATTTTGTTTGGGTACAACGTCGCACGACCGCGCAATTGTCAGTTAAAGCGACGCAGTGCCAAATCGCAAAAAGTGCTCTGGTCCTAAAGTGTGAAATCCTTCCGGGGCTGAAGTGGTTAAGATACGCTTTAACCAGGCCTAAGAGCTGTAACTTGTATTTCAACAGCAGGGACATCTTCTGGTAGAATCTGGTATCACAGCTCTTGTGCTCTAAACAAAAAGAAGTGCAGGATTTAAAAACAAACATATTTAGTACTTACTCACCTATGTGGCTGAAGCATCGATCTGATGCTGCAGCTGTTCCCCACCGGCTCTAACACAGAGAACTAAGCAATCAAAGTTCTCAGCCTTCAGTGAGCAGAGAGCCGCTCTGCCCCTCCAGCAATCACTGGAGTGCCAGGCTGTGGAGGTCATAATTTGCATTTTTTCTACTTGTACGAGGTGGGGCAGGAACATCATGATGACCATCTCATCCAAAGAACACTTTACATTAATTGACAAAATGCAAAGTGCTCTCTGCATGGGGCCCGTGCAGAGTATTCACTAAGTAGCAGAGTAGCCACTCAGCACAGGATTCAGAAGCTAGTGCAGACCACTGCAGTAGTATCCCCATCTGCCACAGGGATCAGCCAGGTAAGGCACATCCATACTTACATTGCTCCAAAAAGGAAGAGTAGGGGCTGTGTGAAGTCTGTATCAACATGGCTAAATTCAAAGAAAGGCTTAAAAGAGTTTTTTTCTTCAAGAATCATACTTACCTAGGTGGATGCAGCATCTGTTCCCCGCCGGATCTAAGGGCGAGAACCGAGCGATCAAACACAGCTGATCAATTGGTTCTCAGGGCTCCCTGAGCAGAGAGTTGGTGACTGTCTGCTCTCCAAGGGATCTGAAGAGCGGGAGGGTCTTGGGAGGAACCATTAGTAAATTGAGGAGATCCTGTACATACTCCGTAGCTGTAAGTAGCTCTTTTGTTAATTGCAGACAATAGTGCTCATAGGTTTATGACCCCAAAGGTGATGCTGCTTCCCTGGGAATGAGCACAGTAGTATACATACAGTGTATGTTATAGAGATGGCCAAGTCATGCGCTGTTCTGACCAGTGGCGGCCCGTCCAATTGGGGAGCCCGGGCACTGCCCCCTCTTATCCACGGCCACCACCCCCTGTTCATGTGTCCGGCCCTCTTCAGGACACTGGGCACATGAATTACAGCGACGGGGGTGTTTTTTTGGAGCACCTGATTAGAACCAGAGGCTCTAATAGGCTTCAAAAATAGGGTGGGCTCGTGGCACAGGGCATTGCGCCACAAGCCCACCCAGGTGTTACAACAGCGAATGAAAAGTCCCAATTGGCTGCTGAGGAGGAGGGAGGAAACGAAAGCCGTTGTGATGCCCGTAGAGTGCAGGAAAAGGGGAGGCCGCCGCTGAGCAGGGGAAGCCGCCAGTGAAGCCCTGCCCACTATAGATGGGGTAAGTGATCCAGACCCGATCAACTGGGGGGGGGGGGGATTTGGGTTCCGGGTTGGTACTGTTGCCACGCCCCCGAAAAAAATGACCATCGCCCGCCACTGGTTCTGACAGGCAAAACTCAGACACTTCCAGATAATGGCTGAGCTTGCTGCCATCTCCCTCTCCCCACACATTCCTATTGGCCCAACACAACGATAGGCTGCCCTCTATAGCCAATAGTAATGTGCAGGAAGTAGGAAGTGGTGGGAAAACTTCAACACCATTGAGGTTGCTGTAATTAAGTCTATTTATTGAAACCATTTTTATGTCAGTTCCTCTAAAAATTTCCAGGGTGTCTGAACATTTTTTATGTGAATACAGCATCATTAAAAAAAAGATCACAGAGCTCAAAATTGTAGAACAAATCACAGTGCAAATCATATGATAACTAGATATCAAAGTGCATCTCTTACTTGAAATATGTGGCAATGCAGAGGATGACCACCAGCATGGGATAATAGATATAAAAGCCATCAGCAATAAGTGGCAGAACCTTTAAAGATCCCATAATCTATAAAATAATAGAAAAACCATTTAGAGACAAAGCAGTGTTATCGTGTACCTATTTTAATGATAGGATGACGTACTTACAGAAGTGTAGGCAGTCTGCTCTAAATTCTGGTGAGAAATGGATCCATCCATATGAGTCAGACCCAGGAAATTCAGACACAGCGGAGGAGTCAAACGGCAAAATAACCTGCGGAAAAGAAACCATTAATAAAAAAGATAAAAAGGCACCAAAGGGAGAATATTTGGATTCTATTATAATTAGAGGCTGATTTAATATAACAAGAGGAAAGGAAAATGAGGAAAGGATTTAATATAAATTAGTGAGATTTTCTAACCTGCTCTTAAAATCTGATTGGTTAGCAGTAATAACACACTGGAAGCTGGAAATCATTGACGTAGACGACTATTCCAGTGATCTCCACTTACTCCCAGGTAAGTACAGGAGGCCAGCAGTTAGGCACGGGCACCATTGAGAGAATGCCTTGCAACCTCTAAATGAATGCACAGCGTTCCCTGTTTGGATGATATGGAGAGGCGGGGCAGTCATGCTTCCCAACTTATCCAACTAGAGAGCACTGTGCAATGCACAAAGCATTTACTGAATGGTGCCCATGCCTAACTGCTGGCCTCCTGTGTACAGTTTGCTGCTCAGCACAGGACCCGGAAGCAAGTGCAAATTATTGAAGTAGTGGTGCCTACTTTAGTGATTTCCAGCCTGCAGGGAGATCGGCCAGGTAAGGTATATACGTAGCTACATTGATCGAAGCTGAACCGATGTAACTAAGGAATTTAAGGCATGGTGAATTTTTACATTTAAAGCTGCAAGCACACCTTAGAGGTTGAGTTTCCAGTTTAAAGCCAAGCTTTTAACCTGTTTAGTGACAATTCATACTGCAGGACCCTTGGTCATCTTTGAAGCTACACAATAGTCAGAAATCCAGGGTTGGTAAGCTGTGGATCAGAGGCGTACGTTCAGGGGTCGCCATTGCGACCCAGCCCAATGCTCCAGGGGGCCCATGCGGCCCCCCTGTACGTATGGATAGGATGGGAGGGGCATGTAGAGGAACCAATGCCTTCATGCAGCCGCTGAATGCCCGCTTCGCCTCCTCTCCTTCCAGCAGACATTCAGCGGCTGCGGAAGGGAAATGGAGGGCATCAGTTGCTCCATATGCCGCTCCCACCACCTACCTATTGCTGTCCTGCTGTCCCGGGCTCCTGTGTCCTTCCCTGCACCCCCCTCCCCCCCCCCCCAGAGCTGCCAGGTTTCCCTCTCCCACCGGTTGGTGCGGGGGATCGTCAGGATGGAGAGCAGGGAAGGGGCCGGTAAATGTGTAATTTACCGGTCCCCTTCCTTGTCTTAATGATTTTTTTTTTTTTGTTATTCATTCATAGCTGAGGCATAGTAAACTGAAAAGCTCTGTTGCTGTTCATTTTGTGCAGCTGAGGCTGCAGAGAAAGGGACTGAAGAATCTGTCCTCAGTCCCTTTCTCTGTCTAAAAAGGGAAATATATAGACCCCTGATATTTCACCAAAGCCCTCCACAAAGGGGGTCCTAAATAAAAAAATAAAAAAAAAATATATATATATATATATATATATATATATTATAAAATGGTAAAAGAAATAATGCAAACATATAAACAACAAAAATAAAAAACTACTGACATCAGTGGCAGAACTACCAGGGTCACACTTGCGACTGGGTTCTGGCGTTCTGCCATCATGGGAGGGACCCCAAGACGGCAGGTAGGTGGCCCACTGCGGGACGGTAATAAAGGGTCCCACGGTGAAAGTAAAGGGCCCCGGAATCAGTGGGAAGGGCCCATTTATGGTTTCTTGCACCGGGCCCTGAAGGTTCTAGTTGCGCCTCTGCTGTGGGTTCTGTATGCTTTTCAAGGCCTAATTTATCTGAAGGAGGCCCCCCCCACTGCAAGTAACTGACTTGTTGATGGTTATCTAGTGTTCTGGGAGCACTCATTTATAGCTGTGTGTTCAGAGAATGCCTGGCCCTGTTGAATACACTCTTTTTGGAAGCTAAAGAGTTGGAGGACCAATCATGCAGCTAATATCAGTTAGCACCCTCATCCTGCTATTTCCTTTCCTTTCAACTTTCCTATTTACTACAGGCTCCCCTTTGTCTACTCGTGCCCCCTCACTGTCTGAGAGGATACCTGGTGATGCCAGCAACCCCAGAGTGAATGCTGTAAACCTGCTCAGAAGCTCATCTAAGGAGCTCAGGACTGGCTAACATTGATCTTGGTACACTAACGTTCTCAACCGGCCATGCCACAGCATTACAAAGGGGGTGCAGTTTAATGAGAAGGGGTGGGGTTATGCACTTGAAGAAAGTGTTTAGCAGGGAAAAGAAGTACCTGACCCACCTGGAAGGGTCAAATGCCTGCAGGGAAGAATCAACACAGAGGTGTTTCAGCACATGGGTCGCTAGAAAGTGAAGTATATTGCCTCTTATTTTACAGGGTGTGTGTTGTGTGTGAGTGACCCTGTGGTGAAAGGGTCATTTTTAACTCTTGGGTCTGCTGCAGCCCTGTGTATAGAAAGTCTGGACTGGAAGACTGATTACTTTCATACAAAAACCTGAAAGTGATCCTACTTTGATCGTGGTATCATTTCATTCCATGCAACATTTGTAAAGTCAAGTTCACCAGCAGGTGGCGCTAAAGACATAATGTGAACCTGCCCCTTCTGCTGGTGAATAGGGATGAGCTCAGGCATGTTTGGATGTGAGTCCAAACCTGCCTGAGCTAACCCGCCAGGAAACTGTCAATGCAAACAGCCAATCAAAGATGGCGGAGGTATGCCCAACTGATACATGTATACGTGCAGCTGCTGGGAATGCCTGCACCGCCTATGATTGGCTGTCCACTTTGACAGCTTCCTGGCAGTTTAGCTCAGGCGGGTTTGGATTCATGTCCAAACACACCTGAGCTTATCCCTGCTTTGGAACTGGGCCATCTGAAGCCGAGGTCTGGGTTCCATTAATTCATTTAGAAGACACAAAATAGTAAAAGCAGTTTGATCCTCTTACATGCCGCTGAACAGGAGGCTGTACGCATCTGTCTGATGATGTGATGCAAAGTAGTAATAATTGAACACTCTGATCCTGAAGACTGTGGAGTAAACGCAGATACTCAAGAAGAATATGGTGAAAAAACAAGCCACCTGGAAGTGAGAGAAAGCCAATACAGATATAACATGAAACGGTTTATTATTAACAGTGTTCACTACAAAACCTGTGCACAGCATAGGAGCATCAACTGCTATCAATTACTAACCTAGTGAAAGCAAAGAGTTAAAGAGACAGTATAACCTCGCTCCTTCAGGATCCCCGGCCTGGCACCAATACCTGATTAGTACTGGGTATGGGGAAACAGGTAGCATTCACCCATCTGACCGCGTTCAGCTCTAGCAACCAATTGCTAGACTCAAATACTATCACACGACAGACAGTGACATTAGCAATATGCTAGCCAACACAGTACTGGTTGTGATGTTTGAGGAAAAGGACAAATTGGCAGGGAAGTACAGGCAAGGTAAGCATCAGCGGGGGCTCTCTTCCACACGTGTATATTTATAGTGTGTGTATACAGTGCCTTGAAAAAGTATTCATACCCCTTGAAATTGTCCACCTTTTGTCATGTTACAACCAAAAATGTAAATGTATTTTATTGGGATTTTATGTGCTAGACCAACACAAAGTGGCACATTAATGAGAAGTGGAAGGAAAATGATAATTGGTTTTCAAAAGTTTTTACAAATAAACATGTGAAAAGTGTGGGGTGCATTTGTATTCAGCCACTCTGATACCCCTAACTAAAATCTAGTGGAACCAATTGCCTTCAGAAGTCACCTAATTAGTAAATAGAGTCCATCTGTGTTTAATTAAATCTCAGTATAAATATAGCTGTTCTGTGAAGCCCTCAGAGGTTTGTTAGAGAACCTTAGTCAATAAACAGCATCATGAAGGCCAAGGAACACACCAGACAGGTCAGGGATAAAGTTGTGGAGAAGTTTAAAGCAGGGTTAGGTTATAAAAAATGATCCCAAGATTTGAACATTTCATGGAGCACTGTTCAATCCATCATCCGAAAATGGAAAGAGTATGGCGCAACTGCAAACCTACCAAGACATGGCTGTCCACCTAAAATGACAGGCTGGGCAAGGAGAGCATTCATCAGAGAAGCAGCCAAGAGGTCCATGGTAACTCTGGAGGAGCTGCAGAGATTCACAGCTCAGGTGGGGAGAATCTGTCCACAGGACAACTATTAGTTGTGCCCTCCACAAATCCGCCCTTTATGGA
Source organism: Glandirana rugosa (assembly GCA_018402905.1). NCBI lineage: Eukaryota > Metazoa > Chordata > Amphibia > Anura > Ranidae > Glandirana > Glandirana rugosa. The sequence continues at coordinate 118,579 of BLSH010170691.1, forward strand.
AGAGTGGCAAGAAGAAAGACATTGTTGAAAGAAAGCCATAAGAAGTCCAGTTTGCAGTTTGCGAGAAGCCATTTGGGGGACACAGCAAACATGTGGAAGAAGGTGCTCTGGTCAGATAAAACCACAATTGAACTTTTTGGCCTAAAAGCAAATGCTATGTGTGGTGGAAAACCAACACTGCACATTACCCTGAACACACCATCCCCACCGTGAAACATGGTGGTGGCAGCACTATGTTGTGAGGATGCTTTTCTTCAGCAGGGACAGGGAAGCTGGTCAGAGTTGATGGGAAGATGGATGGAGCCAAATACAGGAAAACCTGTTAGAGTCTGCAAAAGACTTGAGACCGGGACGGAGGATCACCTTCCAGCAGGACAACAACCCTAAACATCCAGCCAAAGCTACAATGTAATGGTTTAGATCAAAGCATATTCATGTGTTAGAATGGCCCAGTCAAAGTCCAGACCTAAATCCAACTGAGAAGCTGTGGCAAGACTTGAAAACTGCTGTTCACAGACGCTCTCCATCCAATCTGACAGAGCTTGAGCTATTTTGCACAGAAGAATGGGCAAAATTTTAACTCTCTAGATGTGCAAAGCTGGTAGAGACATCCCCAAACAGACGTGCAGCTGTAATTGCAGTGAAGGCGGTTCTACAAAGTATTGACTCAGGGGGGCTGAATACAAATGCAGGCCATACTTTTCACATATTTATAAAAAAATGTTGAAAACCATTAATCATTTTCCTTCCACTTCACAATTATGTGTCACTTTGTGTTGGTCTATTACATAAAATCCCAATAAAGTACATTTACATTTTTGGTTGTAACATGACAAAATGTGGAAAATGTCAAGGGGTATGAATACTTTTGCAAGCCAGTGTATGTGTGTGCGTATATACACACACACACACACACACACACACACACACACACACACACACACACACACACACACACACACACACACACACACCCCAACTATCACAAGATCTGACATAAAATAGCCCAGATTTCCCTAATGATATGACCAAACCAAGCATTGCTTGTATTGTAAAGTGTTAAGGATAAGACAGGAAGTTTAATCAAACATAAATGTATTTTGAAACCGTTATCATGGCAGCTGCCTATATGATAAAACAACTAGTGTAAACCTCCACAGGACCACTTGACCCCCATGGCTTTATGAGAAAAGCCTATCCTCTATTATATCAGTTCTTGTTTTCATACTGCTGCATTTTGTCTACTTTTTGTAAGCTAACTTTTTGCACAATAGACAGCGGGGCGCGCACCAAATGGCTAAAGGGGGAGCCAATCAGCGGATCTGGCGAATACGATGTCCGCTGAGACCCGCAGATCATTCCCCAGAGAGGCAGAACGGCGTTCTGATAGGGGAGAACACAGTGTTCTGGTGTTCCTGCTAAGCAGGAACACGGATCTCTGTGTTCCCAGTCAGTCTATCCCCCACACAGTTAGCAAGCACCCCCTAGGGACACACTTAGCCCTTTGATATGAGTCAAAACGGACAGTTATGTGTCTGATTTGTCCGCCACAATGTTGCAGTCCCGTTAAAAATCTCTGATCGCTGCCATTAGTAGTAGTACTAGTAAAAAAAAAAAAAAAAATTATAAAAATGCAATAAAAATATCCCCTACTTTGTAGACGCGATTACTTTTGCGCAAACCAATCAATATACGCTTATTGAGGGTTTTGTTTTTACCAAAAATATGTAGCAGAATACATATTGGCCTAAATTGATGAAGAAATTAGATTTTTTACATTTTTTTATTGGATATGTATTATAGCAGAAAGTAAAAAATATTGTTTTTTTTTTTTCCAAATTGTTGCTGTTCTTTTGTTTATAGTGCAAAAAATAAAACTGCAGAGGTGATCAAATACCACCAAAAGAAAGCTCTATTTGTGGGGAAAAAAAGGGCATCAATTTTATTTGGGTACAACGTTGCACGACCGCGCAATTGTCAGTTAAAATAACGCAGTGCCTCATCGCAAAAAATTAACTGGTCATGGAGGGGGTAAAACTTTCTGGGGCTGAAGAGGTTAAACTGAATAAAACCTATTGAAACAGAAAACAACTAGTGTAAAGACAACCCTAAAGGATCTATAGGCAGGCTGGTTGTACTGATGTCAATCTATTGTTCGACTTTAGTACAACCAACCTGTCAGATTTTTTTTCTTACAAATGGCTGGCAGTAGCCAGCAGCAGTGATCATTGCATTTTGATGGCGGGGAAACCTCCTGCTGTCAAAATACAATAGCGCAGTGGGAGGGATTTCCCCATCAACACTGACTGTGTTGATGGGTGAATCAAGAAATTTTTTTGCATAATGTATGGCCAGTCAAAGTGTCTGATTCTGTCTTGATATCATCCAATCTCTAGCCCCTGCCCAACAGCATTCAGATTAGAATGGGGAGGGACAGCACTAGGAGCCAATCGGGGCTCTTTTCTATATAGAAGTATTGAAGAGGAACATGCTGACAGGAGGAGAGGGAAGAGTCAACAGAGGGATGACCTCATTACTTTGTTAATGCAAAATCATCAAGTAAAAATAAAAGAGAAAAAAGCCTGAAATAGAGAATGTGGCCACCCCATATAAAGACCGTTAAAGTGGTTGCAAACTGTTTATAACCACTTACCTATAATAAGGCTTACCTGTAGGTACCGTGAATATCTCCTAAACTTGCATAGTTTAGGAGATATTCACTGTATACGCTTGTGCCGACGTCATCGGCGCATGCGTATTGAAGAAATGAGCTGCTTGGAGCCGTTTCTAGAAGGCCGTGCCGTTACCGGCACAGGAGTGACGTTGTCGTGGCTCCGGCCAATCACAGTGCCAGACCCGCAAACCCGGAAGTAGCTACGGGTGTAAGATGTTGGGCTTCGTTCCAAGGTAAGAATTCCATAATGAGCTAGTATGCGATACATACTAGCTTATTATGCCTTTCTCTTGCAGGGTTTTTTTTTAATGGTTTACAACCTCTTTAAGGTGCAACGTATTACATTTGATTTTTGGTTTCGATACACTAACAAGCAGGGGCAGAAAATGAGGACCAGGGTGAAGATTCATCAATCAGCGGGTGGACTGTGTCACCTGAATGAACTTACCTCTATGTAAATATAGTTATACGTTCTCTCTGCCTGTTGAATAAACACAGCAAAAAGGGACAGGACGGGATGGGTGCTGAAGAATGTGCATTCTGACCACACAACCACAGCAGAGAACAGAGCCAGGACGACGGCCAGGATCCGAGAACACCAGGGCCGCAGCAGACACTCCCAGTACCACTCTGTGCAAAACAAAAAAGAGGCAAGATCAGATTTTATTTGGACTTTTTCCTGGCCCTTCAAATCAGTGAAGAAACTTACAGTTTAATGTCCTAACATAGTCTCTGTGTAAAAGCCTGAACACATACCACTTCTATCTTCATGTGTTTTGTAGGTCTAGGACGGAAGTGTGCCGTGTTTACAATAGTTGGTCAAAAATCTTTATTGTTCCAATGCTCTTCAGGAATACTGGAGAATTACAACCTTCGATCTTAGACCCCTTTCAAACTGGGGCATTTTTCAGGCTCTGTGCTAAAAATAGTACCTGTAAAATGCCTCTTCTGTCTCCCCAGTGTGAAAGCCTGAGTGCTGTCACACTGGGGCGGCACGCTTGCAGGACGGGAAAAAATGCCTGCAAGCAGAAGTGGGGCGGTGCGGGAGCAATGTGTACACCACTCCTTTACCACCCCTGCTCATTGAAATGAATGGGTACCGCTGTCAAAGCGCCATAAAAGCGCTTTGAAAGCAGAGCCAAGCGAGTGCTTTTAACCCATTTTTAACCTGCTACCACCACCCCAGTGTGAAAGCAGCCTTAAAGTGGAACTTCACTCTCCCAATCAACAGTGATTATTTTTAATCCTCATGCTGCTAGCATTAGCAAATAGATAGGAAAGTACATCATATCTACTTGTTTTAAACTTATTTTACCTTTCTGCAGTTACTTCTTGGTTTCTTGCCTAGGCAAATGATGCCATATATCCCAGGAGTCTTCAGGAGGGAAGGAGAGGAGGAGGAGGGGTTTTCTCAGCTAAACACACTCTCCTGCATGCATGCTTGAGCTAAGGGCAAATGGATTCCAGGAAGTAAATGCTACATGAATCATTTGCCCTTACTCAAGATGACCACAACCAGAAATGCTGGGGGGGGGGGGGGTTCAAAGTGATTTCTCAACAAAATTAAGCATGGAGACATAAATGGATGGGTGTAGTTTTCTTTAAATATTAAAAATGAATGAAAGTTTTTGGTTTGTGGTGCTCAGATGCAGTGAAGATCTGCTTTAATACTGTGAAGGCTTTCATACTGGCCAACTACCAAAGTTGTTTTACACGTAGCCCTGGTTCACACTGGAGCAATGTGTTATACAATTTGTCAGTTCAAAATCGCATGACAAGTCGCATCACATTGCCAGCAATGGAACTGTTCAAATCGTTGCGACTCAAGTCGCAGTGACTTTGAAAAAGGTTCCTGCACTACTTTTTTGGGGATTTCACTGCGACTTGAATAGACTTCTGTTAAATGAAGTCTCAAGCTGCGATGAAATCGGAGGTGTAAATTGCACTGATCTGCGGCTTTGAAATCATGCTGAAGTAGCACAATTTCAAAGCAGAACCAGGGCTTACAGAACAAATGTTGAAAAACACCAACCCATTGGTCTAAACCAACCCCTGAACCATGGGATCTATGCTGAGCATTAAGTGCCTTGGTGCCCTGCAGAGTTAAAAAATAAGTGTCCCATTGCAGAGATTTCCCCCTTTACTTCCTTTCCCATAGCCAAACATGTAGCGAGCCAAAATCCCTGCATATTAAGGGAATTTCTCGGGGACCCCCAGGTCACCAGAACTATAGTCCCATTGGAAGATTATTATTATTATACAGGATTTATATAGCGCCGATAGTTTGCGCAGCGCTTTACAATATTAGGGCAGACAGTACAATTACAATACAATTCAATACAGGAGGAATCAGAGGGCCCTGCTCGTTAGAGCTTACAATCTAAGAGGGAGGGTTGAATGATACGAAAGGGCAGAAATTGCGGGGGATGAGCTGATTGAGAAAATAAGGAGTGTAGTTGTTAGGTAGTGGCAGGATAGGCTTCCCTGAAGAGAAAAGTTTTCAGGGATCGCTTGAAGGTGGATAGATTTGGGGACATTCTGACCGACTGGGGTAGGGAGTTCCAGAGGATGGGAGAGGCTCGGGAGAAGTCTTGGAGGCGAGTATGAGAGGTGGTGATGAGGGAGATGGAGAGCAGGAGGTCTTGGGAGGAGCGAAGAGGACGGTTAGGTTGGTATTTTCAGACGACTAGGTTGGTGATGTAGCTGGGAGCAGAGTTGTGGATGGCTTTGTAGCTCATTGTTAGTATTTTGAACTTAATTCGTTGGGCGAGTGGCAGCCAATGGAGGGATTGGCAGAGGGGGGTGGCAGACGTTGAATGGTTTGTAAGGTGGATGAGTCTGGCAGCAGCATTCATGATGGACTGGAGGGGGGATAGTATATTTAAAGGTAGGCCAGTCAGGAGGGAGTTGCAGTAGTCGAGACGAGAGATAACCAGGGAGTGAATCAGGAGCTTTGTGGTTTCATTGGTTAGGAAGGGATGTATTTTAGAGATGTTGCGGAGATTGAGGCGGCAAGCCTTAGAAAGTGATTGGATGTGGGGCCAAAAGGAGAGTTCAGAGTCCAGGATAACACCAAGCACCCTGACATGTGGGGATGGGTGGATGGTTGTGCCATTGCTCTTGACAGAGAAGTCAGGAGAAGAGGCACGCAGGGGAGGAAATATTATGAGTTCGGTTTTGGACAAGTTGAGTTTGGGGAAGTGGTGTGACATCCAGGCAGATATGTCTGTTAATAAGCTAGTGATACGTGAGGAGACTGATGGGGTGAGTTGGGGGGTGGAGAGTAGATTTGGGTATCGTCAGCGTAGAAATGATATTGAAAGCTGTGGGAGGCTATCAGCCGACCCAGGGAAGAGGTGTATATTGAAAATAAGAGGGGTCCAAGAACAGAACCTTGGGGGACCCCAACAGAGAAGGGAAGAGGAGAGGAGGAGGTAGAATTGTAGGTTACGCTGAAAGTGCAATGGGATAGGTAGGATGAGAGCCACTGAAGAGCACAGTCACGGAGACCGAGGGAATAAAGTTTTTTGAGGAGGAGGGGGTGGTCAACAGTATCAAAGGCAGCTGAAAGATCCAGGAGTAGGAGTATAGAGAAGTGTCCATTGGTTTTTGCGGTTAGTAGAAGATTTGGAAGATTTCCTCTCTATTACTTTTCTGGGGACAACCCAAAATTTGTGATTTTCTTTTACCTTCACTTTCAATCATAATGGAAAACAGGACAAATAGAGAGGGGGAATCTCCTTAATGGAGGCACAGACAGCAATACAAACTGGAAGGTGTACGAATCCCTCTCCACTCTGTCCAAAACAAAAAAAAAAGTTTTACCTTTAGTTATACTTTAACCCCTTCAATACAGGGCACATCCCCCAGCCCCCCTCCCGACCAGACAAATTTCAGCACTGCCGCATTTTGAATGACAATTGCGCAGTCGTGCGGCACTGTACCCAAACAAATGTTTTATCATTGTTTTCCCCACAAATAGAGCTTTCTTTAGGTGGTATTTGATCACCTCTGGGGGTTTTATTTTTTGTGCTACAAATAAAAAGAAAATATTTTTTTTTCTGTCACAAGACTTTGTAAATAAGTACGTTTTCTCCTTCACTGATGGGCACAGACGAGGCTGCATCGACAGGCACTGATGAGGCAGTACTGATTGGCATTGATGAGGTGGCACTTATATGCAGCACTGATGGGCACTGATAGGCAGCACTGATAAGCAGCACTGACAGGCACTGATAGGTGGTACTGATATGCAGCAGTGATGGGCACAGATAGGTGGCACTGATAAGCGGCACTGATGGGCACCCATAGGCAGCACTGATAGGTGGTACTGATGGGTGGCACCGATAGGAAGCAGTTATAAGAAGGCACTGGCAGGCATCACTGATGGGCACTGATAGGTGGCACTGATGGGCAGCAGTTATAAGGAGGCACTGGCAGGCATCACAGATGGAGGCACTGGCAGGCATCACTGATGGGCACTGATAGGTGGCACTGATGGGCAGCAGTTATAAGGAGGCACTGGCAGGCATCACAGATGGGCACTGATAGGTGGCACTGGGCACTGATAGGAGGCACTGATGGGAGGCACTGATAGGCAGCAGTTATAAGGAAGCACTGGCAGGCATCACAGATGGGCACAGTGCCATCCCTATTGCACATTGTGTGCCCCTTACCTGGTGGTCTTGGGTGGCATCCCTGGTGGTCCTGGGTGGCGATCAGAAGAGCAGCTGATCGGCTCCCCTCTACTCGCGTCTTCTGACAGAGGCTCTTTACCGAGATCGGTAAGGCGATGTGTCAGACTGACATACGACACCACCGATCGCCACGATCATAACATCCAATCAGGATAACTGAACCACCGCCTATCCGTCATTTGTCTATAGGCGGGCAGGGAAGTGGTTAAAGTGGAAGTAAACACTTTTTTTTTTTTTTACTTGTACCTACAGGTAAGCCTATAATAAAGCTTACCTGTAGGTACAGTGAATATCTCCTAAACCTGCATGATTTAGGAGATATTCACACTGCATGCAGCTGGTGATGTCACCGGCCCATGCACTCTGAAAGGACAGTATACCCATGCCGTCTCTTCAGAGCTCTGTGCCGCAGTCCATGACTCCCGCGCATGTGATGTCATCACAGCATGGCCAATTAGATGGCCGGAGGACGCAAACCAAGAAGGAAGACAGGGTGAAAATGGAAGTCCTGTCAGTGGCCACAGCACACCGCTGGAGGGCTTTGTTATAAGGTATGTCTTTCATAATGTACTAGTATGCGATGCATACTAGCACATTATGCAACGGTCTTGCAGGATTTAAAAAAAAAAGAAGTGCGGTTTACTACTCGTTTAATACATTTTAAACACGACTGCCAAATAAAGCCATCAATAATCTCTCTACTAGTGTGGACCATTATACTGTGCAGTGTATGTTATGCATAGTTGCTCATACCAACAGAAGGAGTGTAGAATCGTCGTGTGATCCAACTTTCTGGTTCCTGTTGGGGGAAGGTGTGTACAAACTGTTTGGTAGCACTGGTCTCGTTTTTAGCAACATCCTCCAAGTGAAAAGCTTGTTCCAGAAGAATACGCCACTGAACCTGAGTCCGGTGATGTCTCTGAACTGCGTAGATCGCCTTCAAGACATCAAGAGAAGAGTTGTAAGCGGAGACAAACACCAACGTCATCAAGGCAAGCTTGTAGAGACAGGTAAAATACCTACAGGGAATGCCCACCTCAGACACTGGAACATGTGTCCCAGTTAAAGGACTTCCGCTCATCTCTTGTTTTTTTTTTCTTGATAAAATACAAAAGGTTTAAAACTGTCCTGTTGGGGAGAGTTCTCTTCACCCCGTCCCAGAAACATAAAACGGTATTAAAACCAGAACCAGAAATGTAATATATTGGAGCTTACCAATAATTAGTTTTCTTTTACTTGGCTTTTTTTCCCCTCTGATTTCACCTGGTGATCTAACCAGTAAGGCCAGCCATACACAGTTCGAATCTTGACCGGTTCAACGGAAACTGGCAAAGATTCAAACTATTAATGAGCAGGCTGAACGTACCAAGTTCATCAATTGATCAGCTTGGGTACAACCAGCCTGCCGGATTATATATTGCTTTTGGGCTTAATAGGGCTTTAACAGGAAGTAAAAGAAAATAAAAAAGTAACACCGGAACAGGTGTCTCCATTGAATGATCTCTCTTCCATTTCTGTTCTTACTATAACTGTATTACAGGTGTTTTACAAGCATTTTTGCACATACACTATATTGTCAAAAGTATTGGGACACCTGCCTTTACAAGCACATGACATTTAATGGCATCCCAGTCTTCATCCATAGGGTTCAATATGGAGTTGGTACACCCTTTGCAGCTAGAACAGCGTTAACGCTTCTGGGAAGGCTGTCCGCAAGGTTTAGGAGTGACACAGTCTCTGCTCTAATTCATCCCAAAGATGTTCTATCGGGTTGAGGTCAGGACTCTGCAAACCAGTCAAAATTCTCCACCCCAAACTCACTCATCCATGTCTTTATGGCTCTTGCGTTGTGCACTGGTGTGCAGTCATGTTGGAACAGGAAGGAGCCATCCCCAAACTGTTCCCACAAAGTTGGGAGCATGAAATTGTCCAAAATGTCTTGGAATGCTGACGCCTTAAGAGTTCCCTTCACCGGAACTAAGGGGCCAAGCCCAACACCTGAAAAACAACCCCGCACCATAATCCCCCCTCCACCAAATGATTTGGACCAGAACGAGTTTGGGGTGAAGGAACTTGACTGGTCTGCACAGAGTCCTGACCTCAACCCAATAGAACACCTTTGGGATGAATTAGAGTGGAGACTGCAAGCCAGGCCTTCTTGCCCATCAGTGCCTGACTTCACAAATGCACTTCTGGAAGAATGATCAACCATTCCCATAGACACTCCTAAACCTTGTGGACAGCCTTCCCAGAAGAGTTGAAGCTGTTATAGCTGCAAAGGATGGACAAACTCAATACTGAACCCTACAGACTAAGACTGGGATGTCATTAAAGGTCATGTGCGTGAAAAGACAGGTGTCCCAATACTTTTGAAAATATAGTGTATATCAAGCCTCAAGAGTTTGATTCCTGAGCTGGGCAAGAGAAGGAGGGCAGTTCTATATCAGGATTGGGTTCATCAGGCCTAAAAATATGCACAAAAATGCATTTATCCCGCACTTACAGGCATTCCCGTTGAAGTCTAAAAATGCCTGAATACGCTCAAAAAAAGCTGTGGGGTGACTGAGCGCAAAAGAATAGGATGGTTCATGCTAAGCATAGTTAGGCATGGAGAAACTAGAAGAAAAACGCTCAATGTGAATGGGGCTTATGATTTCCCCTCAGTTTCTGTCCCACTGGCAAACAGGACAAAAAGGTGAATCTCCACAGAGGGGACACAACAAGAATAAAAGCCTAACAAAAAAAAAAGTTTTGGCTATACAAACACTTAAAAAAAAAATCCTCTCTTTACACAAGGGTCAAACTATTTTTGGAGATCCAAGGAAATGTGTCTTTCCCCCTGAGGTCCAGTGGTCGGGGTTACCTGTTTATGAAGTTTCACCAGTGTTTTCTCACTGGGATAGTTAATATTCTTTTCTTCAAAGTCCTCATAATCATCCATATTCCTTCCCATTTTCTCCTGGTACTCGGTGGGACACTAAAAAAGAAATCATACATATAAATACTGCCATCCTAGGATTACTCCCCACAATGGCAGGGGCACCGGGAGCTTGAAGCCACTACAAGTGAGCCGGACTGTTCTGTATAGGCTGTGATGGCATTTGACTTGTTTACCAAATACTGATAACATGGCACACCTGAGCAGCTCTAATGAAATCAGCATCAATGATTAATCATTTACCTTCCTTAGGATGGTGTCAACACACTTGCGCAGGGGATGATTGTATTTGATGCATTCGTTCACTTTACGAACTTCCTGTAGAGAAACATATTATTTTATTTATTTTTTATTGATTTCAGGCACTTATACAGCGCCATCAATTTACGCAGCGCTTTACATATATATTGTACATCAACACCAGCTTACACGCTAAGGTCCCTAACTCACATACATATAGTAAGCCAATTACCCTATCAGCATGTCTTTGGAGTGTGGGAGGAAACCGGGAGTACCCAGAAGAAATCCACACAGGCACAGGGACAACGTACAAACTCTAGGCAGGTAGTGCCATTCCATCATTGGGTATACTTTGTGCCTTGGCGATCAGAAGGCGTAAAGTGTTACTAACCCCAAGGAAAAAAACAATAGGCGGCACTCCAAGGGTAATGCTGGTGCTGTATTTATTTACAGGATTCAGCCATACAGGGTACAAGACAAGTAGACGCGTTTCACTCAGAACATGAGCTTAATCATCATTATTGTAATGATTAAGCTCATGTTCTGAGTGAAGCGCGTCTACTTGTCTTGTGCCCTGTATGGCTGAATCCTGTAAATAAATACAGCACCAGCATTACCCTTGGAGTGCCGCCTATTGTTTTTTCTTGTGACTCCATGATGCGGTAGCGAGCCGGGGCGTGCACCCAGGGATAGAATATCCGGAGAGCATTCTGGAGCGGTGAGACACACCTGTTACTAAACCCACAACAGTAAAATCAGTGTGTATATGCAGTAAAGCATGCTCGTTATACTCACTGTGGAACCTAAGGGGTTAATCCTCTGCATTGTGTAAACAGGCTGCTTGAACTTGTCTTCTCTGATCCTTCCCTTCTTTTACTGTCCCCAATCCATCTCCTGATAGTACAGTGCCTTGGGGGCACCTTTTTGGGCAAAGCCACAGTTTTACATAAATCTGTCCTGATGCCTTAAAGTGGATGTAAACCCCCCAAAAAAATGTAATTAAGTCTTTTGCCTAGTAGAGTATAGGATATCATGCCATCTGTGCCCAGTCTTGCAACAAAGAGTTAATCCAGCATTAAGCAATCCTCTTTTTTTTTTTTTTTTTTTTTTACTATGATAAAAAATAAGACTCCTGGATAAATAGGAGACGTTTCTTCCCCATGCTGTCTGAGTGACAGGTCATTTCGTTATCTCATGGCTTCACAAATCCCACCCCCCCCCCCCCCCCCTTTCTTCTCCAGCTCTCCCAGGATTATCTGCTCCACACCTCAGCATGATTGGGCATGCTGAAGTCATGTGGTGGCTTTCATGAGTTTTGACAGGAGGTTTCTCAAAACTCAGGACTAGGAGCGTAGGAGAGTGTAGAGGTGGGTGGGGAGTCTTGTGACATCACAACTGCACCCACCGAGCTCCAGCAAAGAGACCCGCCCACTGATTTCAGAGATTTGTGGGGCTGCTACTGCTGGGGGGGTGACATTTGCAAGGTAGGGATACATGCAGGAGGCTTGCATGTACATATAAATTAATACTGTGCCATTAGTTTATACTGGGTGAGTGGTGGGTTTACACCCACTTTAAAGTGATTGTAAATTTTCGGGGTTTATTATTAAAAATAACAAACATGTTATACTTACCTGCCCTGTTGCAGTGGATTTGCACAGAGCAACACGGATCCTCCTTTTCTCGGGTCCATCTTCTGTGCTCTTGGCTTCTCCCTCCTGTTGGGTGCCCCCCACAGCAAGCAGCTTGCTATGGGGGCACCCGAGCCGAGTCACAGCTCCTTGTGTCCATTCAGACACAGAGCTGCAGCCCAGCCACCTTTCTATTCTCATTGGCTGACTGACTGATTGCTGTCTCAGCCAATGAGGAGGTGAGTTTGTCCCGGCCGGCCGAGACATTCCAACAACATTGCTGTAGCTAGAGGGACTTCGGGTACGTATTAAGGGGGCTGCTGCACACAGAGGGCTTTTTATGCATAGAATTAAGATAAAAAAAAACCTTCTGAATTTACAACCACTTTAAAGTGTACTTACCTACATACCCTCTGTTTCAGTATTGCTGTCACTGTAAGAGACCTTGGTATTCAACACTTCCAGAAGTGTTGGCTTTGTCCCCTGCTGGGGTTCCCTTTAACCCCTAAATGACTATAGGAGTAGAGCCCCGTACACACAGGCAGAATGTCGGGAGACATCGACCGGTTCAAAAAAGAAAAAAAGTCCAGCATTTGACCGCGTGTATGCCAGGCGGTCCGACAGAAGCTGGCAGTTCGGCCATTGAAAACCAGCAGCCAATGGCTGAGAGCGCTGATCAGAGTATTCTGGCACAGGGGGGCATCCCCCTGTCAGAACACAACAGCTCAGTGGGGGAGATCGCTGTGCTAACGTGGAAAGAAAAAAAAACACATAGTGTGTACCAGGCTTCAGAGGTGACACATGGGGGTTGGATAAGGGAACCATGGCAAGCAGTGGGGAACAGAAGCATGCAACGTTTCTGAAGTGCTGAAGGCAAAAGGATTTTTGCAAAGCTTGCAGACACAGCACACCAGAGAGGACAGCATGAAAGCTCTTACATTGCAGGGACCTTTCATTGGAATTTTCTTATAAAGTGGTTGTCAACTCATGACAACCACTTTAACCTACAGGTAAGCCTATAAAAACGCTTACCTGTAGGTTCCCTGCATATCTCCCAAACCTGCACGTTTTAGCAGATATGCAGTGTACTGTAATGTGCCCACGTCATCGGGCACATGCGCAGTGAACAAATGGCCTCCGTGCCGTTCCTTCACTGACATTGTGCCGCAATTGGCGGCTCCCGTGCACATGCATGGGAGTGACATCATGCGGCTCCGGAAAATCACAGAGCCGGAGTCTGCGGCCCCGGAAGGAAGAGGGGCAAAGATGGACGCTTCCTACTGCGGGGACAGCACGGCTTCCAATACAGGTGTCACATAATAGGCTAACATGCGATGCATACTAGCCTATTATACTTTTACATTGCAGGGTAATTCAGAGCAACGTAGAGGAAGTAAAAGCCATTAGAGTTTACTTCCTCTTTAACCAGACAGGGTTGGTTTAAATGTAGGCACCTAGAAGGGTAAAGCTGGGCTCACTGTATATATCTCAAGGTTTAGTAATCATTTTGACTGAAGTTTAACATTAAAAAGATGTACTTTACAAGGCTGCCATCCCAAACATGTCTACTACCTACAGACCTGTAACAAGAATGTAGTATGACGGTTCTATGTTTTATATTCCATTGGCTACATGCATGTTCTGGGTCAGTGACTCATATAATAAAGTTAAGATAAGAAACATTTAATAGAAGTCAGCATAGGGCAACTTCCATATATCTTTCCTCAAGGTTAAAGGAGTTGTAAATTCAGAAGGTTTTTTTATCTTAATGCATTGTATGCATTAAGATAAAAAGCCTTCTGTGTGCAGCAGCCACTTCAGGTCCCCTAATACTCACCTGAGCCCTATCTCGATCCAGCGATGTTGCAGGAGAGTTTCCTCCTCATTTGCCAAGACAGCAGCGTGGCGCCATTGGCTTCCGATGCCGTCAATCAAAGTCAGTGAGTGAATGAGAAGAGAGAGGGGGTGGGGCCGAACTATGGCTCCATGCCTGAATGGACACACAGAGCGGCGGCTCAGCTCGGGTGCCCCCCATAGAAAGTTGCTTGCTGTGGGAGCACTCGGCAAAAGGGAGAGGCCAGGAGCGCCGGCGGGGGGACCAGAGAAGATTTGGGCTGCTCTGTGCAAATCCACTGCACAAAGCAGGTGAGTATAACATGTTTGTTATTTTTATAGGAGAAAAACTGAGACTTTAGTATCACTTTAAGTTCTTTTTTTATGGATCTCCACTTTCTCTCCTCCACTGTGGATATCCCATTGGGTCAATAATTACCTCAGTACATCCCGAGTATAGTCCCATCCATAGGAATAAACCAGGACTTTGTTGTTCAATCACAGACGCACAGTGATCATCTCAGGATTGGTGCTGCATTTTACATTTTACCCATGGGGATGCACCATAGGGAAGGGGAACATAAAAGGACAACCTAAAGCCAGCCATACATGGATCAAAATTTGTACGGTTCAGCAGGAACTGGCCAAGACTCAATCCATGTATGGGCAGGTTAATTGTACTCAAGCTGATCCATCCTGTTGGCTTTTTACATGAGATTACTGCTGGCGGCTATAGTCAATGTGTTCTGCCAGACAGGAAGGGTCCTTGCAACACCCCCTCCACTGGCAGAACACAATAGTGCTGCGGGAGGCAATCCCCCCATCAATGACTATTGATAACTGAGTCATCTATGGGCTACTTAATGAAAGGTGAAGTTTTCCTTTATGACCCAGCTCTAAGCATCAATCTTCTGCTAGTGGACCTTCAGGGTTAAGAGTAAGGAGCCAACTAGCATTCTCTGCTTAGCAACACTAGCGTTGTCAGTTCAAATCCCAACCACGGCACCTGTGCCTGCATGGATTTCCTCTCACACTCCAAAGACATGCTGGTAGGTTACTGGCTCCTTTCTAAA
>BLSH010170691.1:133674-166520 GCA_018402905.1 Glandirana rugosa
TGAAGAAGATATCGTGGTAGTTAAATGCGTCGCGAAATGTATATACAACATGTACGTGTAGTCAGGGACGGGAGTTCCTCGAACGTTAGTTTCCAGGGCTTGAGTGTATGTATGTATATGATCCCGGTTAAATCTTTCCTCGGTCATTGGATGGTCGTACAGAAACCTCACACTCTCCTTTAGGTACGTCCGTGTCCACGACACCAACCCTAAACTTGACTGTTGCGATCACAACGATCCGTCTCTTATGATCAACCGAGGAATGAGAATTGGGACTTCCAGGTCATCGCCTTCTAACTACGAATCTCAACCCAGTACTTCCTTTTGAAGTGGAAAGTAATTCATCGGGTATCTACTGAGTTAATAGTTATCAGTCACTACCCCCTAACGGAGGGCGTCGTGATAACACAAGACGGTCACCTCACCCCCCCCCCCCCCCACAACGTTCCTGGGAAGGACAGGCCGTCTTGTGTAACTGATATCGGCGGTCGTCATTAGAGTACATTTTTCGGTTGTGAAGGGTCCTTGCAACACCCCCCCCCCCCCCCACTCCACTGGCAGAACACAATAGTGCTGCGGGAGGCAATCCCCCATCACTGACTATTGATAATTGAGTCATCTATGGGCTACTTAATGAAAGGTGAAGTTTTCCTTCATGACCCAACTCTAAGCATCAATCTTCCGCTACTGGACCTTCAGGGTTAAGAGTAAGGAGCCAACTAGTATTCTCTGCCTAGCAACACTAGCGTTGTCAGTTCAAATCCCAACCACAGCACCTGTGCCTGCATGGATTTCCTCTCACACTCCAAAGACATGCTGGTAGGTTACTGGCTCCTTTCTAAATTGGCCCTAGTATATGTATGTATGTGAGTTCGGGACCTTTGATTGCAAGCTCCTTGAGGGCAGGGACTGATGTGCATGTACAACATATATGTAAAGCGCTGCGTAAATTGATGGTGCTATAGAAGAAGTACCTGTCATAAATAAATATTTGCATTTTCCAGGAAAATTCTAAATACGGAAGAACACATTGGTCTGACCTCCATGACATCCTCAAGGTTCTCCTCAGCATCAGCTTTCTCTGTCATAAGTTTGGCTGCTTTGAAATAAGTCTTCATTAGCAGATAGCCTTTCTTTGCCCCATTCCAGTGTGATCGGGGGAGTTCTACCAGGCCATACCCCATCAGCAGGACTAAGAGGAACAGACCCCATGTGTTGGCTGCCGCTATCCCAATGGTCTGCAGCTGGTACCTTAGAAAATAAAGAACATCAGATTTTAGGAAGGATTTGTTACAAATAACAATGGATGGTGTGATAAAGTACAAGGAAAACTTGAAATACAGCTTAAGACCCCTTTCACACTTGTGCGAGTTGTCCTGCGATTTGGGACTGCAAAGTCGCATGACAAGTTGTTCCCCATTATTTCCAATGAGTAAAGTTCATATCTGTATGACTTTCAAGTTGTGTCAACTTCAAAGTAGTCCCTTCATTACTTTGGCCCAACTTTGATGCAACTTGAGGTCCATGGACTTCAATGTTAAACCCTCAAAGTCTCATGCAAATCGCACCTGAATAATATAGATGTGATTTCTATACTACTTCTGTACAACTTTGTAATATGTTTTCATTGAGCCAAAGTTGCAACAAAGTCGGACCAAAGTCATACTGATCCCAAATCGCGGCAAAATCGTGGCAAAAAAATTGCTGTAAAATCGGGTCGCACAAGTGTGAATGGGGCCTAAGACTGTGATCATTCTTTATAGTAGAACCAAAAACACAGATTTATCTGTTTTCCAAAACCGTTACTTCCAAGGCATGTCTAGAATGATAACCGACGCAGTCACTCGGGTGCTTATGTTAGTTCCCAACTGAACAGTCAAGCCGTCACATGGCTGTTGTTATAGCTGATCATGTGCAGCGCCATGGCAACAGCAGATCAAAAAGAGACTAAGATGGCAGATCCTTTGGCTGTAAAGGTTAGAAGGGTTTAGTTCCATTTTATCATTTTAATGCCATCCAACCAATTTCATGAACATGCTACACAGATTAAGTCCGAGTTCACACTGATGCAATGCCAGTGCAGCACGATTTGTGCTTTTTAGATGCGATTTTCAGGCTATAGGAGCTTAAAATTGCACTGCTCCCCACTAAACTTGCAGAGGACCATTATTTTGAACCACTCCTGAATCGCACTGCATCTATGTGAACAACCTTCAAAGGAAACAATGTTTTCCCACTTGACATGCGAATCTATGCGTTCTGTAAGGTAGCAGAATCACATCAGATCTGCATAAGTGTAAACCGGAACTTAAAGTGGTTGTAACCCCCTCCCCCCAAAAAAGATCCTGTTCCTTTAAGGCATGATCTATAACACAGTGTTTGTACTGTGTATTTTGTCCCTTTCTATGTTGTAATATACCTGGTTGATCCTGCCTATCCCCCTGTGTGTGCTGAGCATGGTAATCATGGCTGCTGCCCGTCCATGTGAGAGCCGATCTCCTCCCCGCCCCTATTTCGCTGCAATATGCAGCAATAATACTTGTATCCCCTCTGGATTATGCAGTTTTAAAAATAAAATGTATGCAGGTTTTTTAAAATGACAAGGCTAAATACCTTTTCTCACAGTGCCGCTGTGTGGTCACGTGACTTCCCTCAGCTGGCCAGCTGATGTCAGAGTGGAACCTCAGCCCCTCTTGCCTCTCTCCATAGATTGGGGAGGGGATCACGCAACCACACAGCTGCGGTGTGAGAAAAGGTATGTAGCCTTTTCATTGAAAAAAAAACAAAAACAAAGACACTTTAGTTAATAACTGCATAATCGAGAGGAGATCCAGTAAAGTCACAATATGACTTTACAAACACTTTAAGGTGAAAAAGAAAATGGGAATAAATAAAGGAATCTTAGAATGTTGTCTATCAGACTAAAAACTTGGACATTTTCATTACTTTTTACAGTTCATCCATTTACTGTAATAGCCACTAGATGTCACTAGTGCTCTCACAAATACAAATTGTAATCCACTCACTCTTTGATAAATGTGTTAAAAGTAGATCTCTAGGTAGATTGAAAAAAAAAAAAAAACATCAAGCAAGCTCTGAACTTATCATGGTTATCCTTGACCCCCTACCAAGTGAGTCACTGTTCTGGAATAAGCACGATGGTATAGAGATGGTATAGACATTTTTTATAGACACCGAAGAATTGATGCTTTTGAACGATGGTGTTGGAGAAAACTCTTGAAAGTCCCTTGGACGGCAGGAAGATCAAATCAGTGAATCCTGAAGGAAATTAACCCTGAATATTCACTGGAAGGACAGATCCTGAAGCTGAAACTCAAATACTTTGGCCACCTAATGCAAAGAGAGGACTCATTGGAAAAAACCCTGATGCTGGGAAACATGGAAGGAATAAGGAGAAGAGGACGACAGAAAACAAGATGGATAGAAAACATCATTGAAACAATGAATATGAAGTTAAAGGGAACGTTCCTCTTTACAGAAAAATCTGTAAGGTGAACCCACACAGGACCCCTTTTCCCCATTCCCCCGGCCCAGCTGACCTGGAGTCTGGCGTTCACCCGCACTGACACATCGGGTCGCAGCTTCACCGGTCTGGGGATTAAAAATCCCCTGAGGCTCAATCTCCTAAATGTAGAGGTACCTATAGGAGGCATTCCAATTTCAATCAGAACCTGCGTAGCCTGTCCTGTCACCGCAGACAAAGAGGAGAGAAAGCCGCAGGGATTTCAAATCCCCAGACCAGTAAAGCGGCGGTGCGATCTGTCAGAATGGGCGATTGCTGGACTCCAGGTCAGTGGGACCGGGAGCAATGGGAAGTGTAAGATCACCTTACAGATTTTCTATAAAGCTGAACTTACACTTTAAGCAAGTTCCAGGAGGCAGTGGATGACAGAAAAGCATTATGGTCCATGAGGTCACAAAGAGTCGGACACGACTAAACGACTAGAGAGAGATATAGACGTTTTACATTTCATTATATAGGCATTTTAAGAGTGATCCATTAGGCAGTACGAAACGCGTTAGCATGTTAATTGCTCTACTCCATTATGTAGCCACTAAAGATTCACTTTTATGGATGACACCAAGTATGACTCTATTCTATCATTTGATATTCGGTAGTAAGGCCAGGATCAGTTTAACAGCCCCAGACTATGCACCCTTTCATAGAAAATCAGCAATGGCATTGCCAATATTAGTCATGGGTTCACTTTAAAGAGGAATTCCACCCATTTAAAAGTCAGTAGCTACAAAAAGTGTAGCTGCTGACTTTTAATAAACAGACACTCACCTGTCCCACACTCCAGCGATGCGGCGGCCCGAAGCCTTGCTTCTCTCCCTCTCCGCGGCGCCAGCATTGCAAGAGTGGGCACCCAGATGTGACAGCTTGCAGCTTCACAACTGCGCACGCGTTATGAATGGCCGGGCAATCTTCTGGGACCTGTGACATGTCCCAGAAGATTGCAGGGAGGGAGGAGGGAGAGCAGAACTTCTGCTCGGGGCCGCGGCACCAGGAGAGGAAGTGGGAGATGGGTACCTGTCAAAACTAGGCCCCCCCCCCAAAAAAAAATAAATTACATGGCAATTTGTGGCATGTCGGGGGGTAAGGAGTACTTAAAGCGGAAGTTGCACTGGTGGAACTCCGCTTTAACCACTTACGCACCGCTCACAGTCCATATACGTCGGTCCTTTGATGTTAACTATATAGCTGCCATAACCCTGATATTTCCTTCAGCGGTGAGCGGTCTGCTTTGAGATAAACGTGGCCTCTGCGGCATATTCGCTGCGAGATCACTTTTATCTGCGGCGGAAGTGCCCCCGCCCCTCCCGCCACATCTCGGCCGTCTTCGCTGCTTAACGGATCCGTCGGTAGTGATGGAGACGATCCGATCCTATCCCCTGTTTGGCAGGAGGTCGAGTGAGGGCATGATAGCCCTCACTCGCCTCTATCCCCTTGGAGGGCCGGAGCGACATCAAACGTCACTTTCGCCCTCCAGCCTTAAAGGGACAATATAAATAAAAAAGACATTTTCTTTTTTTTTTTTAAATTGCTTTTAAGTGTAAATGTGAGATGTGAGGTCTTTTTGACCCCAAATCTCACATTAAAGAGGTTCTGTCCTGCTTATTTCTATTACAAGGGATGTTTACATTGTAATAGGAATAAAAGTGATTACATTTTTTTTTTTTTTAAGAGGACAGTGTAACAATAATAAATAAAAAGTAAAATAACTAAAAAAAACAATTAAAACAGCTGGCCCCTCCGAGAGCGCACGTAGAAGCGAACGCATGCGTAAGTCGCACCCACATATACATTGCGTAGATCGCCGAACAAGATTGTGAAGAGTCTGAAGTTTGAGTGGATACCTGGTTTTGACTGGTATCCACTCCCCCCAAAAGGTGCCAAATGTGGCACCGAAGGGGGAGAGGAATCAGATCCGCGGAAGTTCCGTTTTTAGGTGGAACTCCACTTTAAGTGGTTAAAGTGGACTTTCTCTCAAAAATATCACTCCGTATCATGTCAATCCTCCCCCCTCCCTGTTACACAATCGCAAGTCATTTTTTTTGCAAAGTAAGTACCTTTTTTTTGCTTATGCGCACTCTCACTTTCTCATTCTTTGCCTAGCAGATTATTACATAGTGCTCAGCTGTCTCTAGCCTCCTGGATTATCATGTCATACATCCCAGGGAGATCCAAACAGTCTCCCCACAGTCTACCAATATTGCACAAATGCAGTGGCAGTTCAGCATGGGGCTGGCTGTGAGTGATCGGGAAGTGACAGCTGTTTCCCAAATCCAAAATGATGGCACGGAAACACCACAAAGACATCGGGTGTACGTGGAAGACCGCGCTGGACTTCATAAGCTGGTAAGTTTATGTTTAATATCCCACATGAACAGCTCTTATATAGCTGCTGCCTTTTCGTTTTGGATAGCCAAGTGAAGTTGCACACTTCTGCCACACTACCCAACCAGGTACATGACCCGCCTGTATCCTAGTTCTGCTTTGCAGCTACCAGATTCACCTCTCTGCCTCCACCCTCATCCCTGGACCGTGAATCAGCATCATCACCGCTGTCCAGTGATCAGGCCACAGATCACAAATCTGGATGTAGAAACATGGTAAATACTAGTAAACATGAAGAAAAACGTATATTAAATACACTTACCATTCAAGATGCAGTTTAGGGTTCACGGCGACATATATTAACAGGGCACCAAAGATTAACAGGTATGTACCATAGTAAATAGCATTTTCTATCAAAGCGGTTTTAATCTTCCCTGTTATAGAAAATCCACCAGAGCGAGCGTAGGACTGCATAAAAGGCAGCAGAATCCTATAAAAATAAAAATACATTATCAAGCATGGCTAATTATATAAAAAATGGATTTGTTGCTGGTGCATATAGAAAGAAAAGCTCCATGTAACTTTGTTAGGTGTATGTGTTAATTTGTCTTTGTTGCCTTTAGGCTGGTTCATACTAATGCGGTCTACCACATTGCATGTTATTTGTAAAGGAATCGCACTGCACATTATGTATGGCTCAATCCACAATGGACCAGCACCAAAAACGTGCAGGACCCTTTTTTTTGTCCGCACTGGAATCAGACCCATGCGCTCTGATTCCACAGTTCACAATGCATCCAAACCGATTTGAGGGCATCATTAACCACTTCCGTACCGCCGGACGTCATATGACGTCCTTGGGTTTGAGTGGAGATATCTGAATGGTGCTTGCAGCTGCAGACACCATTCAGATACCATTTTTTTTCTTCTGGTGACTCCCCATCAGATAAAAGTGGTCTTAGCGGCGGATTCACCGCGAGATCACTTTTATCAGTGGCGGGAGAGGTGCACCCCCACTCCTGCCGCTTTCCCGCCATCTCCACCGCTTACCAGACCCTCCATAATATGGCAGGGCGGAAATGAAGTCAGAAGTCACTTCCGCCCAACGGTCTTAAAGCACCCATATTTTTTTTTTTGGGCTGTCATTTTTTTTCAAATAATTTTTTTTTTTTTTTTTTTTGCATCTTAGTGTAAATATGAGATCTGAGGTCTTTTTGACCCCAGATCTCATATTTAAGAGCTCCTGTCATGCTTTTTTCTATTACAAGGAATGTTTACATTTCTTGTAATAGGATTAAAAGTGATCATTTTTTTTTTAAAGAACAGTGTAAAAATTAAAAGTAAAAAGCAAAATAAATAAAAAAAAAATTGAAAGCCCTCCGTTCCACCGAGCTCGCTTGCAGAAGCGAATGCATACGCAAGTCCTGCCCACATACGAAAACGGTGTTCAAACCACACACGTGAGGTATCTCCGCGATTGTTAGAGCGAGAGCAACAATTCTAGCACTGGACCTACTCTGTAACTCAAAACTGCGCCAATGGAGATTTTTAAGTTGCAAAGTTTGTTGCCATTCCGCGAGCGGACGCAATTTTGAAGCATGACATGTTGGGTATCATTTTACTCGGCGTAACATTATCTTTCACAATATGGA
This sequence comes from Glandirana rugosa, assembly GCA_018402905.1. NCBI lineage: Eukaryota > Metazoa > Chordata > Amphibia > Anura > Ranidae > Glandirana > Glandirana rugosa. The sequence goes on from BLSH010170691.1 coordinate 141,190, forward strand.
AAAAAATTGGCCTAACTTTACTATTTTCTTATTTTTTTAACTAAAAAAATGAATTTATTTAAAAAAAAAAGCACGCTTGGAAGACCACTGCGCAAATACGGTGTGACAAAGTTTTGCAATGACCACCATTTTATTCTCTAGAGTGTTAGAAAAAATATATATAATGTTTGGGGGTTCTAAGTAATTTTATAGTAAAAAAACCTGTTTTTAACTCGTAACCACCGAACCCAAAAAACAGGCTGGGTATGGAAGCGGTTAACTTTATATTGACACGCACAGCGGTTCGCAGAGCACAGTGCGAACTGCCTGCAATTCTGATGAGGTACAGGAACCCACACAGGAATTGCTGTGGTTCCCAAAGCCTTAAAGTCAAAGAGCCACCAGTGAACTGCAGATGTTCAGGTCTGCAATTAGCACATTGTAGAACTGGAGAGGAACCACTGTTGGAATGTATAAAGACTGATAGCTATTGTTCTTTCCACCCCACAAGAAGATCATATCCAGTCCATGAAGCAGTGCATGGCCCTGCCTGCTGCCACATTCCAGTATTGATCCATTACTACAAGGGGCAGACTCACTGACCAAGAGGTGGGCCTAGTGGAACGGAAGCTGTTATTTTAACAAATAAATCTTTCCAGACTTTGAGACTGCCAGGACACTCCACAAAGTAAGAAAGCATATATGAAGGCAACTGTAGATTAAAACAGCTTCCATATACTTTATGGGTTGTATTTATAAAAATAAAAAAAAAATGCAAACCTTTTTGTTCGGTGCAACTGCATGTACAATATTTCTGTGCGAATGGGGGCAAAAGTGAACTTTACTAGGCTATATTCGCTACAGGTCGAATATGGTTTATTCATATGGAAAAGACTGAATCAGGAAAACACTGTATTATGGCCACTAGATGGAGCTGATGAGGATTAAAAATACTTTACTATGATTGTCAGCTCCATCTAGTTGCCATAAAGCAGTGTTTTGCCGAACCACTCAATTTTGAATAAATCTATAACATTCAAATTTGGAGAAAAAAAACAAAACAGTCTAATAGCAAATTGATTCTGCCCCCATTTGCACGGAACAGACGTTCATGTCATTTCACAGGATGAATGACCCTGCAATTTTTTACGAATACATCCCTATTTGTTTCAAAGGTGTGATTGGCTGTGTGCTAAGAGGACAGATTGGAATGACAGGTAATTCCAAGTTTGTATTCCCAAATGAAACCCAACTCCAAAAAGTAAAACTGGTTGGAGCTCAGCAAACCATCCCACATTCTACTCAAATGATATAAATCTTTATACATTATATGAGTAGAATGTGAAATAGTTTGTTGAGGTTTTTTGCAGTTGGGTTTCTTATTTTTTTTTTAACCGGGAGATCCTTCCTCCTCTAAAATGAGTTTTTTTGTGGGGCCTAGAGACAAGAGTGGAATATGTGTATTCTTTGTAATCACAAAGGGAGAAAGGTGACCAGGAGTGTTTCATGCTTGCTGAAGTGGGCCATGTTAGAGTATCTGCAGTGATGAATAAAAAGTGGGACCTCCTGCATGCAAGTGAAAGGTCTCCAACTTCATACTGAGAATGAAAAGCATTGCCAACAATGACCAGCAGGGGGCACCCTTCACAGTTCCGGTGACACTTACCAAGTGAGAAACTGTGACGTCCAGTAGACCACACGCCAGAAGATCGGCATGATTCCTTTCGGGATATAGCTCCATGGCTTGAAGCACTCTTGAAGTGGGCTTTCAGGGCTGTCATAAAACACAAGAAAATCACTAAGTAGGCATATACTAGCGATGGGTGACCCCAGACTGCTGGTGTGTGTTGCCAGGGGTGGCAGCTAAGTGTTTCACCCTTCTACCATGGAAGGAGGTGGCTCAGCCTTTCCTGTAAGTCTGCAGAAACTTAAAAGGAAGTAAAATGTTCATTCCTCTTGTAGAAAGGAAAGACAGGCATTGATCATGCACAGAAATCTTCCACATTTATTGGCATATATCTGTTCAACCAAAGGGGATCCTAGAGCACTGAGTCTCCAGTTCTCACCATCTAGTGAACCCCAGACATCCACTCTTCAAATTACAATCAATTCTTTAGTTGGCTGTGCCATTCGCAACAACCCAGATGAATAAGCAATTACGAGTGTTAACAAGAAGGGCGCCTTACTAAATCTGTGATTCATCTACAGTTTTTTTAGTTCTCGGTAACTGAAGGCAAGCCAATTAATGCACAGTCTCCTGGGAACTCTGGTAGTTAAAGCGTTTGTTAACCCAAAAAAAAAAAAATAATAATAATAATAAAGATCCTGTTCCTTTAACGCATTATATACAGCATAGTGCTTGTGCTGTGTAATTTGGCCCCCCGTATCACCTGAAATACCTGGCTGAACCTGCCAGTTTCTGCCCTCCCCTATGTACTTTGACCACAATATATCAGGGCTGCTGAGCCCTGACACCGTGGTAAAAGTACGTGCCTCCGCAGCCGCAGTCTGCTCTGTGTCTCCTGTGTCCTCTTCTCCATCCTGCCCTCCCTGCCTGTCAGCTCCGTGTCCGCGCCACCCCCTCCCGTCCTGCTGCTCAAATCAGGGTTAACTTTACATTATCCTCTTGGTTGATGAATCTAAAGTCCCCCTGTGATTGTGCTTTATTAAAAATGCAGTTATATATCTTGTTTACTGATCGCAGATCGGCGATCATGTGACACGCCACCTCTGTCCTCTCTCGCATGATAGCTGCAGTGGGCGGGGGCCACTTCTCTCCTCCTGAATGATGTCAGTGGGGGTCCTCGGCCCCGTCCGCTGCCTCTGTTGGGCTGAGAGAGGAGAGAGGCGGTGTGTCGCATGATCGCCAATCTGCACCTTGTAAACAAGGTATATAGCTGCAGTTTAAATAAAGCACAGTCACGGGGACATTAGATTCATCAACCAAGAGGATAATGTAAAGTTAACCCTGTGGGTTAACAAACACTTGGCCTGACTCTGACCCGGCTCCCTTAAGGTTATACACCTCCTTCTGCATTTTACAGAGTATAAGAGCCCTTTCAGACTTCTGTGCCCTCTGAAGAGCAACCTGTGTCCAGATCACTTTTTAGAGGGTATTTGACAGACCGTGAGGAGGTAATTTAACCCTATAATGCGCACTACCGCGCTGCAATCACGTTCATTGCTCATAATTGTGGTGTGGCCCCATTAAACTCAATGACAGTGTTTGACAGACGGTACCTGCCTGTCAAACTCTGCACCTGGAGTTAAAAATGCTGCGGCAGTGAAGCATCTGTACAGCCCCATCCAGCTCTATTTTGATAGCTTGGGTGGGCAGCCAGGTGGCAGTAAAACAGTCACTCATCTGCCTGTTTTTACTGCCCCCCTGCCCATCTGAAAGTGCACTAAAATAAATAAATCAAACAGCAATAGCAGCAGGTGGAAAGGAACAGGCTTTTTAAATTTTAAGCCCAATCTTGGAAAAAAAGTCATAGGTCTGCACTGGACACAGCTGGACAGTCCACCGTTAGCATAGGGAAGCGCACCTTACCAAGGGAGCAAATGATCAGGTAAGTAAAGGTGCTTTAACACTTTCCTAAACCTAAACAAGCCATTAACCTTTGCAGTGCAGGCTTAGCCCCATGGCAAGGAAGGATTTTCAGGTAAACTGGAGTTGGGCATTTAATGTTAAGTGCATGGATTGAGTAGGCAACTGCCAATAAATGACCAACCATTTGTAATCAATTGTCTATTTCCATTGAGAAACAAAAAAAACAATGTCAATGACAAGTTTCACCTGGCTGTTTCACTACACAGCCCACAAAAAAAAAGGAGTCACAAAACTTGTGAAACCTGTCAGACGACTATACTGTCTTCTGAACATTCATTAAGCTGTTGTAAACATATGGGACAAGGATGGCACATTAGATGATCTGGCCCTGTGATGAAAGAGGAGGTGGGCTGGGACTATACTGAAGCTTTCAATGAGTTTCATTACCATTAAGAAAGAGATCACAGCCTTTCTTGCACGGGATTTCAGGTTTACTGATCTTCTTGGTTAGGAAGCCCATTACCAGATCACAAGTGATGACCCAGATCTGCCCACTGTGACCTGGAACTTCAGAGCTCCCTATGGACCACTAAAAAGTGCATTTGGCAGATAGTGATGTTCATTGCTGCATACAGAGAGCATGGAACTTTTAGAAAAAAAATCGAATTTTTCTATTCTTCAAAGCCCAATAAGTATTCCACTTTCTTCACAAACTGGCCATCTAGACAGATATCAGGGTTCCAATAACTCATTAGAAGACAGGCATTACATTGACAACGTCAAACCTACGACGAAACACGTAGGGCGTCATCGCACACAGTGGTCGCTGACCGGAAGGATTGCACAGTGGATGTTATTGTGCTGCAGCTTTCTGATATCCCCCCTTTTTTTTCATACAATGTGAGTGCACTACTTTCAACTTCATAAACACTATTTTATATTGATATACTGCACTATGAGCTCTGGTTTTTCACATATCTCTGTGCGGATTGAGAGGAGTGGGAATAAATAGTCAGATTACACTATCTACCGTGGGCTTATTTGCTATTTATCTCTCAAGAGCATTTGGCTACTCCATAGTATGAGGGCCATCGTGGTCTGGTAAGGATCCAACTTTATTCCTGTCTGTACTGGGAGCTGTTCTGGAGATTGGAACCATTTCCTGCACTTTTATATTAACACAGGGCTTGACAAATTTGCTTAGAATCTAGGAGCCAGCTGAAAAAGTTAGGAGCTAGGTTTTTAAATCAGCTGCCCAGCGCACAGAACTGCATGTCCGGGGCATCAGGCAATTGCTCACGCCTGATGCCAAGAGAAAAAAGACCGGATATTAAAAAAAAAAAAAAAAACTTTTTTTTGTTTATTATTTTAAGTATCTGTAAAAAAACACAAATGTATAAAAATAGAAATATATAGACTAGCATTCTAGCCAGAATGCCTGGCAAAATGAATACAGACCAGAAGGAGGAGAGTGCTTATCTCCCTTGAGTACTTACATATGGACTAAAGATGAGGTTTCTATTTTATAGATTTGTGTTTTTTCACAGATACTTAATGCATTTGCCCCTGAAGGGTGGATTAAACCCACAAAACGTGCGTAGGGCTTATTGGATGCGTCTCATCTTCATTGGATGGTTCAACCAGTTTTATCTATACGGATTTTATCTTCATACTGTTTCTGAGGTGCTCTGTGTCATTTGGGATGGCTATTTTATATTTACCCTACAATGTATTATCTTGATGCAACGTTCATATATTATACAATGTATTATTTATTGCTGTTGCCAGTTCTCTATTCATTATTATGTTTTGTTACATGGTGTCATTTTGGACACAAACCTATGAATGAGAAGTTTTTCACATGTCATGCAATTATATAGCAATAAACATTGTGTTTTTTACGACTGCGTTTTCATTGCCGCACATACCTCATATAAAGTCCCACCTCATTTCTTTTTTTGTTGTAGGTATAACATGTTTGTTATTTTATTATATGTTTTTTAAATTAGACTTTACAAACACATTAAGGCAAATAAATTCTATTTATTAAATTCGAGTTCTACTAACCTTGCATTCTTGCCCACACCAGTACTCGCTCTTATGCAGCAGTCTGGCTCCACCCCCCCTCCCCCCCGGGACACCATAAGGAGGTTGTCCAGGACCACCAGGGAGACAATCAGGAGGCCGCCCAGGCACCACCAGGGAGCCTCCACTAGACCACCAGGTAACAGTGCACTGTAGGGATGGCACTGTGCCCATATTTGATGCCTACCAGTGCCATCCCTAACACTGCTATATGCACCAGTGCCCACCTGTGCCGCCTATCAGTGCCCACCTGTGCCACCTATCAGTGCCACCTATCAGGGCCCATCAGTGCCCCCTATCAGTGCCACCTATGAGTGCCTATCAGTGCCACATATCAGTGCCCGTCAGTGTTGCTTATCAGTGCCACCTATCAGTGCTGCATATATGTGCCCCATAATCAGTGCACCCTCATCAGTGCACCCTCATCAGTGCCACCTCATCAGTGCCACCTCATCAGTGCCACCTCATCAGTGCCACCTCATCAGTGCCCATCAGTCTAGCCTCATCAGTGTAGCCTCATCAGTGTAGCCTCATCAGTGCCCGTCAGTGATGGAGAAAATGTACTTATACAAAGTTTTGTGACAGAAACAAAGAAAAACGTTTCTTTTTTTTTTCAAAATTTTCGTTTTTTTTATTTGTAGCGCAAAAAATAAAAACCCCAGGGGTGATCAAATACCACCAAAAGAAAGGTCTATTTGTGGGAACAAAATGATAAAAACTTTGTTTGGTTACAGCGTCGCACGACCGCGCAATTCTCATTCAAAGCACAACAGCACTGAAAGCTGAAAATTTATCTGGGCGGGAAGTGTTCTAAGTGCCTGTTATTGAAGTGGTTAAACTACAGGTAAGCCTATATTCAGGCTTAACTGTAGGTCCCAGGAATATCTCCTAAACTTGCACCCTGTATCTGCATGTGCGCAGTGAAGAAACAGCCCGACTGGGCCGTTTCTTCACAAAGTGTGCCGCAAATGACGGATCCTGTGCGCATGCGCGCGAGTGACGTCAGCGCGGCTCCAGCCAATCACAGTGGTGGAGTCCTCGCTGTGATTGGTCGGAGCCTGGGATCCCGGAAGACAATGGACACAACATGACACCGGTCACATCGGTGCTCGGGGACCGCTGCAGCGGCGTCAATCTAAGGTAAGCATTTCATAATGAGCTAGTATGGGATGCATACTAGCTCATTATGCCTTTCTCTTGCAGGTGTTTTGTTTTTTTTTTAACAAGCCTTGACAACTACTTTAAGCTCCATTATATGAGTGTACGTCCAAACTCTTTATGTGCTGGATGTGAGAGGGATGTAGGTGATTTAATTCATCTCATGTGGAGATGCCTAAAGCTACGCTGTTATTGGGGTACAGTAGTAGCAACGTTCAATGGTGCCCTGGTCTCAATTCCAGTGGAACCTAAACACTGTATTTTGGGTATACTTGACATCGTTATTCACGATTAATATCTAAGGGAGGCAGCAGTGAGGGCAGGGTTTCTGGTCCACAGACTTATACACTGGATTTCTCCAGACCCCCCTACAACTAAAACATGGCTTGAGCAGATGGGCACCATGTTGCAATTTGAAAACCTTAACATAGGGGTAGCCCCATCAAATTTGAGAAGGTATGAGGTAGCTGGTTGAGTACTCTAGGTTTGGCTCCAACTGATTTAATCACGGAACAGGTACTCCTCTGATTGCCAGGGGGGGGGCTTTCTTATCCCAATATTTCATGTTTACTAATAGGAATGTAGGGGGAAATGATGGGAGGAATATTAAACCCGTTTCATACAGCAACTTGGGATCCGACTTGTGTAGCCCTCAGTCGCTTGACATGAGAATTCCCATTGAAGTGAATAGGAGCCGTCTTAATGTACACTACTGAAGTCGCTTCGACTTCAAAAAAGGTTCCTGTACTACTTCAAGGCGACTTCTGCCCATAGAATTCAATAGAAGTCGCCTCCAAGTCAGATCTCCATCTATATTGAAGAAACTTTACAGGAAAAAAGAATTTACCAAGGCAGCCCACTCCCTCCATTCTCTGATTGGTCACAGGCAAAGTCACCTGGCATTGAGGTCGATTTAAGTAGTTTTGTAAGTCCCCAAAAGCCACGCTGAAGTCGCGTTCAAATCGCCTAGCAAAGTCGCGCCTGAAGTCGGATCGCCCTGTGTGGACCAGCCCTAAGTGAAGGATTGGCAACTCCAGATCACTTGCAATGTTAATTGTTATTCTGACTGGCTATGTACTCATTGGTGGTATTTGTATTATTTTACCTGTATTGGTTGTTTATATTTGACAGGGACCTCTCAATAAACGTGTCACTCGTTTTAAAAAAAAAAAAATATATATATATTAAAGTTCTACAAGTGCACTTATGCTAAAATAATTATCAAGCCTACCAAAGATTCAGAGTAGCTCTGGACACTGACAGTAGAACAATAAACAATGGAATCTGACTGCCGACTGATAACAGACAGTTCTTATCTTAGACATGTTGATAAATGAAGCCCATTATGTGCATGACAAAATCATCAAAATCTACCTAATCATGTCTAATGAAGAACACATTCAGAATGTGAGCACACCCATCCGTGTCTATAGTGTATTAAGCCGGGTACACGCGTATTCTGACAGGTAGACAAAAGTGAAGGAATGGACCTTTCTGAAAGAAAACTACACTCACTGTTAGAAATTTGTTTGGTAAAAATTTACCTCCTACCCCTTCAAATTTTCTCATCAATGCAGTTGAAAGCCAACCTCGATTTGACCCCATTCAAAATCAAAGTAACGTTCTTAAAGTGGTTGCAAACTCCAAAGAAAACAAAAAACGAAAAAAAGCCTGCAAGACAAAAAGGCATAATGAGCTAGTATGCATCGCATACTAGCTCATTATGAAATACTTACCTTAGAACGAAGCTGTTGCAGCGGTCCCCGCACACCGCTGTGATTGGTGACATATCTCCCCGGAGTTATTTCCGGGTTCGCAGGCTCCGGCGCTATGATTGGCCCGGAGCCGCAATGACGTCACTCCCACGCTTCTGCGCTGGAGCCTCCGGTCACGGCACGGGCCTTAAGAAACGGTACGAGAAGTGTGCAGGTTTAAGAGATATTCACAGTATCTACAGGTAAGCCTCATTATAGACTTAACTGTAGGTAAGGCCTCATGCACACAGGATATTTTTACAGCTGCTGTTAGGGGCGTTTGATGGGTTTTTTTTTAACTGCCTCTAAACGCCCTCCATGTTAGCCTATGTGTCCATGCACACAAACTGTCAGAGGCATTTGGAGGCATAAGCCTTTAGGGGCAGTAGATAAAAAAAATGACAGCCTGTGCTTCCAGGAGCTGTAAAACGAAAAATGTGGCTAAAACCGTCAGTGACTTTTTTACATTATATAGAGTGTTTTCAATGGAAAAAACATCAAAAATCGCGAACGCGGCTAAACGGTAATGGCAAAATGCATGTTTTTAGCGCTGCTGTAGCGCTAACGTTTTTAAAACGTCCCATGTGCATGAGGCCTAAAAGTGGTGTAACAAGGTTTACAACCTCTTTAAAACCAAAAAAAATTCTAATGTAATTCTTCCAGTCACTGTGTATGGCAACCAGCTTTACTGGCCAATGTATGGAGAATTCCAGGTTCATTTCCCTCTGTCTGATACTCTCCTTTGTAAGAAAACAATAGGGAACAAACTCCCTCCCTTATCTTCTCCTGCTGTAGATATTCCCTTCTTATAATTGGATTTGACGAAACAAAGAAACTGCGAGCAAAGTGATTTCAATGATGCCGATTTTGATATGGTGGACAAATAATAGGTATTTACCTACTCTGGTGCACATCTCTTGCACAGGGTTTGAATGGAAAGGAAATGTGGAGAATCCCTTGATCCTGGGTTCACACTTGTGTGATGCGAGTACCAGCACCGGTTCCCACATCGCATCTCTCCTGCAGGCAGTTCACACTGCCCTCTGAGAACCGCTGCGGGTGTCAATACAATGTTAAGGACACCCCCAGATCGGTTAACAAATCTCAGTGTGAACTGTGGATTCGGAGAGGAATCGGATCGCATGGGTGAGAACACCCATGCGATCCGATTCCAGTGCGGGGAAAAACAAGTCCCTGCACCTTTTTCTGTGTGTATCCAATGCAAGTTCAGCCATACAACTGTATGGCTGAACGCGCATTGCTCAGACATCGCATGTGATCGGCACCTGTGTTGCGGGTGCGAATCACATGTGATGTCTGAGATCGCACTAGTGTGAACCCGGGCTCAAGGGGTTGTAAAGTCTCATGGTTTTTTAAACCTTAATGCATTCTATCCATTAAGGTAAAAAACGTCTGTGCTGCAGCTGCCCCCTCAGAGCCCCCCTTTTTACTTACATGAGCCCCATCCGATCCAGCGAATGTGCACGAGCCCAGCAACTCCAGCCGCTTACACAAATAAAGTAAACCTGTCATGAGAGAAATAAGGGGACTGCCATTGCTGACCTACTTCTGAAAATGCTAGCTTCCTGGCTATAATGCGATCCACATCCTTCAATATGTTCTTCATTACCAATTCAGATCAAGCCTACATCTCAGAAAAGTCAGAAGTTCTTATCAATATACTTACTCCAGTTCAGTAACTCAAAGCAATAGCGCAAGAGGGTCAGAATAAGCCAGACACGTAGCATTTTCAGAAAAAGGGGTCAGCAATGGCAGCCTCCATGTTTCTCCCATGACAGGTATCTTTTATGCAAAAAAAAAAGTAGGTGACCAATAAACTGGCTGTTGTAAGTAAACGTCCAGTTGGGGAACTTCCTGTTCTAAGCGAACCATTTAAAACGCCCTGGATTTAAAGTGTTACTAAACCCAGGAGCCTGCATTCACTATATCTGGTCTCCTACAGTACATAGGACATGGAAACGCAATAGTTTTAGCAAATATAAACTGCTAAATACTTTTTCTCATCAGCAGTATATTGCTATCTTGTGACTTCTATCAGTGTCTGGTTAAAGCGGTTGTCTACCCTAAAAAAATAAAAAAATTAAAAATAAAAACCTGCAAGACAATAGCATAATGAGCTAGTATGCACCGCATACTAGCTCATTATGAAATATTCACCTTGAAACGAAGATCTGACCGGGCTGCTCGGTCCCCTCTGTGGGAGCGGACATCTTCCCACGGATCTTGCTTCCGGGTACGCGGCTCCGGCGCTGTGACTGGCCGGAGCCGCGAGACGTCACTCCCGCGCATGCGCGTGGGACCCGTTTTTCCCGCAAAGATCCGCAACTAATGCCGGGCCTTTGCCGGGACATACACGGCGCTTGCGCTGGGACATACACGGTGCATGTGCCCTAACGCCGCATTGAATTAGAAAGGAAATATCTTCTAAACTGTACAGGTTTAGAAGATATTCATTTTACCTACAGGTAAGCCTTATTATAGGCTTACCTGTAGGTAAATGTAAACAAAATGGGTAGACAACCGCTTTAAAGCTTGTAGGAGAAGTTTGCATTCTCTTCTGGCTGCCCTATGAGGCTGCAGGACCCTGACCCTCTGTCTGGACAGTGCTGATCACAAGCACCCTCCCAAGAAAAAAAAAACTCCCTAGCAATACACACCAAACTGAGCATGTGCAGCTTGCACCCAAGGCTCTGTTCTATGAGTAGATAGAATGGGGACTGTGGAAGAAGGAGAGGATCAGAGAAGACAGGATCAAACAGACTTTTTACATAATGCAGAGGATTAAGCCCTTAGGTTCCACAGTGAGTATAACAAGCACGCTTTACTGCATAGACACACTGATTTTACTGTTGTGGGTTTAGTAACACTTTAAGTGCACATGCAAGCTCAAGCACACATAGAGGTTGATTTACTAACGGCAAATATACTGTGCACAGCAAGTGCAGTTATTCTCGATCTGAGGGGAAGCTCTGTTGACTTTCATCATCCAATCATGTGCAGGCAAAAATGCTGTTTTCTTTTAAATTTTCCTTGCATGCGATTGAGTATTCTTTGCAAAGTTAATAGGGTTGTAAAGTCTTGAAGTTTTTTAACCTTAATGCATTCTATGCATTAAAGAGGACCTTCAGTCATTTTTCATCTTTCCATCTATTAAATCTTCTGCCCTTGTTGTTTTAATTTTGGATAGTAAAATATTTTTTTTCTGCCAGTAAATACCTTATACAGCCCACTTCCTGTTTCTTGTCTGGTCATTAGCCTTGGCTTATGACATCATTCACAGCTCTCTCTCTCTCTCTCTCTCTCACTCTTCTGAAAGTATGCCAGGAAAGGAGGGAGGATGAGTCATAAGAGGGCCAATGAGAGCTGCAGCATATTTGGCAAGTACAGAATCACGGTATATATAAAATAATATGGAAAGTGGTTAGACTTCAGAATGGCAAAGATGTTTTTATTACAAATTATGTGAGCAGACTGCAGTTCTTCTTTAACCACTTCAGCCCCGGAAGGATTTCAAGCTTTAGGACCAGAGCCCTTTTTGCTATTCGGCACTGCGTCGCTTTAACTGACAATTGCGCGGTCATGCGACGTTGTACCCAAACAAAATTTGCGTCCTTTTTTTCCCACAAATAGAGCTTTCTTTTGGTGGTATTTGATCACCGCTGCGTCATTTCTAATCGCCGCTATAAACAAAAGAAGAGCGACAATTTTGCAAAAAAACCCAAATTTCTTACTTTTTGCTAACATACAAATCCAAAAAAAAAATATAAAAAAACATTTTTTTTCATCGGTTTTGGCCGATTTATATTCTTCCTCATATTTGTGATAAAAAAAAAAAAAAAAAAAATCGCAAATCGGCGTTAATTGATTGGTTTGCGCAAAAGTGGTCGCGTTTACGGATGATGAGAATTCATTTTTGGGGTTTTAATTTTTTTTTTTTTTTTTTTACTATTAATGGCGGCGATCTGCGATTTTTAGCGGTACTGCGATATTTCAGCGGACATGTAGGACATTTTGACACTTTTTTGGGACCATTGGCATTTATACAGCGATCAGTGCTATAAAATTGCACTGATTACTGTGTAAATGCCATTGGCAGTGAAGGGGTTAACCTGCAGGGGGCGCTCTAAGGGTTAACTATGTTCCCTGGGCGTGTTCTAACTGTGGGGGGACTGCCCTAGCTAGGGAAGGGAAGTGGTCACAGCCTCCGTATACAGGAAAGCTGTGATCACAGCCCTTCCCCCTTCACAGAACGGAGGTCCGTGTTCACATACACGGACCTCCGTTCCTTCGCTCCGGGGGGGGCCATCGCGGGTAGCCGGCGGCAATCGAAGCTGCCGCACCCGCTCCCTGGCCCTCCCCGAACACAGTGAGCACGCAGGCGCGCCTCCGGCTGCGCACGCTCACTAGGCTCGGTCTCGCGGCCGCCGTCATATGACGGCACTTTGCGCTCACCAGCCACCTTGTCGCCGTCAGATGCCGATCGGCGGTCGGCAAGGGGTTAAGGTGAAAAACCTTCTGTGCTGCAGCACCCCCCCAGAGCCCCCCTATTTCTTACCTGAACCCGATTGTTTCAGCAGCTAGCACAAGCCTAGCAGCTCCAGCCACTGTCTCAGGTCCTCAGATAGATTGATAGCAGCAGGAGCCATTGGCTCCCACTGCTGCCAATTAAATCCAGTGACGTGGGAGCCGGGGCACCCAGTGAAGAGGAGGAGCCAGGAGTGCCGCCAGGGGACCCCAGAAAAAGAGGATCAGGGCCACTCTGTGCAAAACCCATACACAGAGCAGGTAATTATAACATGCTTGTTATTAAAAAAAAAACCTTTAGTATTACGTGAAGCTTTACCTCATTTACTAAACTCCGGGGCAAATGCACAGTATATTTGCTTTTAATAAATCAACCCCACAGTGATCACGCTGTCATTGGAGCAACTGTCAGTCTACCTGCACTAAAAACTGAAAAATGACCTAGAAAGGAAGGAGGTGTAACATGCTGGTTCCAAGGTGGTGAAATGCAGACATCATCAGTAACATGTTAGGAGATTGTTGATGATGGAGATTACATAAAGATGATCTGTACCTCGTTGGATTGGCAATAACCAGCTCTGAACTTGTAGTGTTGGTCAGGGCTGCTTTTGTAGTGGTGGTAAGTTGGCTCACATTGATGGGGGAGGGAGTGACAGCATTCTTGGCGATGCATCGATTATATATCGTCTGCAAACATTTAAAAAAAAAAATTGCATGATCTACTAAAAGTTAAAATGCAAATAGTTTATTTAGTTACTATATCACACATTTAAATTACATCTGGATTTGACATTTGTATATGCTTGTTGTTCCATATTTCCATAATCTATTTTATATGCATTTGTAAATTTCCCTTCTGGGGGTTGTTTACACAGTAACACAATAGTACAGTCAACAGCAATGATTAAAGAATATTTGTTACCCCAACATTTCATATTCCTGATATGTGCCTGCTGTACCATGTACTTGTGTGAAAAAAAAACATCCTGTTCTCTTTGTATTGCTTTCTTTGTGTGAAATTCCTTGTGTTCCTGCTAGTCCCTCTACTTTCCTATTAAAACAAAGCACACTAGGCATGAGAGCAGAGCACGGTCAGTTTACTGGCTGTGCTGGAAACTCAGCCTGTTCTGAGGCCTTCTGCTGACAAGTCCCTCCCCTCTCCCAGCCATCCACTAGGAAAAATCAGTGCATTGCTGTTTCCTCCCTGAGCTCCATATGCAGCTGAGAACAGAGGGTATGTAATCACTTATAAAAACAGGAAAAAAGGATTTAATCTTTTTTTTATATGTATACACGTCTTGCCTTTCATTTCTATTTTAACCACTTGTCTACTGGACTTTTACACCCATCCTGCCCAGGCCAATTTTCAGCTTTCAGAGCTGTCGCACTTTGAATGACAATTGTGCGGTTATGCTACACTGTGCTCAAACAAAATTTTTATCTTTTTTTTTTTTCCACATAAATAGAGCTTTCTTTTGGAGGTATGTAATCACCACTGGGTTGTTTTTTTTTCATTTTTAATAAACGGAGAAAGATCAAAATCTTTGGAAAAAAAAAAAACACTTTCATAGTTTGTTATAAAATCTGCAAACCGGTCATTTTTCTACTTCACTGATGGGGACTGATAGGCTGCACTGATGGGCACTGATAGGCTGTACTGATGGGTACTGGTAGGCTGCACTGATGGGTACTGGTAGGCTGCACTGATGGAGCAACACTAATAGGCTGCACTAATGGGCACCGATAGGCTGCACTGATGGGGCAACACTAATAGGCTGCACTGATGGGCACTGATAGGTTGTACTGATGGGGCAACACTAATAGGATGCACTGATGGGCACTGTTGGGACTGCAATGATAATCAGGATACTGAAATCAGTGCCCTGATTATCAGTGTACTTATCCATTTTAATCAAGCCGGTTATCAGATCTCTCCTGTTCCTCATGCTGTCAGCATTAGGAAAGAGTGGCAATACCAGCTTCTATTTACATCCATGATCAGCTGTGATTGGACACAGATGATCACATGGTAAATAGCTGCTGATTGGCTCTTTACCTCAATCTGTGATCAGCAATGTCCTCCGGAGCGCGCCACCCGCGCCCCACAGCAGGCGCGACCATGGGAGGACATCATATGACGGCCTCCTAGAACAAGCAGGCTGCGCTGTAGCCGTCATTAAGCTATAACGCTGTCTGCAAGTGGTTAAACTGAACAGGTTTTTTTTTTTGTTTTGTTTTTTAACAAGGTGAGGGTTCACACATACTTTAATAAATGCTGAAACGTGATCAGTTTATTTACAGTATAGCCGGCCATACTGGGACCGGACGAATTTCAATCCATGCATGGGCTAGCTGGTATCGATACAACCAGCCTGTTGGGTTTTTTCCGAACGATCAGTGCCCCTGGCTATAGCCAGCAACACTTGTAATTGTATTCTGATGGCTGGGAATTCTCCCCACTATCAGAAAACAATACCACAGGTGTGTTTTTTCCCTATGCACTCCTTTGTTTTGGCATAGTGAACTCCATATACTGACATCTTATCCACTAGCACCTGTTTTTCTGGTTTAGGCGCGTGGATTTCATTTCTTGTCATCCAAATAGTATTGCTGTTGTAGTTTGATTAATGGAATCTTTGACTCCTCCTTTTTCGAACATACCCTGGAAATACCTGTTCCACAAACCCCGGAGGTTGGTCTACTTGGCGTATTAAATGAACTGGTACACCGAACTCATGCTAGAACACTACTGCGTGTATTGTTATTTTTTGCTAGGAAATTGATTTTACTGAAATGGAAAGATGCATTAGCCCCTGATGTGCAATTATTCTATCGAATGGTAAATAAAGCCCTACCCATATATAAGCTTATCTATGCGGGCAGAGCGTGTCCGAAAAAATTTTACAAGATCTGGCAACCTTGGCTGGACATTGGGGATTCCTTTTGGGAGGACACCCCGTTGTCCCAGCAGTAGGGGGGTAGTGGACGGCTGACTAGTGCCTGGGTGACTGTGTAATGGGGTCGGTTGAAGACGTCTGTCATTTTCCCCCCTCCCCCTTTGTTGGGGGAGTTCTCCTATAACGGCAAGGAGCTGGTGAGGTGAGGTGTATGGGTGAGGACCTGAAGAGTGGATGGTGTGTGTGTGGGTGAGTGTTAGTTGAAATTTATTTTTTGTTTTTTTGGGTTATAGTATAGTTTTTGTGTTTCTGTACACTCCTTTGACCTCCTGTACCGATCCGGCTGGGTCGGAGGGGCAGGTTTTGGTTAAACTCCTCTAACCGCCCCCCTTTTACAAAGGGGATGGCGGACTATTACTGTGAGATATGTTGTTGGCCATGTTCGGCCCTGGTTTGGTTGTAATCTGTATATCTCCTTGCCATGTGTTTTTACGAATAATGTAAGTATTGTAATTATACTTTGTCAAAAATTAATAAAAACATACTTTAAAAAAAAAAAATGGAATCTTTGACTCGTTTTTTGCCACTTGTGCTGACTCCTCTTTTTGATGCAAGATTGATTGCCTATGACTTGCAATTCATTGATATAAAGCTTCTATCTGTACATCTGATTACGGTGGCACGTTGTATTCTTTATAATTTTTCAACAAAAATTTATTGAAAGAGAATACAATACCACAGTGGGAGGGATTCCCCCATCCACACATCTGATGCAGATGGGGGAATCCCTCCCACTGTGGTATTGTATTCTCTATCAATACATTTTTATTGAAAGGTTTTAAAGAACCAAGGCATTTTTTTTTTATGTTCAACCCGGTGGTTGAAGGAAAAAAAAATGCATCGTATATGGGTTTCCTAAGTGTTTTTAATCAGGTGAGGGAGTGAGTGATATACATAGAGAGATACTATATAGATACTCGGTAGGTGATTTCATACAAAGTAATCCAACCAAAGCTAAATTATGTCACCTTTAGGGATCCTGGATCCTGAAATTCCTACAGATGTGCAAGCATACAGTACTGGCAAATGACCCTCTGCACTGACCATTAAAACCTTGCTTATTGCAGCTTTTTGAAAATAGTGGTGCACCGAAATGAAAATTCCAGTATGGAAACCAAAAATTCAGGATGCACTTGACTGAAAACCAAAATTGAAATGGACAGTTAAAAAAATATATATAAATATATATATATGATTGCAGGGCCGGCCCTACCATGGGTCCCAGTGGGTCCATTGGACCCAGGCAGCACTTTGAGAGGGGCAGCAAATTGAACCACAGCCACCTTTCCTTCTCTTCCATTTACCCAGAAAATTGACCACCAAGATTTTTTTTTGCAGCATACTACCCTAGCCCACCCACCCCTATACTGCCCTAGCCTGTCCATATACTACCCTAGCCTGTCTACATACATAATGGTATGTCATATAATTCTGTTGCATGTAAATCTTACCTCCTGATAAATTTAATCTTAGTTTTAAATATCATGATTATAAAATAATGGATGTGGGGGCGTTTTGGTGGGCGTGATTTTTTTTTTGGGAGGGGGCAGTATTTCATTCTTGGACCCAGGCAGCATAGTGTCTTGGGCCAGCCCTGAATAATTAACGAATTATATTAGACTTTTTAATTAATCAATTGCCTACTGGGCACTTTTACCCCCTTCTTGCCCAGGCCAATTTTCAGCTTTCAGCGTTGTTGCACTTTGAATGACAATTGCGCAGTCATGCAGTGCTGTACCAAAACACAATTTTTATCATGATGTGAGCTGATGAGGCGGCACGGATGGGCGCTGATGAGGCTCTAAAGATGGCCACTGACGAGGAGGCACAGATATGCAGCACTGATTGGCGGCAATGATGAGCAGGCACTGAAGGGCAGCTCTGATTGGCATTACTGGTGGGCACTGTGGTGCCTGCACTGATAATCAGGGCATTAATAATCAGTGCCCTAATTATCTGTGCATTGCTCCCCTGTGAGGAAATGCCGCTGATCAGCTTTCCTCTCCTCACAAGCTTTCAGTGAGAGAAAAGGAATGCTGATAACCAGCATTTCCTCGTTTACATGTGATCAGCTGGGATTGGACACAGCTAATCACATGGGTAAAGAGCCTTGTCATCGGCTCTTTACCAAGATCAGTAGATTGTAAGCTCTAATGAGCAGGACCCTCTGATTCCTCCTGTATTGAATTGTATTGTAACTGTACTGTCTGCCCCAATGTTGTAAAGCGCCGCTCAAACTGTTAGTGCTATATAAATCCTGTATAATAATAATAATAATAATAATCAGCGATGCGTCGTGTCCCAGGGGCAGAGTGTGCCACCGTTCGCCGTGCTGCGCTCCCTGCAGCAAGAGTGGGATAACGTCATATGATGCTGTCCCAGAACAATAGAGCCGCTGCCTGCCTGTCATTTGTCAATATGGTAGGCAGGAGGTGGTTATATTATGAATTTAAATTAATATGAATGTATTTTCAGACATTATCAGCACCAATAACCCTATTTTCAGCCATTATCAGCACCT
Organism: Glandirana rugosa; assembly: GCA_018402905.1. Classification (NCBI taxonomy): domain Eukaryota; kingdom Metazoa; phylum Chordata; class Amphibia; order Anura; family Ranidae; genus Glandirana; species Glandirana rugosa. Next base: position 159,739 of record BLSH010170691.1, read on the forward strand.
GTAACCCTTTTTTTAAGCATTATCAGCACCAATAACCCTATTTTCAGCCATTATCAGCACCGATAACCCTATTTTCAGCCATTATCAGCACCGATAACCCTATTTTCAGCCATTATCAGCACCGATAACCCAATTTCCAGCCATTATCAGCACAGATAACCCAATTTCCAGCCATTATCAACACCGATAACCCAATTTCCAGGCATTATCAGCACCAATAACCCTATTTTCAGCCGTTATCAGCACCAATAACGCTATTTTCAAGCATTATCAGCACCGATAACCCTATTTTCAGCCATTATCAGCACCGATAACCCTATTTTCAGCCATTATCAGCACTGATAACCCTATTTTCAGCACCGATAACCCTATTTTCAGCCATTATCAGCACCGATAACCCTATTTTCAGCCATTATCAGCACCGATAACCCTATTTTCAGCACCGATAACCCTATTTTCAGCCATTATCAGCACCGATAACCCTATTTTTAGCACCGATAACCCTATTTTCAAGCATTATCAGCACGAGAACCCTATTTTCAGCCATTATCAGCACCAATAACCCTATTTTCAGCACGATAACCCTATTTTCAGCCGTTATCAGCACCGATAACCCTTTTTTCGGCGACCGATACATCGGTGCGTCCCGATTTAAAAAGAGTCATGTTAAAACCACAAGAGAAGGAACAGAAGATCACATCCAGTTTATAGTCCTAATAAAGGAACAAACCATCTATGTTCCATCTATATAGAAACCATCTTCTATGTTTTAAAACCCAAACAATATAAAATTCTGTTTAGAAGACAGTTTATGGATGATTGCTCCCATGTAAAATGCTTCTTCCTACAAGAAGGTATCGGTGGGATCCTGGAGAGCAGCACCTCCAGACCTTCATATCTACAAAGTCCACATGCATCTTGCCCTTTGTTTATATTGCACTTACCGTACTGACATCCAGCGGTATGATAAAGACGATTATAAAGCATAACCACCAGGCAAGCAGTGTAGCCACCAAGACGAGTCTGTGCTGCTTCTTGAAGTCTCCAAATCGGTGGAGGAGGAAGAGGGCGAGAAAAAATACAAATACAATCTCTATCCCGAGGGCAGCTACACTCATTGTTACCGATCTTCTTTATCCTCTGGGGATACCCAAATACGATGCAGGATCAATGCTGAAAGACATCAAGGTTACAGAGGGACTGTTTATGTCAACTAAACTTGCAGAGGTAATTCTATAAACAAAAAATAATAATTTGCAACAGAAGAACAAACCTGTGGCGCAACAATTGGGGAACTACTGGCCACACTGGGGCTTAACAGAGGGCGTCTCTGGAAGGAGCATAAAAGGTCTTCCAATTATGAAAGTTCTTCTAACACGTTTTCTATGGGATAAAAGGGAATAAACGTGCTCCACCTCCCATATGACTTAGGCCAGTTTCACACGGGCTTCAGCTTGTATAGGAGCAGTGTGAATGAGCAGCTTTTATGGAAGTTTCAGCAAGCTTTTTCAAATCTTTTGGCAAGTTTTAAACAGCATTCTCTAGGTCTTTAACCTCTTCAGCTCCGGAAGATTTTACCCCCTTCCTGACCAGGCCATTTTTTTTTTTGCAATACGGCACTGCGTCATTTTAACTGACAATTTCGCGGTCGTGCGACGTTGTACCCAAATAAAATTGATGTCCTTTTTTTCCCCACAAATAGAGATTTCTTTTGGTGGAATTTGATCACCTCTGCGTTTTTTATTTTTTGCGCTATAAACAAAAAAAGACCGACAATTTTGAAAAAAAAAAAAAAACAATATTTTTTTACATTCTGTTATAGAACACATCCAATAAAAAAAAAATTTGTAAAAATCAAATTTCCTCATCAATTTAGGCCAATATGTATTCTGCTATAAATTTTTGGTAAAAAAAAAAAAATCCCAATAAGCGTATATGGATTGGTTTGCGCAAATGTTGTCGCGTCTACAAACTATGGGATAGATTTATGGACTTTTTATTTATTTTAATTTTTTTTTACTGATAATGGCGGCAATTGGAGATATTTAGTGGGACTGCGACATTGCGGCGGAAAAATTTGAAACTAAGTGACACTTTTTGGGGACCAGTGACACTAATACAGTGATCAGTGCTAAAAAAAAATACACTAATAGGTCCATTTCACACGGGCTTGTCCGTTTGCAGACTGCTCAGTAGGGTTCGATCTGCTGATCCCCGCTGAGCAGGTGGATGACAGATCCGTCTGATCCGTCTCCACTCACTGTGCAGAGACAGATCTGTCAAAGTGCCCGCTGTCCTCTGTGGAGATCGGATGAGAACGGATCCGCCTGTCCGTTGTCATCCGATCCAATTCTACAGATGGATGGAAAATAGGGTTTCCACCCGTCTGGATTTCACGGACACGATCGGATCGGAGAGCGGCGAATGTCAGCGGACATGTCACCATCCGCTGCTCCATAGGGCTGCATGGAGTGTCCGTTCAGGTCCGCCTGAAAAACTGACAGGCGGACCTGAAAGGAACACCCGTGTGAAAGGGGTCTGGGTCTTATAAAGGACACTGGCGGGAAGGGGTTAACATCAGGGATGATCAAAGTGTTAAAGGTGTTCCCTGGGAGTTCTTTCTAACTGTGTGGGGGTGGTTGCACTGTAGGAAGACAGAGGTCCGCGTCCCTGCTTAGCAGAAACACAAGATCTCCATCTTCCTTACTAGCAGAACAGCGATCTGCCTTGTTTACATAGGCAGACCTCCGTTCTGCTTCTCTCAGAATGATTGCCCGGATACCGGCGGAAATCGGGTCTGCTGGACCCGCTGTGTCCAATTACAGCGCTAGCTGGGCGCCCCAGAGCCCTTGAAAGAAATCACGTACAGGTACGTGATTTTGCGCTTAAGGGCTGCCCTGCTACAGTATATGTATGTGGGGGTGGTCCTTAAGCGCTCTTCAGCTAATGTTTGTTATACATATCCTCATAGGAGTGCTGATAATCACTTTAAACAAGCTGCTAGCAGGCTTTCAACAAGCATCAAGTAGTGCCGAAGCCTGCTAGCAACTTGTTTAAAGTGGCAATGGCTACTTCCATTAGGATCCGTGCTCAACATTTACAAACTGGAGCTGAAGGCTGCTTTAAAAGCTTCAACAAAGCTTGCTGAAAGCTCTGCAAATGCTAACTTCAACTTCTTCAGTTAAGCTTTGCCACAAAAACCTGGCAGCTGCACCAGATTTTGCATTCTCCAGTTTTAGTAAAACGAACCCCACTTTGCCAAACAAGACATGCAAAGAATGTCTCCAAAACGCAAATGTCCACAACGCGCAGCACAGAGAGCCGCTCACCGAGTGATAAGACAAGGATTCTCATTGTACCCCAAACTGATTAATCAGCCAATTAGGGCACACCGAGCTCTACTTCCTCCATCAATGCTCATCACATGGGACACAGCCAAATGGACCCCCAAGTCCCTGTCCACACCTCTCCTATTTCTTACATGACAAAAGGAATCCTATTATGGTCTACAGGGTTCAGAGAGCCACCCCTGCCGAGAGAACACAGCAATTAAGCTAGTGGCTAGAGCCGCTAGCAATAATCGAATGCAACATTCTGATTGTACCCAAGTCAATCGATGGATTGCTGAACACTGTTGCCGAGTTACGGCTATGGAGATCACTTTATCATTTTTCAGTACTGTTAGTACATAGACTCCGCACTTCCACACATTTTCGCTTTTCTGAAAATAAAAGTATGGCCAAAGATTTTTTTTGGCTGTACTTCTCCTATGGATCACAAGACTGCAGTTCATTCTGCACCCATGTGACCCGTTTTCAGCTGACAGCAGGCTAAAGTCCAGTGTCGGATGACATCACAGAGCCAATCCAGGCACTCTGCTCTCCCCTCCAGCGCCCACTGGTGGGAGGAGCTGGCTCAGGCTCTCAGCAGATCACTGATAGGCTGAGCCAGGTGCCAGTCCAGGGATCTGGGAGGATCCCGATCATATGATCAGGATTTTTTCCTGAGCCTGGATTGGCTGAGTGACATCAGCCCACAGTGGACTTTAGGTCACAGGAGTGCAGAACGAAGTGCAGTCTTGTCACAGCCAAACATGCTTACTTTAATTTTCAGAAAAGCAAAAATGTGTGGAAGTGCTGAGTCTATGTACTAACAGTTCTGAAAAATGATAAAGTGAGCTACATAGCCGTTACCTCTGTGTTCGGCAATCAATAGCGTTCTATACACAAATATTAAAATTGAAAAATATAAGATTAACAAAAAAAAAATTTTTTAAAAAAGACAGATTTGACTTACATTGAACAGGGAAGTGAAAGAAGAGAATGAGAGAAACTAGTCATAACCTCTAGGTTTCAATTGTGAAATGTTAAACAAAATAGCTGAAGAAGCTAACATTACTACAAGGGGAAGGGGAGAAGAGCGAGTCTTAAAGGGTAAATCCACTTTTTTGGGGAAAAAAAAAAATATCAAAAAAAAAAAAAGAAAAGAAAAGAAAAACAACAATATACAATTGCTACCCAATCCATATTGTAACTGAATTGTATTAAAAATTACCTTTCCTTTTCAGGATAAACAAACTAAAAGGCGCATCTAAGTGCAGCAATACAAGACATTAAAAAGGTTGTAAACCTCAAAAAAAAAAAAAAACCTGCAAGACAAAGGCATAATGAGCTTGTGTGCATCACATACTAGCTCAGTATGAAATACTTACCTTAGAACAATGCCGTGGATCAGCGCCGGCACACCACTGACACGGCCAACATGTCATCTCTTGGAGTTATTTCCGGGTTTGCGGGTTCCTGCACTGTGATTGGCCAGAGCCGTGATGTCGCGGGAGCCGCCGGTCACAGCACGGGCCCTGAAGAAACGGCACCAGCGGCCATTTCTTAAATGCGCATTTGCAGATGACGTCACCACAAGCGTATACAGCGAATATCTCCTAAACTGTGCAAGTTTACAAGATATTCAGGGTACCTACAGGTGAGCCTTATTATAGGTTTACCTGTAGGTAAAAGTGGTAGTATAGAGGCTACAGCCACTTTAATAGCTCAAAGGAGTTAAAAACACTCACTAGACATGAGATGAAACAAGGCTCATCATGGTAAGTATAGTGGGATGGTGGTCCAGCGTCAGGGTAGACCCAGTTTGGTGGTTCTGGAGGTGGTCCTGTGTGCAGCGCAGAAGATCCCAGCTGACCAGCAGAGGGAAGCCGCAGCAGAAGGAAGCGCCAGAAGGATCAGTCGCACTGCCGGAACCAGCATGGAACGCAGCACCCGGAAGTGATGTCAGCGGAAGAGGACCAGAACCAGCGCGGGAACGTCTATTGGTTCCTTCTTCATACCAATCTTTGGTATGAAGAAGGAACCAATAGATGTTCCGAAACGCGTCCCGCCCCTTTTACGTCACTTCTGGTCCATGCGTTCCTCTTCCGCTGACGTCACTTCCAGGTCCTGCAATCCACGTTGGACCCGTCAGCGCAGCTGATCCTTCTGGCGCTTCCTTCTGCTGGGGCTTCTCTCTGCTGGTCGGCTGGGATCTTCTGCTGCACACTGGACCACCTCCAGGACCACCAAACTGGGACTACCCTGACGCTGGACCACCATCCCACTATCCTTACCATGATGAGCCTTGTTTCATCTCATGTCTAGTTAAAGTCTAGTTGGCTATTAAAGTATTGTATTGCTGCACTTAGAGGCGCCTTTTTGTTTGTTTATCCTTACCAGAGATTGCTTCCCTCATGAAGTGCTGCCCAAGTGTCCTGAGACACCACCCTGCCTGAATTGTATCCATCCCACATTGCGGACAATGCCTCTGGCCAGTCTGATTATCCAGAGCGCCCTACACCTCTTTACCTTGTATCTTTCCTTTTCAACCTGTAGCCCCTGTAACTTTCTGCAAAATACTATGCAATATGGCAACCTAGAGGCATTCTGTACACAGTCGATATACAGAACTTCCCCATAAATGTCATTTTCTGCTTGTGTGATTGGCTCTCTGATTGTCCCAGAAATCTGCAGTAAGAAGTCAGATTTTAGGCATCCCCTGCAACAAAAATGTCATGTTTGTGAGGCACTCTTAAAGTGTTAATCACTTCTAAGGTAATGCAGACCCTGTCACTTTCCTCAGAAGACTGCAAGTGCATCAGCTGATTAAGGCTAGGTTCCCAGTTCTGGAGTGCGGGAAAAGCTGCGATCCATGCGCATTTCCCACACGGCAAGCAAATCTCACTGCCGTTGCGATCTGCTGTGGGTGTCAATACAAAGTTAACAACGCCCCAAATGTTTGCCTGCACTGGAAGGCATGGTACAAAATGACCATGTGATCTGGTTGCGGTGCATGCACTTCTTTAGTGCAATGCGGTGCGATTTAAGACCATTCAAAATGAATGGGCTCAAATCACACCGCAATGAATTGCATGTGAATTGAAAAGGAATGCAGTGCTATACCTGTGCGATTCACATGCGGTTCATAGTGTGAACTAAGCCTAAAGATGAAAAAGTCACTCCCACTCTGATTCATGTTGCACATTGGCATAATCAAACTTTGGTTTCAGAGCAGAAACAGGTAGGAATCTGCAACAAAGTTTGGTAAAATCCCTACAATGTACATGGATCACCCAGAGGGGAAGGTTTTTTCTCAACAAAAGTGGAGTTATTCTTGAAGAAGCTGAACATTACCACAAGGCAAAGCGGAGAAGAGCGAGTCCTCGTCTTCAAGAGAAGCTCCAGTCTGGATAAAAAATATAAATAAAGTCCGCAGCTACAAATCTGTCTCTTATACAC